>JARBWK010000012.1:92505997-93019236 GCA_030556195.1 Anolis apletophallus | reverse complement strand
AAAACAATTACTTAAAATCACACATTCCAAAAGCATATTCCAGAGCCACTCTAGTTGTCACTTACATTATTCATTATTGCATTATTGGTTCATAGAAGGAAATAAATTCAGACAGGTAAGCTGGGCTAGAACAGTTTAGGGCTTTATAGGCTAAAGCCAGCACTTTGAATTGTGCACGGTATCAGACTGGCAGCCAGTGGAGCTGGCACAACGGTGGGGTTTTGTGCTCCATATGCCCCGCCCATTGACTACTTGAAGCTTCAAACAGTCTTCAAAGCAACCTCACATAGAATGCATTGCAATAGTCTATTCAAGATGTAACAAGAGCATAGACTACCATGGCCAAATCTGACTTCCCAAGGTACGGGTACAATTGATGTAAAATGAAACCACCACCATTACCCATCTTCACTAAAAATTTAAGTTCCAGAGAGAATTGAAGAATGAAAAAGTTACAAACTCTAATCATGTGAATTTGTTGCAGGCACCTTCCGTTTGTTTCCTCACCAACCTATCAGCAATCCTTAGCAATTTAGGAAAGCAAATCCGTAGGGAGACAACACAACACCATGACACATAGTCAATAATCTGACTAATACTTTTCTTCCTGACTTTTCAAACTCCTTTGTCACTTGGCATTTGTTGTTGTTGTGAAGTCTAGGGCAATTATAAAAGAGAACTCTGGCCTGTTTTATCCTCAGTCATATTAATATTACTTTTTAAGAAAAAAATGCTTCTGATTCTCTACTTTCCACCCTTTTAAAAAAAAAGCAGTGGTTGCTAGGCTGCTGCTTCTTCAGCCATCTGAAGCTTTTGAGGCCATTCTTTCTCTGATAGTGCTTTTCAAGTAGTGGATTTAATGATTCAATGTTTCCAGGAGGAGGTGTTTTGTCTGTTTGCGTGGGTGGCTGTTTGTGAGTCTGAAGAAGAGATATGGGAAGCGCATACACACTTTTTGCTGAGCTTCTGGGTACTAATTAACATTTTCATTAGAATATTCAAGTCATGGCTGATTTGCATTAGGATTTATTATCTGGATAAACCTGACCTGTTTAAACCTTCAGATGGTATTACTGTCAGTGCAGGCTGTAATTACAGGAAGAGCCATCTCTGTGTCATATCAACACCTCTCCTGTACTTAATCTTTTTTTCCCTTTAAATCATTGCTGCCCATTTCATCCCAGAATTATTTGATCTGATAAATCATTTTATGTCAGGTTTAATTGCAGTCCTTTTTTGGTATTATCATTGCCCCTAATATGTGTCTTTAGACATACAGACTAATGAATGGTTACTTGCATCATCTGCTTACTACACTAATGTTTTCCAGACATGTTTGTTGATGAGTTTGGCATATGAAGCAATTTCCTTCAGTAATAAAGCTAATTAAAGTAGGCAGTCATCCACACAACAGTCTTTTAATGAATGATAATGACCTCATTCATCCAACTGCTATTACTCACCAAGTCCACTAGCTGGACCTCTTGAAAGATCTGTCTGCAGAGAACCCTTGGTCTTAAAAAAAAGAAGACAGCTACTGTAGACCAGTGTTTCTCAACCTGTGGGTCCCCAGATGCTTTGGCCTTCAACTCCCAGAAATCCTAACAGCTGGTAAACTCGCTGGGATTTCTGGGAATTGTAGGCCAAAACACCCGGGGGACAGACAGGCTGAAAACCACTGCTGTAGAGGGTTGAAGATTACCTTTATTATCTTTAATGGGTTAAAAAGTTGCAGTTCAGCCCTGCAAATGGAATGATTTATTTTTGAATTAAATGAGAAATTTAGACTTTATATGTGAAACAATATATTTGAATTCAAATTATAGATTTGAAAATTATGTTTGAGTAATGGAGAAAGGATGGTAAAGGATGGAATGTTTTGGAGCACTATAATGGCATTTACAACTTTCGAAAAGGACATGTGGTTTTGGGTTCAGCCAGTTCTTCCACAAGTTAATACCAGCATCTTCTCTCACTTTTGAATTATAGTACTACCGTAGCATACAGTATATGATCAGAAGACTTTTGTCTCCATTGCAACAGTTGGGATCCTTTGTACCTTTGATGGTGTGGGATATGTGTGAAAATCAAATAAACTATTTCAGTGAAATAATGCTTTTTCAATTATGTGATATATTTGAAAATACCTGAAAACTAGCTGTGAATTAATTTAAATTGCTGAGATAGAGAAAGGGAAGCCATATGTAGTTTTCTTTGGTAAAGGGGAAGGGTTTTCAATACTAAAGTGTATTAGTACTGTTGGTAAGCATGTATAGCATGTGAAATTATGTGTCTTTTCCCCCTGATATGTTGTTTAAATGTTAAAATACAGTCTCCTATATTCCCACCAAGAATATCTATGAAATGATGTAACTGAAAGAAGGGTCTTCCTGGGGATTTCAGGGCCACGGAAAACCTATATGTGAGACAGGAGCCCTTCTACACAGGTACATGATACACCTCAGAACCGGAATAAAAAAATGCTAGTTTTGGGCTACATTGAGGCCACACAAGTGTTCTGAACCACGTTGTGGCAGGA
Organism: Anolis apletophallus; assembly: GCA_030556195.1. Classification (NCBI taxonomy): domain Eukaryota; kingdom Metazoa; phylum Chordata; class Lepidosauria; order Squamata; family Anolidae; genus Anolis; species Anolis apletophallus. Next base: position 93,016,697 of record JARBWK010000012.1, on the reverse strand, counting down.
CACTGACTCAATAGCCTAACCATAGCAAAGCTGTTTCAGTAGGGCTGGGTATGGGCTTGGTTTCCACCCATTCCTGCTCTTTCCAGGTTCCTTTGCCAGTCATGTGACTTTGAATGAGGAAAAACGGCTGCTACCATTCAGTAGGTGCTTTTTCTTTCTTTTTCAGTGGAAAATTGGGAGTGCAAAAGGGCATGAAGGGACTGCCATCCTATTGCGCTGGGCCACCTGAGCTCAGGAGCATGGGATGCCTGTGGAGACAATGGTCTTGGATCCTACATAGGGAATTGGAATGGCTGTCCCCACTGCCCCAATACAAGGGAACATCTGAATCCTGGACCAGGATTTGGATCTTCTTCTGTGTTTTTTTAAACCTGAGATGAAGCTGTATTAAGCAGCTTACCTTGAGTTAAATCACGTTGGCTTGTGAGCATTGTGTGAATGCACCAGGCTAATGTGATACCCACATTGCATTATTTGGCTGTGTAGATGCAGCCCAATAATGTTGATATCCTAAACCAAAGCATGATGTAGTGGTTAAAGTAAAACCAGGGTTGTAGTTTAACCACTACAGCATTGAGGTATAACTGGGGCTCGAATCCCCATTTAACCCTGTAAACCCTCTGGATGACCGTGGATAAGGCACATTCTCTCAACATTAGAGGAGGGAATAGAAATCATTGCATGGGAAACCTCTAATAGATTTATCTTAGGGTTGCCATAGGTTGGAAACCGAGGAACCCAACAACAAACTTTGGTAAGTCTAAATCAGCATGTTGTGATTCAGCTTTTGTAGCATGGGTCCATTTAGTTCAACCAGCCCCAGTTGACAATCTGGCTGCAGTTCTTTGTAACAAATAAAGCATCTGAACATTCTACAAATCCAGCACTACATAAATCACATTATACTAATACCAACTGCATGTGTCTAAGACATATGTCAGCATGGCTAGATAAGTCATCTCCAGGAATGGGCACACTTTGCACACTAGTTTTTCAAGTGCAAACATACTCCTTGGCATCATACCTAAAGTGTGAAATTGTATTTTCAGGTAAAGCATAATGTCATCCAGCACATGCTGAATACTTATCCACTGCTATGTCTTCAGACCTTGAGCAACAATGCCTTACCTGCTTTAAACCTAAATTTGGTCATCATAATTCAACCTATTGCTAATGCCAGGCATTAGCTTAGTACTTTTCCACCTGTTTAGGGGGATTTCTCCAGCATTATAAATTGTGATCAGTCTCCTAGTGCGACACAGACTGAAACTGAGGTGGTTCTATAACTATTATGGTTTCAATTTATTCAAGAAGAAGCATGATCAGATTCCTATCTTAATAAAGTGATACCTTTCTTCATAATTGAAAGGGTTTGATATACTGTATAATTTATGCAGCTGTTCACTAATACTCATGAAGCTATCTATTCATGGCCATAACTGGTATTTCGAAATCTAATAGATCAATTTTCTATTTCTTAAGCCTTTTTATAAAATACACAATTTTCTGCCACAATTATCTCCTTAATGGCTGTGTAGGAACCGAATTGTCTACATTTATCCAAAATCAGTGATATTTAAAGATTGATAGAGCTGCACAAAATGTAGAAGTGAAGTGTCACATTAGCTTAACAGAGGTATCTTTTAAAATAAAAATGCATTTGAATGTAACAGCGTGTAATTGGAGCACAATTTCTCAAGTTTTATTTAGTGAAAACAGAATCACACCAGATATGAGCATAATTGCTCTCTAAAATGGGGAAATTATTTCAAAAGTTCATAGACTTTGCTTTATTTATCAAAGTCAGCAAAGATATTTCTTACCATTCTTCAATGCAGCAGAAAAATACAAGCATATGACAGTGATGGGGGACCTGTGAATCTCAAGAAATTGTTAAACAGCTCTTAGGCAGCATGGGAAATGAACAGGGACAATGGAGTTGTGGGACTTTTATCATATAAGGAAGAAAAACTGGTATTGCAGCTGAACTATCTCCCCCACATTACAGCCAAGTGCACAGTATGTGCTTCTCACTCCTGGTTTGCCTCCTTCCTCCAGTGTTCCCCCTCTCGCTATTTTGACGCAAAATAGGCCAACAGTTTCTAATCTCACAAATTTGTCACCTACTTTGCAGTATTGCAGGAAAGCAGGGTTACGAAAGTGAGATCACAGAATGATGAACTGGCACAACAGTGCTAATGAAAAGGAGCACTGAATCCAATATGCATCCACCAGCTTCACTGATGTACCTGTAGCAGAATAGTGGGTTACTGTGATAAAATCTATAGTCTGAATAACATCTGTAAGAGACTGTCAGTTTTCTATACCTGGAAAATATTCACTAGACAGAAGTATTATCCAACTGTTTCTTTCATTTGTACTAATGCTAATCTTCCAGTATTCATGACTTGTACTAGTAGATCAAATGAATGAAAATTAGTGTAGTTCACCAAATAGAATTTTGGGCCTGGGCAGTGGTGACCCTGATCAATTGTGAAATTGATAAGGTCATGTGGGGCAATCAACTTCTGTCACCCTAGAATCATCAAATAAAAGAATTGGAAGAGACCACATGGGTCATCTAGTCCAACCCCCTGCCATACAGGAAAGGCACAATCAAAACACCTCTGACAGATGGCCATCTAGCCTCTGTTAAAAACCTCTAAGGAAAGAGTGTCTATTACACTCCGAGCCAAAGAGTCCCACTGCTGAAAAGATCTTACAGTCAAGAAGTTATTCCTAATGTCCAGGTGGAATCTCCTTTCCTGTAATTTGAAAACATTGATCCTAGTCTCCAGGGCAGCAGAAAACAAGCCTGCCCTCTCCTCCTTATGACATCCTTTCACATATTTAAACATGGGGATCATGCCTCCTCTCAACCTTCTCTTGTGCAGGCTAAACATACCCAGCTCTTTAAGATGCTCCAAACCTTTGATCATTTTAGTTGTGCTCCTCTAGACAGCTTTTAGCTTGTCAATATCTCTTTTAAATTGTGGTGCCCAGAATTGGACACAGTATTCCAGGTTTTCTTTCATGTCAAGAGCAACTTAAAAAACTGCAAATCACTTCTGGTGTGAGAGAATTATCCATCTGCAAGGACATTTTCCCATCCTGTGGGTGGCTTCTCTCATGTTCCCATATGAGAAGCTGGAGCTGACAGATGAGAGCTCACCCTGCTCCCCAGATTCAAACCGCTGACCTTTTGGTCAGCAGTCCTGCCAGTACAAGTGTTTAACTCATTGTGCCATCAGGGGCACCCTAGTATTCCAGGTGAGGTCTAACCAAAGCTGAAAAGAGAGACACCACAACTTCCCTCTATCTAGACAGTAGACTCCTTTTGATGAAGCCCAGAATCTCATTGGCTTATTTAGCTGCTGCATCACATAATTGGTTCATGTTCAACTTGTGGCATAACCCATTCTGCATCTTCACAATTCATTTTTTCTACCTAAGTGTAGTATCTTACATTTGTCCTTGTTAAAGTTCATTTTGATAGTTTTGGCCCAGCTTTCTAATCTGTTAAGGTCATTCTGAATTTTGTTCATGTGCTCTGGAGTATTAGCTATCTCTCCTAATTTGGTGTTAATTGCAAACTTGATAAGCATGCCTTCTTAGACCGTCTAAGACATTAATAAAGATGTCGAGCAGAACTGGGCCCAGAATTTAACCCTGCAGCACTCCACTAGTCACTTCTTTTCAGGAGGAAGAGGAACCACTATTGAGTATTCTTTGGGTTCAGTCGCTTAACCAATTACAGAGCTACCTAACAGTGGCATTGTCTAACCTGCATTTGACTAATTTATCTGCAAGGTCATGGGAGACCTTGTCAAAGGCTCATTGCTTTAGGAGAAGGGTTAAATGTCTCCACTTGAGAAACAGAGGAAGCCAATACAATTCATAAACATATTGTCATAATTGTCACAGCACCTTATTGGTTTTTTTGTGCAAAATATGCTAGTATCAATAGCTAAACAATATCTGATGATTGATTTTTTAAAAATATTTTGTACTGCATCAGTGCAAACACTATTGTCTTTTACAAAGACTACTGAGTATGTTTTTTTTTTCAAGATAGAAAGTATCTCTACAACAGATTCACAATTTTAACCTATGGAAATCATGATGCATTATCCCATATACAGGGATGTGTTGGTTTTATAGCAATTTAAGTGGAAGCAAATTCTTTTTAGTGTGCATGAAAGAATGATTTTACCACTTCACATTACCATACTATTCATATGAAGGAATCTGGGAATAGCTCCCAAGAATATTTGCATTGACATCAATGAACTTTAAAATATCAGCATGCAAGTTTCCCCATTTTGGGTACCTACTCTAGCTAGTGAGATTTTGCTATTCATGGCATTCACAAAACCACAGAGAAATTATGTAGCTTTTTGTGTCATACAGCCACTATACTTCACCTCTAGCAAATAACACCATAACTAGATTAAGCATTAGTATTAGAGGCAGCTGCCAAAATATTGTAACTAGATTAACAGCAACATTCTCTATAGGAATAAAGAGTTGAAAGTGAGGCACAATGGCTTGAATTCACAAAAATGTTGGGTATTGTTGCAATTTCATATGTTACATATTTGTTGTGAAAGTTAGAGAAGATAGCTGGTGTCATGTTGAGAATGTACAGCATTGTAACCCAGTTTGTGAGTCCATATTTTAGAAGTGTGGTTGCATGCAACAGTTGTGTTCCCAGGAGCAGATGATTATTAAAGTTGTGCTATCACTACCGTTTCACAGAGAGAGCAATCAGCATGGACATTGCACAGTAACGTGCCACTTTTTGGTACAGGCTGCTCTCATTCAATGATAGCAAGATCCTCCAAAGGGACCTGCGGGGTACTTGTAATCCAGAACAGAGAGTAGTGGAAATTCATAGGTCTTCCAGAATTTTACCCCTTAAGACAAAGTCAGGGATGCTCTGGAGTTAGCAGGAAACTCCTGAATAGCCTGGAGTTTCATAATCATCTATATTGATTGGATCAGTTTCACTCTGATTCATTGGATCTCCCTTTTGAACATCTTGTCATCTCAATCATGTCTGTTGATGTCAGTACCCACATAATTAGCAAGTAGGAATGGGTTGTGTCACACCTTGCATGCTGATTGTACAGGTGCTCCATTCCAACATCAGGAGACATTTCAGGTGATGGCCAGGTGCTCTCAGGAAACAGATCAGCCAGGGAATAGCTGGACTGTGTTCACAATGGTACGTACTGGATCTAGGGCAGAGATATCCAAGAGTAACCAACCTAATGTAGATGCAGCCTACTAGGGGTGGTTAGGTTTGTCGTAATGCTACAAAAGTCATTTTAAATTTGTATTTAAATCACTTCCGCATTGTATTTGAAGGGCCTTAAGCAACCCGGAAGTGAATTTGTAGTTTTTAATCTGGGGCCATTTTTTCTCCGGAATTGCTTCGGGGCCCTTTGGATGTGGAAGGAATGCATGGGTTTGGAAGCCCATGCCTTCCCTTCAGATCTTGATAGCCCCGCCGCATCCAGATCCAGAGGGGAGGCCTGGGCTTCCCAACCTGGTTTGGAAGCCCATGCCTTCCCGCAGTAGATCTGGGGGAAAATTGCATTTCCCCTAGATCTGCTGGTGAGGGATGTTATTCCATGTCCAATCTGAGTGTAAACATCCAGATTGGATGCGGAATAACATTCCTCTCCAGCAGATCTGCTGGGAAGGGATGTTATCCCGCTTGGAAGCGAGAAGGAGGTGGGGGAAGAGGCGTCTTTACCCACTTGGCAAGCCGCTTTCATCCTTACTGCATCAGTTTGATGTGGGATGGATGAAAGCAGCTTGCCAAGTGAGCAAAGATGCTTCTTCCCCCACCTCCTTCTCACAGGAGAGAAAGGTGGGGGAAGAGGTGTCTTTACGCATTTGGCAAGCCGCTTCCATCTATCCCGCATCAGCCTGATGGATGGAAGCGGCTTGTGAAGTGGGTTAAACGTTTCTGCCATCAATGAAGGACTTCCGTAACTTATGAAATTTTGTTAATGTTGAAGTTTTTCCAAAGAAAATTTCAGAAATCAGTCCAAAATCAAATCACCAGCGCCCCCTATAGCTGAAGTGTGTTTTGAACTTTTTTTTGGATCAACCAGCCCTACAGTCTACATATGTTTCTACAATAGAGTTTATACCATTTTAATTGCCATTGATCCATGTCTATGGAATCTTCAGAGGAATACCTAGAATTCTTTACTAGGGATTTTTGAGTGCATTGTCATGAATTACAGCTCTTGAGACGATCATTCTCTCTACTTTATTGGAGTAAAATCCCATAATTCCAGCCATTGGAGTGATAATTAAATTGCTATTCTGGTGCCCTAATAGTGTAGCTTAGATATACCCCGTGTCCTTCTATTAGAGTCCAATATTTCTGGAGGGAGCTTAAATAGACATGTATCATTTTTTCAACAGGTGAGCAAATGTTGGGTTTGTCTTGCTCAGATGTCTCTCCTTTAATGCTAAAATGGTCCCAGACTTGGGAGGTTTCATCTAATCTCTCCAAGTGCTTTAATAAAGCACTAGCAATCTAAATTTTTTAGCGCAAAGACACATTGCACAATGGTTACCAAGATATATCCCATACATGTGTTTAGTCAGAAATATGTGAATATTTAAAAGTTGCCATAGAAGACCTCTTTCATCTTATGTCTCCAAACAAGTGTTTCTATACCATATATTTTTGTTTTTAAAATATGTAACATTTAAGATTAGTTAATGATGGACATATGCTTTCTGCTATTTCTGGTGAAAGTGTCAACAAAATGTCTTTAATGAGGAAATTACTAATTCAGTCATAAAGGGTGATATGAGCAGCATCTCATGGGAAAACAGATTAAATATGCATCTTTGACATACATATTTTGAGATAAAAGTTTATGCTGTGCACTTATTATTTTTATTCTGTTGGACATTAGGGGAATACATCAGGGTAAGCAGTCTATGGATAGAAAGAACCCTGTTCTATTAACATTTTAATGCTGCTCTACCTAATTTTTGTTGACTGAACTAATGTGTGAATTGAGACACAGTTATCTGTCAGTATTCTCACTTGTTTGAAATTTGCAATGCAATTTTCCACTAAAAGAATATGTACAAAAATGTGTATGTTAAGTGAAGTGCACTCAAAATGAAGTAGACTACTAATGATGTGGAGCCCCCAGTGGTGCAGTTGGCTAAACCGCTGAGCTGCTGAACCTGCTGACCAAAAGGTCACAAGTTCGAATCTGGGGAGCAGTGTGAGCTCCTGCTGTTAGCCCCAGCTTCTGCCAACCTAGCAGTTTGAAAACATGCAAATGTGAGTAGATCAATAGGCACCACTCCAGCCGGAAGGTAATGGCGCTCCATTCAGTCATTCTGGCCACATGATCTTAGAGTTGTCTACTGACAATGCCGGCTCTTCAGATTAGAAATAGAGATGAGCATCACATCCCAGAATCAGACATGACTAGACTTAATGTCAGGGGAAAATCTTTCCTGTACCTTTACTAATTATATGCAAAATACTAAAAATGAGTATTGTTGGGGGAGACTGCACAGGGAAATTTGGAGAAATGTGTTCCTCAATTGTATGCACTTTTTATGTGAATAAAGATTCAAAATAAATGAGTAATACAGTCAGGCAGAACAGCTTAAAGGTGGAAATGTACAAAAATTAACTAAAATATTCACATCATATTCCCTATAGTTTATGACCCTAGTCATGCTTCTGGCTAGTTGAATGTTTCTTTTTGTTCTCAAAAACACACACACACACCAGTACAGAGGAATTTTAGATTTATTGATTGTAGAAAATTATAGAACAGTGAACTAATTTCAAATAGTAATTTTGGCAGCAGTTCAATCACAACAAGGTTGAAATGATTCTGGCTTCCAGATATTCTTGGATTGTAGCTCCCATTGTCCTTTATTTTTGGTTATGTTGGTTAAGGACCTCATCATACTAGATAATGAGTCCACTTTAAATCTGGTTGCTGCCTCCTGCAGAATTATGGGGTTTGTAGTTTAGGAGAGGAGGCATACTTGGGCAACGGTGAGCTACTCCCACTTTTCACAGCCTCACTAAACTACAAACCCCAGAATTCTGCAGGAGGCAGAAACGGGATTTAAAGTAGATTCATCCTCTAGTGTGATGAAGTAGTAGGGCTGTTGGAAATTGCAAAGAATATCTAGGATTTCTATCTTTCCCCTTAATGCATAGAAGAAAAATGCCTAAAATTACTCTCATGGTTGACAGGCATACAAGTGAAACAGTCTATATTTTGATTCTGAGCCAAAGTAGCTGTTTCAGTGTTTTCATTGGTCGCGTTTATATGGCCATATTGAAACTGCAGTATATTGCCGTGCAGATAGGGACATCATCTCTTTTAAATTTGTGCAAGAATTCTGTGCTTTTAAAGGTCAACTATAAACCTGAATTTGCATGTTTTTAAATACATTTTTATTTATTTACTGTATTTGTATACCGCCCTTCTCAGCCTATTGGCGACTTGAGAGCAAAAACTCAGAAGTGAAAAAGTAAGGATAAAAACAGATAGTAGTGACATATAGTGCATTCACACCTACAACAATTAACAAATACTATAACTGCATTATTATTAGAAGTATAACCCCCATTTTTCTTTTAGAATCGAGTCCCAAAGTAGTTTTGTGGATTCACTCATTGGCTGGATTTGTCCATGCCTCTCTTAACATATGATTATATTCAGAATTTCATTTTGAGGAAGAATACGTGTTTTCTTCTTCAAACTTGCAATGGTAGAATTATGGATTTAGTATCCATTTGGTCCCTGGGGGTGTGGAAGGAGGTTGGGAGGGGAGGTGTATTAAATATCTCTTACAGCATATGCTTGTTATGTCATGTACAAAATAATTGTGGCTAGTTTGGAATTCTGGACTTCTAATACTTGGTGGAAATAACTTTCATAGAATACTTTTTTATTCTGATTACTATTGTTTAAGAAAATCTGTTCTTGACAGCAGGGATTATACTAAGCCTGCTAAACTTTCTATATTCAGAACATTTAGCTTTAAAAAACAAACAAACAAACCAACACAGTTTTCTAAATTTACAAAATTATTTTGGCAACAAAATTGTGGTAAGCGTGTCTCCAACAGCACCAGGTTAAGTCTGTTTAGCTATTTTGTTAATGTGGTATAAACACAATATGTTTATTTGTTTACAAAAGTGCAACAATATTGCTTCTTGATGCATATGTAGAACCTGCTGCCGTCATCCATGTCTTCCTTTGATGTACCTCAAGTACTATATTGTGGCTAACAACTTTTAAGATGCGCAGAATTAGACTGTTCAAAGAAAGTTCTTCTAGGAATCAGTTACTGTAACACACACATATTAAAGGTTACTTAATATCTTTTGAATGTTACAAGTCAATGTCTGAAGTATCTTCTGCATTGGGAGGGATAGCCGCTTGTCACGATGCCAGGGCTCTGCCGTTATTCTGACAGAGGTGAATCAAACAAACACCCAGTTTGTAACAAACAATTTAATTAAAACAGCACTTACTTTCTGCCTGCTTTAATAGTCCGAAATATAAAACATAAAGATTGCACTCAGCCACAAAATATAAAACAGAAACTGATAGCAAACACTGTTGCAGGTTCAAGATAAAACCAGAATCAAAAGGTCCAGTCCATTGGTCAAACGCCGAGAGTTCTATGAGCAAATTCCAGGGATCAAGAATCTATACCGTAGTCAAAAGCCAGTCCAGAGATTCAAGGTTCCGGGGTTCCAAGATTATAGGAGACCGGTCAGGATATCAAAAATCCACAAACCTGGGGGAAAACCGGCAGCATCTACCATCAAAATAAGACAAATACTCTTCTCCTGAACATTAGTTCCAAGGCTAGCTCATTATATTCAGAAACACCCATCTGCAACCTATCTCTTGCATACCTTCACCCTTAATTGCACTTACCCATGAACTCTTACTTACAGATTACTCAACCCTTTAGAACTAAGACTTACCTTCCATCACCAACTGCTAGGCCTACCACCACCAACCACCATCAACTGCAGAACATGATACATGACACCACTACCCCAGAAGACAGGAGCAGAATTCAAAATGATTTTAACAGATTAGAGAGATGGGCCAAACCTAACAAAATGAAGTTCAGCAGTGTCCATAGTAGGGTGATACTTCATCTGGCCTTTTTGATGAGGTCGTAAGACAGATAGGAGAATGACATTCTATTGCCTGGTCCTGGTTTCCCACATAATTTGTGTGCCCCCTCCATCATCCAAAATCTTATTGGATTGCATTTAACATGTTTATATACTTCAAAAACAAACAGCATGCACTTTGTTGTACTTTCGGTATTATCATTATGTGGGAAAAAATGTAGGAAGCTCAAAAACGCCCTATATAAAGATGCTCCTTGTTATCTTTTTAAATATAGCAAAGCTTAGGCGAATGGATTTGAGTCTGTTGCTCAGATTAATGTATGAGGTGGAATTTCTAAAGCCCATCACTTTCCCTCTCTCCTTTTTGTGAAATCTGTTTGCTTATGCCTTTCCTTTCTCCTTCACCTTAAAAGCTTCCGTAACAAATTGTGATGTATTTGACAGTAATGGTCCAGAACCAGCAAGCCTTGAAATGATGACCTGCTCTTCACCTCAGGCTCCTAGCATTTGCTACTTTTAGGCCGTTCAAATTACATATACATTGAGTGACTCCTGTGTGCCACAATTTGCTTTTTCACAGAAATGTCACTGTGTTGTAGTCTATGCCTGGGATTATCCCACCCATGGTGTCTTCTCATTGTATTATATTTTGTTCTGTGGCTTTTCTGATGGTCTTTATTGGTGACATTCATACTTAAAGGTGGGCTAACATTATTGGCTCTGTTCTATACATTTTATTAACATTTGGAAATTTCAATTCCTCTGCAGTTTGGATAGATGTGTGGGTGAATATTTAAATACTCTGAGAAAAACTATCAAAATATATCACTGTCATTTTTTACTGGTTTGTTCCATCAAATTGGCTAAGACCTATATCGGGACTGGGCAGCTCTCAGGAATAAGAATGCTATTCGTTCCTTGTAAACCTTAAATACATCTACAGCAAGGATGGGCAAAGTACAATGCATTGGGTACATATAGCCCTTGGGATACAAGGCAGTCTACCAGAAGCCACCCTCCCTAGCTTTCAAATCTTACCAATTAATAATTTTAGGCTGAATTTTCCAGTAATTTCTTTTACATCAAATTGTCAAAATGTGTCAGTGTTACAGGGTTCTGTTAACCCTTCAAATTCCCCAAGCCTCCAAAAATATAGAAAGTTGGACAGATCAGTCAAAATAGCACCAAGGTTTTATATTGGATGTACAGAAACATGCCAGTGTGGCCAGTCGGTAGGGCATAGGGTAAAAACATCCCCCAGCTTCATAGATAATTGCCCACCCATACATCACTCTCCTGTCACACTGTTTTAGGCCCATTTGTGGGTTTTTTGTATAACAGAAAGTGACCTGGTTATCTTCCAGGTCATTTCCTATGAGGGCTTTTTTTTGACAGTGTATAAAAATTATTTATTTCATCCATTGCTCTATATGCCATACAGTTACATCCGCATAACTATTCCATGCTATTCTGTTCAAGTTACCAACATAAGTAAAGCAGATTGTGCAGTTATCCAATATGCTTTGATTTGGGTGTAACTGCATTATAATATTTTCTAAACTCACATTGTAAATGTGGTTGCGGGGGGTCGGGAGCAGGTCAGGGTTTTGCCCTCCCTTCTGCTCGAGATCCCCGTGTACAACTGGTGGGCCACTGTGTGATACAGAATGCTGGACTAGATGGGCTGAGGTCCGATTCAGCATGGCTCTTCTTATGTTCTTATGGTTCCCTTAAACTTGCAGAAGTGTCTTTTTAAGGGGAAGGGAACACATCAGATAAAATGCCAACTATCCATTGCCACTGAATTGGCTCCCTTTTTTGTTGTAGCCCCCACCCTGGCACAACTACGCAACTCCCTTCCCTTCAGTCTAATCTCTCTCATACTATGACAAATATTTATTGCCATTTCTGGCAAGTTATCTTTTTTTAGAAGGGGGCATCATATTTCTAATCGTAGAATCATAGAGTTGGAAGATATCACATGGGCCATCCAGTCCAACCCCCTGGCATGCGGAAATAAGGATTATCCTTTCAAAAACAAGCTGATGGTGCTTCTCAAGTACAAGTACAAAACTTTATCACAGTCACTTCTCAGAAGAGGGCAACCATCAGGGCCATAAATGCCAACACTGAAGTTGTACTATAAGGCATGTCAATTTGCTAGATTAATAGAACTGAAATTGGAAGGCTGAAATTAGAGAAAGACCTAAACAGATGCCTCATTAGATAGAATCTTTAATTGGAAATTTAAAAAAATTAAAGAAAAAGGAATTATTCAGGAAACATCTAAGGAACTAACAGCCTTACCCTATAAGACAAAATATACTTTAGTAGAAGCTTGGAAACAAGATACATACTTTGACAAAAAAATTGTTAGGTCTTGGGTTGAAAAAAATATCTAAGGATCAAGGAAACACAAAGGAAAATAATCTCAAAATGGTATAGAACCCCCTTACAATTGGCACATATTACTGGAAACATATCTAATAAATGTTGGCATATGTGTGGGGAGATCGGCACATTTTCACATACTGTATGTGGTGGGATTGCATCAACATCCAAAAATATTATAACATAGTCAAAGTAGTAATACAGGAAATAATAGGACAAAAACTATAGTGGAATAAAGCCCAATTTCTGTCCCTCACTATAGAAGTAAATGAAGGGAACAACAAATGGACAGAAATAATAAAATTTATGATATCTGTCATTCACACCACAGTCGCCCGAGATTGGAAAGACAAAACAAGGTGGGACATGGAAACCTGGTAATCTTCCCTTTTGAAATATTTAATTGATGACTTAAATAGGAAATGGTATTGTTAATTGACAATAGAATGTATATTTTTGATAACAGCTTGGGCACAGCAACAACTTTATTTAAAATGAGTTTTAACAGAGCTAGTAGTAGTCCAGTTCACTAAAATATGGATTACTATGGACCTTCCTTCCTTCCTTCTTTCCAGGTTGGACAAGTACTTCCTATAATTAAAATTACTTGTTTGTGAGTTCTGGTTGATTGCGCCTTCTGATTATTTCTAATTATAATCATACCATTCAAAGCCTGTTTACTTTCCCAAGGGTAAGCTTCACTGAATTAAGCACATATTCAAAGGTTAGATGCTTGATGTCTGAAAAGAACCTTCTGATTTGCTGTTGAATATAAGCACAATTTAACTATCTGGTTTTTTTTTCTTTTTGAGGGAAAAAACCACCAAGATGGTCTCTCGGTCCTGATTTTCTGGTTTACTTACAGCGCATGGTGTGCTAGTAGTAGTTGTACCCAGTGCAAAGAAACTTAAATGTAAATATAAGCTATTTGCACTGTTTGCAGACAGTAAATTCAACTATAACCCCCCCCCCCCCTTTCTAGATAATTCTGGAAGTTAAACTTCGAAATCATATGAAAGTTTCTCTTTGAGCCTGTCTACACTGATTTTTTTTAAAAAAAAAAACCATCCATGCCTTATAGTTGCCTTGACCTGGACACATGGCATGTGAACTTTTTAACTGTATTTATTTATCGTGTCAGAAGTGAACCAAGAGTACAATTATAATGTATTTTAAAACACAAAACTTAAAAAACCTGGCATAATTCTAAATGTTCATTAACTGCACCCATTAACCTGCTGAAAGATCTCCAACCAGTGAAATAATGTCAGATTGTAAGACACAACTGAAAATCTTCCAGCAGGCCTACCATTTATTTTTTAACCATGAGTTTTAGATATGCAATCTATTGCCACTATATTTTGATATTTGTACCATGTGTTTTGGTGTATGTATTTTATAGTGGTGTGTTCTGGTATATGTATCTTATTGTATGTATTTTATGTTGATGAGCCATTAGGAGAGGTGGTAAACATAAAGAATTTATAAACTGCAAATCCCTCAAGTTTCATAGGATTAAATCATGATAGTTAGAAGTGGGATCATAGTGCTCTAAAAATGTTCCCTGCTGTGTTACTATGTTATGGGTCACACATAACATATTAACACAGCCATTCCTTTAAATCTTCAGAAGTACTATTGTAAGATGTTTCCTGGGGAAATAATATGATTTTAAACTACTCTAAGCATAAAGCAAGATAAAAATGAGATAATAATAGCCAATACTAATTTACTTGGTCCTTCGACCTTTAGTTGGATATCTCTGTCATTTAACCTCTAGCCTGTAGTTAAGAACCTTGTTTAGTTGGGTTTCCAGGGTACTTTATTCTTTTCTCAGTTTAATTTCATGCTTCTTGCCAAATCCACCCACAAATAACCTGTGTTGTTTGAATCCCATTTAAAAGTGCACCAAACACACTCGCAGGTCACTACATTTGACTTTGTAGCAATATTGTTGACTGTCATGCTAGGTTATTTCCCTTCATGGAAGGGTTGCTTCCTTTCTGTTTACTGAACGCCTGCCTCAACTTTTGCTGTTTTTTTGTTTTTTAAACCTCCAGTAATGCATCAGAAGAGATTTTTTGCAGTGCAGTTTTGTACAAGCACAAATATGAAATTTTACAGCCATCTGTTCCTTCACTGAAGTAAAGAGACGCCTGACAGAAACTTCAATAAAAAGGCTTAAAAGTATCAAACACTAACAAAATGGACTTAGCACACAGGGAGCTGTTCCACATTTCTGTGCATATAATAACTTCCAGTGCATTCGTTTGTTTACACTGGAAACTTAGAAAATGTTATTAAAAATATCACACATGATGGAGGGACATTGAGTTTCATTACTGGGATGTAATTATCTCACACTGTGTGAAGCTGCCATTTCTTGTCAGGAGCAAAGGGAAAATAAACATTAAGTCTATTATAACATCTCTTTTGATGTTTTTGTAGGATATAATGAAAGATGAATGCTCGACATTGAAGCTACAGCTGAAGGAAAGAGATGAACTCATTTTCCAACTCCGTGAAGAACTGGTAAGTGAGAGGCAAAGCTTGTTTTCTTTAGGAATTCAGTCCACCGAACAAGGTCACTGGCTGGAACCGCCAAATAAATAAATAAAGTGTAATGTCTGCTCTAGGTGAGAGAGCTGGATGCCATATTAATCATTTGCTTCTGATACAGGTACATATTATGACCTCTAAAATCTCAATCACCCAAGGAAGACCATAGTGGTTGTTTGTTTGAGACAGATTGTGTTGACAGTCAGGGCCGGCCCCGCCCATTCCGCGGCCTACGCGGTCGCGTAGGGCGATGGTACCTGGGAGGGGTGTCGTGAACTGGAAGGGGCGCCGCCGCGCCGGGCGCCGCCGCGCCAGCCACCGTGCCGACCACCGCACCGCTGCACCTCCGCAGCCAGTTGCGCCGCTGCCGCCGGCATGCGCGCTGCGGGCGGGACACCTTTGTGCGGCCGGCTGGGACGTCACCGCGTGCGCGCCACCACCTCGGGACGCACTCGCGCGGACAGGCAGGACGCCACCGCGCATGCGCAGCCGGCCAAGACGTCGCCGTGCGTGCGCGCCACCGCGCGGGGCACACTCACGGGGCCGCGCAGGACGCCAGCGCGCATGCGCGAGGCCGTCCAGGAGCCACCGGGGGGGCACAAAAATAAGGTTTGCCTACCCCCCCGGGAGAGGTGAGGCCGCCCCTGTTGACAGTTGTCTTGTAATATCAAAAGACCATTAATCACAGATGGGGGAAAAGCCACCACTCTGTGTGGACTTTATATGGCAAACACTGTGACGAGGTTTCTGCCATGATTTACACACAGAGATATCTTCTAGTGATAAAACAGTCAGCAAAATGTGTATTCATTTCTGCCTGAAGCACGTTTTTCTCTTATTGGATGTTATCAAAAAGAGCATTTTTCAAAAGTTAATGTCCTTAGTTATGACTAGTGCACGAGATAGATTCTAACTAAGATTTGTTGTACCTTCACTGACTGCTATGTACTTACTTGAAGTTAATAAAAATCTATACGTGTCTTCTTGAGTTAACTCATGCAACTGAATGAGGAGCATGAAAAATAGTTTCATAAACATAAACTGATGTTCTGAGGGAATCCTAGCCAACATGTGGGAAAGTTGTTTTGATAAAGTGCAGTTAGCTAGACACTGGTAAATTCTTTTCATTCCCCCAAAATATTTTTTCAAGCCCCTGTGTTCTCTATAGTGTTCTACAGAATTCATATGTGCAAATGCAAACCACATTGAAGTTTCAAAAAGTTATGGTCAAATGTTGGCTGCCATTACTTTTTAGGCACTAGAAGGCAGAGGTAAGTGTGGAGTGCTACATATGCTAATATATGAGCACAGAGTTGTGAAGTGAATGGATGCTCTGTTCCAGGAGCAAGCTACTGATGGCATCAGTGTGACCACCCACTGGGCAAATGTGAAAATAGATTTTTCTTCGTGGGCTCTGTGAATCCACACTTATGAAGTCTGCGCGCCAAAGCAGGCTTCCAATGGAAACTTCCCCAGTTTGAAAAGTTTTGGCAGTAGCTCCAGCCAGCGGTCCTGGAGGGCATAAAAGCAGCTCCATGCGCGCCCACCACATTCCTTTGTTTTCCGCCACTTGGGCAACATCGGAAATTCTCTCTGTGGTTGTGTGAGCATAGCATGTCCACAACCAGCTTCAAAAGGTGCATCACCTACGGTAGCAAGATCCCGGACTGTGACGGTCACTCCAAGTGCTTTCGGTGTCTTGGGGAGGGACACGTCATTCCGACCTGCCGACACTGCCAGGCCTTCTCTGCGCAGACCAGGAGATCCAGAGCCCAAAGGCTTCGGGCCTAACTACTTGAGCAATCCCTTGCTCCACCGGAGATGGCGATGGCTGTCCCATCTACCTCCTCGGGGGTCGGGGCAGCTGCTCCGGCCCCCTCCATGTCGACCATTCACCCGGCTGGGAAGAAGTGTCCACGGAAGGAGAGGGGCCCGAAGTCTGCCTCATTGAAGGCTTCAGCGCCAAGGCCGGTCTGCACGGTAACCACCGAAACCGTGCAGCCGCCTCCCTCCCGACGGACGTCGGTGAGCTCGGTGGCGTCAGGCCTCTCTCAGAGGTTGGCCATCTCGAGGACTCCCTCCAACAAGTCCATGGAGATTGCCTTCCGGAGGTCGACCGAGAAGGCCCATAGAGCCCAGGCCAGGGGACTGGTACCTGTGACTCTGGGCAAATCTTTGGAGGCCGCCGCCTCAAGACCACCATCTCCGAAGAGACGTAGAACGACGCCGTCCTCGACATTCGTTTCGTCGAAGATGCCCGTCTTTGCCTCCTCCTCCAGCTCCTTACCTACTCCCTCTCTCGCTGTGGAGAGAGGGGTAGTGCAGACGGCCAACTCACCGGACGACTCCGTACAAATGGTTGTCAGAGTTCCTCCGGCCCAGCCATCGGTGAGACAACTTTTCGTGGCTTCGACGCCGGAGAAAGGCCGCCAGACCACGAGGCTTGCCCTGGCCTCAGCCTCCAAGAGGCCTCCTTCCACTACTGTGTCCACCGTCTCAGCCCCACAGATGACTGTGATGGCGCCATCCACTGTGGCACTTCCGGCTGGACCGGAAGTCAAAGCTCGACCAGCAGCGTCGGATGACGGGATGGAGGAGGGAGAAGCCCCAAGATCGGTGGTTTCCGGTTCCATGGACCATACTCCGTCAAACCGAGGGTGTGATCCAGAACCTTCATCGTCACCCACTGACTCTGCTCGAGCGTTCGATGACCAGGTTGGAAGGATGGCCAGAGCTCTCGGGATCGAGATGTATGTGCCAAGAAGGTCCAGCGCCTGTCCGGTCTTCAGTCATGTCCAGGTTGAAGACGCTGCTCAACCCCATCTTACCATGCTGGAGCCCCTAGAGGAGGTAGTTAAGTCCTCCTGGAAGATCCCGTCGTCCATACCACCGACCTCCAAAAGAATCGAGGTGTGGTATAAGACTGATGAGAGGGAGAAGGACTGGCTGCACGATCATCCAGTGCCAAACTCCATGATCGTCACCTCGGCCCACCCCCACCGACCAGGAAGGCAAGAGGTTTGACACTGTAGGTCGGAAGATCTACTCGGCTGGCCTCCTTCTCACTAAGGTGGCGAACTATGTGGTGTGCATGGGAGCTTACCACCAGATTCTCTGGGAGAGGGCTCAACGCTTCTTCCAGAATCTGTCCAGGGAGCAGCAAGCAGCCTTGGCCTCCATCAGCCAAGAAGCACAGGCTCTCGCTCACCATCAGATCCTGATGGCACGCCACACAGGAGACATTTCCAGAAAGCTGCTGGCCCACGGTGTCGCCATAAGAAGGCACGTGTGGCTCAAGTCGTCAGGCCTCTCCTCAAACATGGTGATCGAGGATCTACCCTTCGATGTCCAGGGACTATTTTATGTGGGCACTGATGAGAAACTCAAGGCGAATCATGACTTTAAGCAGCTGACAACGAAGCTTAATCGTCCGCCGCCACAACCCAGAACCAGGTACTACCAGCGAGCGAGGTACCAGCCTCGGTCTCAGTACCGCCAGTCGCCTCGGCCGTATTCAGCCCCGCAACAACAACAACAGCAACAGCAACCCAGGCAGCAGCAACAGCAGCAACAGCAAAACCGCTCCCGCCAAAACCAACGGTCTAGGCCACATCAGGCTCCTGGTAATGGACAATCCAGACGCCATGTTTGACGGGGTGCTGGATGACACCGCTTCTTTGCACGGTACCGTTGCCGCCTCCATGCCTCCTCCCACCTGCCGACCTCTACCACAATCAAACCCGCCATTCGGAGATCGCCTGACCCACTTCATCTTGGCGACGCATCACCTCCGATGCATGGGTTCTCCGGATTGTCGAAGACGGCTATGCCTTGGAATTCGAGGAACTCCCGCCAACGGGGTTCATTGTTCATTGTCGAGACGGAGCCGTCTGAGGTGATCCTGAGGGAGGTCGACATTCTGCTTCAAAAGGGAGCAGTTTTGCTGTTACCAGCGAACCAGGAAGGAGAGGCATACTTCTCACGGTACTTCACCGTACCGAAGCCCGACGGTACCCTGCGACCCATCCTGGACCTCAGAGACTTAAACCCGTACGTTTTGCCGAGGAAATTCAGGATGGTGTCGGTGTCGTCCATTCTCCCGTTGCTGCATCCCGGCAATCACTGTGCCTCAATAGACCTATGAGATGCCTACTTCCACGTCTCGATTCGGCACTCCCATCGTAGCTTCCTCTGCTTCAAGGTGGCCGGGCAGAGGTACCAGTTCAACGTCTTGACCTTCGTCCTCGTGACTGCCCCCAGGACATTCTCAAAGTGCATGTCGGTGGTGGCGGCGCACTTGAGGAGACAGAAAATCTAGATATTTCCCTACCTGGACGACTGGCTGCTGGCGGCTCGGTCTCCAGACCATCTACAGGAGCAGATCACCATAGCTCTACAACTACTTTCTTCCTTAGGCCTTCGGCTCAACGAAGAAAAGTCCCAGTTCATCCCCACCACTTGCATAAAGTTCATCGGGACGATGTTCAACTCCGTCGATCAGCTCGCCTTTCTGCCCGACGTCAGATTCCAGGCGCTTCGACGAGAGCTCAACCTCTGCAAGCGGTCCTCCACTACAGCAAAACAAATCCAAATTGTTTTGGGACACATGGCGTCAACTGTAGCGGTAACGCCACTAGCAAGACTTCGCTTCCAGCTGCTGCAGCGTTGGTTCCTCGACCACTTCAACGCGGTCGTGGAACACCACTCAAAGAGACTCTCCCTGCCGCAACCGGTCAGGGACTCTCTACGATGGTGGACAGTCAGGCGCAACGTGTGCGTCGGAGTTCCATTCCACGCAACACTCCCCTCCATCACTCTGACGATGGATGCGTCGCTCTCGGCTTGGGGAGGCCATACAGGAGGTCTGTCGATCAACAACCAGTGGTCGGCAGTAGAGAGGCTTCACCATATCAACTACCTCGAACTCCTGGCCATCTTCAAGGCCCTTCGAGCCTTCGCTTCCCTGGTCACCGGCAAAGTAGTACTGGTCAGGACAGACAACATAGTGGCCATGTACTATATCAACAAGCAGGGCGGAACTGGGTCGAGGAAACTCCTGTCCCTCTCCCAGAAACTGTGGGAGTGGTGCATACAACACCAAGTTGTTCCCAGGGATGTCCATCTGCCTGGGGTTCAGAACACAGAGGCAGACGTCCTCAGCAGGACCCGCTGGTCATCCCACAAGTGGATGCTCCATCCAGAAGAGCTGCATCACCTTGTCCAGGAATGGGGGTTCCCCGATGCAGATCTCTTCGCTTCGCTGGACAACAACCAGCTGCCTCGTTTCGGTGCCAGGCTTGCCCTGGATGCTCACCCAGGTTGTCTCGGAGACACCCTCCTGCTCAACTGGTTGACAGGTTTCCTTTGCCTCTTCCCTCCATTCCTGCTTCTTCTCCGGGTTGTCGAGAGGATTCAACTCTCCAGGACTGACTGCATCCTTGTCGCCCCCTACTGGCCGAGGCAAGTCTGGTTCCCGACCCTGCTCCATCTCGCCAATGGCAAGTATCAACACCTTTCAAACACGCTATGAAAGCTAGCAAAGAATAAAGAGTATGCAAAATTGTGTCTTTCACTTTTTTATATAAAAGTATCAAAGTATACCATTCAGGTATGGTGCAAGGTGTAGGTATATTTCACTATATAATTTCACAGTGTTCACATAATACATTCACATTTGTGACCATATATCAATCATTCATAGTATGCATATAACAATATCACAAAGTGGATATCACAGTGTTAATATCACATAAATTCTAAAGCAAGGTACTGGTGTAACTATAACAGAACCAACAGTATAAATCTGTATTTCCACCGTAGGGTAAGTTCACTCCTAATGTTAGCATGTAGTGTGGCTGGGAAGATCCCTGGATGTAAACAATGAACTGCTTCACCGCCTGGGAAGCAAACGCCGCTTGGCTGGAGTTCAGTATAGCTGGTAAATGCTGGGCGTCTGTCCTCCGCTGGGGTGGCAGAATGGGGTGGGCTAGGAGGCTGTGGTTCTGTGGATCCAGAGATGTTCGAGGAGTCCTACGCGGTTCGCCTGACAGTTTACTGTGCAGAGCTCGAACCGTTTCGGGGGGGCTCCTGGGTGGTGGATGGAGCCCGCGGCTTCTTCAGAGGCTGCACCGGCGTTCGCCACATTGGCATGTACCCGCTGAGGAGGCTTGCGTCGCTGCAGGAGGAATATTTTCACATCCAGTCCATGGCGAGCAGGCTTGACCATAAGGTGCTCTGTGTATAAGAAGTATCAACACCTGCCATGCCGCCCCAACCTGCTGACGAGGGAAGGAGGCCTGCTACTACACCCAGACCTCCCGTCTACACCTGACAGCATGGAGGATGCTTCCCTAGCCGACGTCACTCCAGCAGTAGCATCCATCCTGGCAGCGGCACACAAGCCTTCTACGTCCAGGGCCTACTTGGCTTGCCTCGCCTGCTTCACCGAGTTCCAGGCCACCCGAACTGACTGTGCCTTCCCTCCTTCGGTGCCAAGTGTCCTCGACTTCTTGGCTTCACTGGTCCAGAGAGGCCTCTCCATGTCGTCACTGAAGACACATCTTGCGGCGCTGACCTGGCACAGCCAGCAGAGAGGCGGTCTTTCATTGTTCCAGTTTCCAATGGTCAGGATGTTCCTGAAAGGGGTCAACAACCTCCATCCTCCGGTGCATCCACCAACGCCGGGATGGAACCTCGATTTGGTGCTCTCCTGTCTCATGGCTCCACCGTTTGAGCCAATTGCTGCTGTTGACCTACGCCTCCTTTCTTGGAAGGTGGCGTTCCTGGTGGCTATTGCTTCTGCAAGTCGACCTTCGGAGCTGGCAGCTTTGCGAGTGGATGAGCCCTACCTTCTCTTCCTGGTGGACAGGGCCGTCCTGCGGACGGACATAACCTTCCTCCCGAAGGTGGTGTCCCCCTTCCACCTCAACACGGACATTGTCCTACCGGACCTCTTTCCTTCACCGACCTCCGAGGAGGAGAAATCTCTCCACACCCTCGACGCCAAGAGGGCTCTCTTCGTCTACAAGGCCAGGGTGGCTGACTTTAGAAGGTCGAACAGACTTTTTGTGTCTTATGCCACCGACAAGCTGGGCTTGCCGGTGTCGTCACAGAGACTGTCTTACTGGGTCGCTTCCCTGGTTGAGCTATGCTACCAGATAGCTCGCCAACCACACCCCCCAAGGGTGAAGGGTCGCTCGACCAGAGCAGTGGCTACCTCTACTGCATTCCTTAGGGGAATCCCGCTAGACTCCATCTGCAGGGTGGCCATCTGGGCCAACCCCTCTACATTCATTCTCATTACTGTGTGGACACCCTTCATGGTAGGGACACGGCTTTCGGCCAATCGGTCCTCACTCCCCTGGTGTCGTAGTGTATTGATGGTCAGGTATCGTAGGGCACTCCCTCGATTGACCACTCATTTGGGTCGCTCTCCAGGTTGTCGACCATGGTTTTCCATTACGTCGTACTGTTACGACTCGATTTCCCCCTCCTGTGGAGGCTGGGCTGTAATCACTATGTTTATGATGTGTACCGTGCCCTAGTTCCCTTGGGTCACTGTGTTACCATGTTCTTAGCACGCTTCGCCCATTGGGGTATGTTTACATATGTTTGCACTTTCCATGTGCACTTTATTACTGTGAGGCCTGCGTGCCTGACATGAATGGTGCTTGTTGCACTATGTTTACAAGGATTGGGAGCCTGCCTTCCATCCTTTATTTATTACGGTTATTTATTCTATTTGCTTGTTGCAATAAACTTGTTTGGTTCTTACACCTTGGTCGGTTTGTTCCCACCTCCAGAACCTTAGCTTGTTAGTTCTTCATAAGTGTGCATTCACAGAGCCCACGAAGAAAAATGGTAGGTTACATACCTGTGACCATCTTTCTTCGAGTGGAGCTCTGTGAATCCACACTAATCCGCCCGGCCGTCCCCTCTTTTATAAACCGCCCGTTCCTAGTTGCATACGTGGCATAGGAATGTGGTGGGTGTGCATGGAGCTGCTTTTATGCCCTCCGGGACTGCTGGGCGAAGCTACCGCCAAAACTTTTCAAACTGGGGAAGTTTCCATTGGAAGCCTGCTTTGGCATGCAGACTTCATAAGTGTGGATTCACAGAGCCCACGAAGAAAAATCTATTTTCACATTTGCCCAGTGGGTGGTCACACTGATGCCATCAGTAGCTTGCTCCTGGAACAGAGCATCCATTCACTTCACAACTCCACTCGAAGAAAGATGGTCACAGGTATGTAACCTACCATTATACTAGCTGCAGTACACCACACCAGCATAGTCAACTTGAATATTTTTTATTAAGTTAAAAGAAGAAAAATATATTGTCAAAAGCTTTCATGGCTGGAATCACTGGATTACTGTGAGTTGCATGGTCATGTAAAAGGAAAGAAAGGAAGAAAGCTCACCTGCTAGTAACACACCATGATGCCATTGATTTCTTCTTACCAACCAAACTCCTTTGTTGGTGTTGATACCTGCATTCTCCTTCCATTGCATTTCACTGCCATATCCCACCGAAAGCTACTCTGCAATGATGGAGACTGCAATGATGGGTATGAGAAGCTATGGCTAAGGGGAAGGGAAGTGGCAAAACATCTTGGACACTAGCAGAAGCAACTTCTTTTTGAGTGGGGAATTCTTGGTTCCAAACCATTGCTGTCTCTAGTAATTTGTGACAGATAACCAACATAATTGGCTGTTTGGCTTCACTCTGCAAATCATCAACAGTTTGTGTTCGTGCAATTATTTTTCCATATTAAGAAATATAAATTAGTTTCCATGGGAAAAAGTTAAGTTGCTTTCGAGAATTAAAAAGAGACCTTCTCAAAGTTTCTGCAATAAATTCTGGTTATCTGTGTCCTCTGTTCAGATGTGGTTACATTAAGGGATGATGTATTATCTAATTAGGATATAAAATTAAGGACAAAATGGAATACAGAGAGCATCAAGTTTTAGTGCATTGGTTTGATACTGAAAAACATCCGTCATGTCTGAAGCATTATATTACTGCTGCTATAGAATTGTACTCTTGTTACAGTGACATGTGGGTTCCATGATACTAATATTTCTCCATTGAGAAAAAAATGTTGCTGCTGCTGTTGTCACAAGCATGAAAACATAGTGTTAGCACTTCATCTTAGGAAAAGCCCATTCAATTGTATTTATTTATTTACTTAAAGCATTTATCATTCTTGCTTTATTTTATTTTTTTAAGGAACCTCTCTGAGTGGTTTACAAATATGAATGTGATGAGAGTCCTTGATCTCACATTTACACTCCAAAGTGGAGATATGTCTCACAAAGAATAAGAGAAGGAGGGAAGGAGGAAAATGAATTACATGTTTGTGCAATAGGAATATAAATTGTCCTCATGTGTGATTACTGTAGTTTTCTTGCTGCAAAAGGAGAAAATGAATTCACCTCTGTAAGTCTTCTCTATGTATTAAAATGCCATAAAAAGAGATAAAAGTGGGCTGATGGGATAGGCATAATATTCTTTTTCTTTTCTTCACAGAAACCTGATTTTTCTGCATCTGAAACAGTGGTTTCTATGCAGAAAACCCATTTTTGTTTCCCCCCCCCCTCCAAGATTTGTACATAGAAAACACAAAAAAAAATTGCATATTCAAAATCTCACATATGGCTTTTGTCGCAGAATATCCCTGCACAATGTTTCATAATGTGGAATATCAGGGAGACATGCAAAAACCTCTGCTGGGCCTATTATTGTTTTTGATGAGGTTTCCCAGTTTTCAGGAAGGTGTTTTTTTCCTATCTCTTTTGGGGCTCAGTGGTTTGTTTATTTTCATGAGCTATTGTTTAAAGTTCCCATAACAAAATGAAAAGTGAAAACAATGTATTCTCTTGAAACAAGACCAGTTGTAAAATACTAATAGGCTACAATGCTATAAAGGGAATAATATGAATATGCAACTAGAAGTCATTTGCTTAGCTGTGAGTTTTTGTTCCCATGTTCATTATTAATTATACAAAAAAATTATTTTAAAAAAAGCAGGGTGAAGTAGCATAATTTTTAAACACATTCATTAAATAAATAAAAAGCCAAAGCAAAACTTTAAAAATAGTAAAACAAATATGGTTGCAGATCTAATGGAATGGGGTTCTATTAGATTACAGACATCACTAAGGGTATTATCTATCACATGAGGTTTAAAACTCAACTTGCAGCCTCCCCAACCATAAATGAAAGCACTTCATTCATTCCTGGCCAGTGTTCACCTCATCTGTAAGCAATAGTTTTCAATGAGCAGGGGACTCCATTTTTTAGTCAGCTGCAAAGGCTTCAGATTCTGCTCAAAGTATTTCCAGGTGTCCAATAAATCCAAAAGTGCTCCAGCGATAGGACACCTTACCAGACCAATTAGACTTGATGCAGATGATCGAGACGGTTTTAAACAATGTATTTTAATGCTGAGATAAATGTTTTTCATGTCTATGTATGCATATAATGAATTCTTGTCCCGGTATTGAATGTTTGCCGTATATATGCTGTGCTTCACCCTGAGTCTTAGGGGTGAGAAAAGTGGAATATAAATGTTTTTAAATAAATTAAATAAATAAATTATATCTGAGGTTGCTGGACCCAGGATATTTCATATTAAATTTGTCCAGGAAAATATTTGTTAGTTGCCTTTTACATCCCACAATTATAGCACGTTGATTCCACTTTAATTGCCATCGCTCCATAGGATGGAATCATACTAAATAAAGTGAAATCAAAGAACTTTAGTTGTGTGGTATGAAAGGGCATTATGTATTTGGTCCCATTAAATCACCTAATATGTTTCACTCCATAAGATAATGGGGTTTGTCTCACTCAATGAAATAATGGGAGAAATTATAATTTAATTCTGAATCATTGAAAAAAAGAAACCTTTATTATATTTTGGGGTATACTTGCCAAACACCTTCCTCTTGAAGGCCACCCAAATCAGAACCCTCACAGTAACAGGAGTACTGAAAACTAGTCCATAGAGAATATATGAGCAATATATTTCCTTTAGAACAAGATGTTGGGACATATGTACTAGATCTGCAATTCCTAGGTTTAATCTTGCATAATTAAAATGCTAGCAAACACTAAAATCTTTTAACTTGTCAATTTTTCAAAAATCATCAAAAATTCCTCTTAAAGGCAAAGATAATCTCAGGTTTGTTTGGTTTTTTCCACATTATCAGCTATCCTGTGAACCAGTGTCACTTTAGCCAAATTGTTTAAGAGATACAGTTAGCAATCTCTCATCAAATTTATATTATACATTTTGAACTTCTCTTAACCAAAAGTCTGAAAGCTGAAGTATTTCAAAAACCCAAATTTTCTACATGGGTGGTTGAGTGATAGTGAAAGCAATTGCTTTCTGATGGTTTGCTTCATGTACAACATTCTTAAAATGTTGTGTATAAAATTACCTTCAGGTTATATGTTTAAGTGTACAGGCAGCTCCCAAGTTATAAAAAAGATAGGATTTGTTGGTTTGTTCTTAAGTTGAATTTGTATGTAAGTCAGAACATGTACATTTTTAAAGTGTAACTCCAGCCAGAGAGAGAGAGAGAGAGAGAGAGTGAGAGAGAGAGCTTTGGCTAGAATAAGGAAGGGTGTTTGTGGTGTTTATTTTGATGTCTTTGTCAGTGTTCAGAAGATTTAACCTAATAGAATCATAGAATCATAGATTTGGAAGAGACCTTATGGGCCATCCAGTCCAACCTTCTGCCAAGGAGCAGGAAAATCGCATTCAAAGCACCCCTGACAAATGGCCATCTAGCCTCTATTTAAAAGCTTCCAAAAAAGGAGCCTCCACCACACTCCGATGCAGAGAGTTCCACTGCTGAATGGCTCTCACAGTCAGGAAGTTCTTCCTCATGTTCAGATGGAATTTCTTTTCTTGTCGTTTGAAGCCATTGTTCTGCGTCCTAGTCTCCAGGGCAGCGGAAAACAAGCTTGCTCCTTCCTACCTATGACTTCCTCTCACATATTTATACATGGCTATCATGTCTCCTCTCAGCCTTTTCTTCTTCAGGCTAAACATGTCCAGCTTTTTAAGCCGCTCCTCATAGGGCTTGTTCTCCAGACCCTTGATCATTTTAGTCGCCCTCCTCTGGACACATCCTAGCTTGTCAATATCTCTCTTCAATTGTGGTGCCCAGAATTGGACACAATATTCCAGGTGTGGTCTAACCAAGGCAGAATAGAGGGGTAGCATGACTATCCTGGACCTAGACACTATTCTCCTATTGAAATCCCATTGGCTTTTTTTTTTTGCCACCGCATCATATTGTTGGCTCATGTTTAACTTGTTGTCCACAAGGACCCCAATATTTTTTTTCACATG
Organism: Anolis apletophallus; assembly: GCA_030556195.1. Lineage (NCBI taxonomy): Eukaryota > Metazoa > Chordata > Lepidosauria > Squamata > Anolidae > Anolis > Anolis apletophallus. Next base: position 92,989,206 of record JARBWK010000012.1, on the reverse strand, counting down.
TACTGTTCTCGAGCCACGCGTCCCTCATTCTGTATCTTTGCATTTCATTTTTTCTGCCGAAGTAGAGTATCTTGCGATAATTGTTGGTTTTTTTATATTTAAAAAATGGACTAGTTGTGGAAACAAGGATTATAGAGAAAGCTTCAGTTGGAACACTTTTTTCCCCATGATAACTCTTTCGGGGGTGAATCTCCTTCCTAGAGTAGATTTCTTTCACTTTCTGTTGTCTCACCCCCATTCTCAACTACGAGTTGTTTGTAACTCAGAGACTGTCTGTATATGAAAAGCTTTTGTTTAATATTTAGATTTGGATCCTATGTTCAAGCTATCTTATTATATACATGTATGCAAATATAGAAACTACCCAAGCATTTAATTAGTTCAGACTTTTCCAAAATTATGAGGGCCTTGATATTTATTACTTTTAGAGCAAACTCTTTCCTGGCTGTCATTAGTATAGTATCACTTATTTATTTGAGTTATACTTCTACTTGCTTAAGCAACCTTTTTTTCATTTTGACTTTTAAAAATGGGAAGAATATGTGAGTGCATACCTGCTACAGGAAAATGGATAGAAACAGAGTAGTAATTTTAATGCAGCTCAAAATACCTTTCCTAAATTGAATTAGCTTCCATGTCATTGAGTCTTTAATGGCATAATAATCTCCAATAACAGTAATAGTCATACACAGGGAAACCATATTGCGTATTCATCTTCATGGTAATTCTTCACTTGTTCTGCATTCTATTGTAAATTTTGATCATATTTCACATTGGCTATTTTGTGATAGAATATTACGGACATGAATGTGATTTACATAAGAAGAGACATCTGTAAGTACTTTCAAATCTTCTTTCTTCTTCATATTTAGGAAACATCTAAGTAGAAAAGAAATAGATTAGGTGTACTTAAACATTATTAAAGTGTCAGATTCCGTTCCCCCATTTTTACAGGGAGAATTAATTGCACGCATGCCAGAAAAAGGCTTATCTCAGCAGTAATTACTCCTCAAGTCAACTCTGTAAGGCAGCTGTAGAGTGTGAAAATGACAGTATCCAATGATACACAATGTGGATTAGCCTCCAGTTCCTCGTATTCTCTGAAGCCTTGATGAAAAGCTGTCAGCGAGATACAATCTTTAATATTCCCTGCACTTGTGGAGGTGATTCTGCATATTAGTTTAAGTCTCTATCACAAAGCAGCGTCATTTGGTGCCAGTCTGTGCCGGATGCAGATAAATGATTGTCATGGCATCTCTGTAAGAAGAGGTTTCTGGTCTGATGCTGATTCCCTCTGACATATTTGCATAGAAGGAATATGGCAGCAGACTTGAGTGTGCTGGCAATAAAACTCTGTCCTTAAGTGTCTCTGGAGATGTAACAATGTGATGAACACCTCTTTAATAATAATGCATTGCGTATGCTTGTCTTCTGTTAAGGTGTCACAGATAGACTGCTAGCTTGAAGAGATATGCACGATTTTACTGACAGGTCTCCTTGCAGATTTAGATAAATATGACCTGGCTTTATTTTGAAAGTGCCTTCATCTTTTTGTCATCCTCAAGAAATCATACACTAGCTGAGTGAAGAATGATGCAGTGGAGAAGCATGGCATGCCTCTTCTATTGTGGTATTCCAAACATTCATTTACCTAGGTTCTGAATCTTATTTATTGTTGAATTAGCATGGTTGTTTTTTGTTTTTTTTAAACCCACTGGAATAGCAAGAGTAGTAATAAATTATTCAAAGTGTCATGCATTTCTTTATTTCATTTTTGAATCCATCCACCCCATCCCACCCCTTTGAAGGTATCCAGCATGGTGTGAGCATGATTGTGACTTCCCACCCTATTTTATCTACACAACGATCTTGGGTACATCTACATTGACCACTTAAGTCAGTTGCAAACTGATATTGAAGAAAATAGTTTTGCTGCACATATGATTATATAGGAAATCCTGGTTCTAGTTTGAGGACCAGGTGTTAATTACACAAACCACAAAAGCTTTCTTTCAGATGTTTTGTGGGCATTTGTTTTCAGTATAGATGGGGGTTTTGCAAGGTAGGTAATGACAGTGAATCAAACACTGAATGGGGATTGTCATTTGACTCTTCCTTAGGCTCAAACTTACAATACTACTCACTACCACTTTGCATTCACATTAATCTAAACCCAGTGGCATATGGAGCTAGGTTCCAAAGATGTGCCCAAGGCTATTCATTGTCTCCATGTCTATGCTGGGATTTCTAGCACAATCTTCAGCTAGAAGTTCATAGCTATCATGAGACTGGCAAGATATAACCCATGGCCTCTAGCCAGTGAAGACCTCCTAGGTCATTTTTTATTCTAGGGAAAAATTGGGCTTACTTTTCTTGAGAAGTCACTTATTGTCATTTTGACATTCCATGGCACCAGTATAACATCCTTCCAGCTCCACATTTCAAATGAGATGATACCTTTCTAATCATCTTTCTTCACTATTTAGTTTTCAAAGCCACTCTTAGAAATCAGAAATGTGATTTACATTATATGTATTGTTATATTTAAAGAACTTATCTGGTTTCTTCATAGTTATCTCCCCAAGTCCTAGTGTTCTGATTTCTTGATTACATTATCCATTTTGATTTATGACTGAACCAAGGTATAGAAAGGCTTTGATATTTTGATGTCTTCGCCTTCTATGTTACATGTTTTACTATGCATGTGAATGTGTCACACAGATATCGGAATGTTTGTCTTCCTATAGCAAATCACATATAAATATATTTGCCTCATTGACATGTGCTATCTGAACTCTTTTTGCAGTGTTGACTGGCTGCAGTATTGCTCTTCACTCCTCATTTTAAATTGTCCTATTAAGCAACAGCAGGATTTATTCCAGAGTTTGACGCAGTCTCTCTGTTGGATTTGAACCTTATTTCCATAGAAATGTAAATAATTTTAACAGCATTAAAAAAAACCATAATGTTCCATATGATGATAAATCATACTTATGGAGAGATAAAATTACAGAATAGCCAGTCTGCCATAGTGCTGGCCTTGACACAGGTGAAAGGGAAATATGATAAAGCTGTGGAGAAAATTAGAAAGTCATTTTGGTCTCTTTTTAAATGGGTTTCCTGACAAGCACTGAAATATTCATTAGAATCTGATGATACCATTTCACAAGCAAATTTTTCCCCACTAATACTTTTTTTCCCCATCAAAATATACTATTTCCAAACTTTGTTGCTATTTCATTTCATTTTCTCTATAGTACATAAATAATCTTCATGACAAATGGAGTGATTTGAACAAAATAGATGCTGAAGAAATAACACAAGGTGTTTGAATTTCTCAATAAATTTAAATATGTATTCCACTGTATAAAGCTGTAATTTGCTTCAACCCAAATAGCTTTGTCAGTGGGGCTTTACTGACTGGAAATGGTGGGAAAGAATTGCCTATTCAGCCAGAATAGTTTCTGTTTGTGTGTTCTCTCTCTCTCTCTCTCTCTCTCTCTCTCTCTCTCTCTCTCTCAGACGCACGCGCGCGCGCACACACACACACACACACACACACACATATATATATATATATATATATATATATATATATCAGGCCGTTTTTAAAAAAATTCTGAATTGCAAGTGTAGATAAAATCTCCGTTTTGCTTTGTTCACACTGGTAAGAAAAGAATGGACAGCAAGACAGCAATGGTTGGTTGCTCTTAGAGAGATTCTGTACATTTTCAGGACCAGTTTTTAAAATGTGTGAAATGGGAAAATGCAGAAATGCTTGCTTTCTTTCATGGGTAAATAAGCTAGTAGAACTGGGTGGGTTCATGGCATATTTTCAATCTGCCACTCTTTTCTGTTAAGATGAACATTTCACAAAAGAAAAAAATCTTACTTTTTGAAGAAAGTCAAGAGTTTTGTGCAAAGTACATTTTATGTAGATTGCAGAAATGATGACAGGGGAAAACATTTGACATCTAAAGTATGTTCTGATAGTGAGATCTTTCTGTGGAACTGGAGAATTATCAAGATACTTTTTCACTATTGGAATTGCTTTTATTTTATTATTTTATTAATACCCTGCAATTCACTCACTCAGTATGGGCCTCAAGGCATCTCATAATGTAGATTTAAACAATGTACATTTAAGAAAATAATAATTCTAACAAAATATGTGCATATATATATATATATATATGCATCTGTGCTATTGACTTGATCCAGTTTAACACCACTTTAACTACCATGCCTCAGTGCTATGACAGTTAGTAGGGATGGTTAGGTTCATCGGAATGCTCTAAAAGTCGTATGAAATTCATATTTAAATCACTTCCGAATTGTTTTTGAACGGCTTTAAGCAGTGAAGTGAATTCGGCGCCACTTTTTTTGGAAATGCTTCGGGGCCCTTCGGATGTGGAGGGAAGTTATGGGTTTGGAAGTCCATGTCTTCCCTCCACATCTGGATGGCCCCGCATCCAGATCCAGAGGGAAGGCGTGAGCTTCCCAATCCGCTTTGGAAGCCCACACCTTCCCTCTGGATCTGAACGGGGCCGTTCAGATCTGGAGGGAAGCCATGGGCTTCCAAACGGGATAACATCCCTCCACAGGAGATCTGGGGAAAACCCGCATTTCCCCCAGATCTGCTGGGGAGGGATGTTATTCCGTGTCCAATCTGGGTGTAATTCCATGTCCAATCAGGGTGTTATTCCATGTCCAATCTGGGTGTTTGATGTGGGATGGATGAAAGCGGCTTGCAGCGTGGGTTAAGACTCCTCTTCCCCCACCTCCTTCTCGTGGGAGAGAAGGAGATGGAGGAAGAGGAGTCTTTATCCACTTGGCAAGCCGCTTTCATCCATCCCGCATCAGGCTGATGCAGGATGGATGAAAGCGGTTTGCCAAGTGGGTTAAATGTGTCTGCCATTAATGAAGGACTAACGAAACTTATGAAATTTTGTTAATTTTGAACTTTTTTCCAAGAAAATTTTGGAAATCAGTCCAAAATCGAATGACCAGTGCCCCCTACAGCCGAAGCAAGTTTTGAACCTTTTTGGGGGGATCAACCAGCCCTAGCAGTTAGTGGTGTTTTTAGCCGTCTCTGTCAAAGAGTACTTGGTGCCTCACCAAACTGTAAATCCCAGGATTCTCTAGCATTCACCTTTGGCAATTAAATTGATGTCAAACTGTATTAACTACATTGCAGGTGTACCCTAAAACAGATTTAAAGTGTTTAAAACATTGCTATGAGAATACAATCACAGCATCAATTTTACAGAAGAATAAAGCTATCCTTCTATAAAAACTAGTTAATAGCTAAAAGTCTGTTGAAATAAAAAGCTGTCTGCTTGCTGACAGAAGGGGATTTTACTGACAGTAACCTGTGAAGCATATATTAAAATTAAAAGCATAATCTGGTTTTGGTATCAAAACATCATGTCCTAATTCCTTGAGAGATGCCAATAACATTCCAAAACTCCCTTGAAAAAGGTTGGGAAGATGTTGGTATATGTTTGTGGTTGTTAGTAGCTTACCTGTCAGTTAGTAGCTTACTTGTCAGAGCCGTATGAACCACCTCAGAGATTAAGATCACCTGGAGAGGCCCTGCTCCCAGTCCTGCCTTCTTCACGGGCATGACTTGTGGCGATAAGACACAGGGACTTCTCTGTAGTGGTGACTCCTCGGCTGTGGAAATCTCTCCCCAGTGACATTAGATCAGTCCCTTTCCTCCTCGCCTTCAGAAGGAAAATGAAAATGTGGCTTTGGTATCAAGCCTTCAGAGAATAATTGTAGTAAAATAATAGATATGGAATATTTGCAGTGACTACTGGAACGACCGTGGATTACGTTTGTGGATGGTGTGGTTTTTAATGGTGAATGTAATGTTTTAAAATATTTTAATGTGCATTAATTTTATTTTTTAGTTTAAATGTTCAATTGAATTGTATATTTTTAATGCACTGAATACTTGCCTTCAGGGTTGAGAAAGGTGGGGTATAAATGGGGCAAATAAATAAATAAATAAAATTTGCTTCTATACAAAAATGCATAGAATTGGCCTGTAACACGCCAGGCCTCTAAGCATTGAATGAGAGCTGAATGGTCTATCCTTTTACTCCTTCCAAACTCATTAATTCTGTACTCATTTAAGGTATTGAACAGTTGAGTAAGTAAGTTTCCTCAGTTTGCTGAATAAGCACCTCTCAAAGGCAGTTAAGGAGCAAATGCATCTGGCCCTGTGTCTCCGGTGAGGATCCTTCCAGTTTATGATTGCTCTGATGAATGAAGTATTGCTGGAGAGGCAGTTAGTCTTGCATTTGAAATAATGAAGTCGATTTTTGATAAAACATTTCAAACTATTTGCAAGTTTCCCATTTAAAAAATGTATTTGGGGCTCCTACCCTAAACAGGCTTACTAAGAAGAAATCCCATCTGAAAATAGTGGTACTTATTTACAAGTAAATCTACATAAAAATGGAGTGTTATTCTCTCCCACCTCTCACCCATTTTAAAGGTACCAATGTTTTTATCACATTACCTAGTTGGACTTGATACAATTTTAATAGTCTGCAGTTTATCCATATATAATAACCTAATGATGATGTATGATCATTCTCTAGAAAATCTGATTAAAGAGCATACGATTCTGCTTACCCATTTTTAATTAGATGCTATGTTGGGTTTATATAGTAGGGAAAACATTAGCTGGTAAATACTAAATTATAATATCACCTCTCTGATTTATCGTGCTTATGGTTGAATTTAACATCAGTCCTGGCCCCTTGATGCTTCCCTTATGCAGTTCCCTTAAGTACAGAAAAGAAATCATTTTCTAATAGTGATTTCATTCCTAGCAGGAATATAGGCTTGAAATCACATTGCTTTTCATGGCATCTTTATTTACAATCAGATGGCTCTTTATCCAAATAACTTTTTTCGGATCAATGCCATATGTACTAGAACAGCAAGAGACAATTTAATGTGTTTTATTACTTAATTTCCTCTTTAAAGGGTCAAATTTATGTAGACACAGGGCTTATATAAATTGTAGGGACTTCGGGAGTATGAGAGATAAACAGTATTTTCTGGTTGGTGTAAACAGAAGCTTTCTTTCAATTGCAGATAGCAGAACAGAGAGAGAGAGAGAAGAAGAGGAGAGAGATTATGCCTAAATTGAGATAATGGTAGTCAAAAGGATTCATTCAGTGTGCTCTAGATGCCTCTCTCTCTCTCTCTCTCTCTCTCTCTCACACACACACACACACACACACACACACACTACACAAAAATACTGAGCTGGAATTTACTTTGTAAAAATATTGTTCAGATGCTAGTAGCATGCCTGTTATCAAGTCTAATTAGCCCCTCATTATGAGACTTGGTATTTATGAATGTATATGGTGAGGATTTCACTGTCAGTCCCTAAGAATCAAGTGGACTCATGTTATCACATGCTAGATTGTGTCTTTAGTACGTTTGAGCACAGTGGGTTATTGAGAACAGACATATCTGCTTTATTCATTTTTTTATTTCCCTTCGACAAAAGTTCTCTCATACTAATACTACCCCTATTAGCAACTATATGGATTCATGGAACGAATAAATTCACATATAATGATTCAAAACAACACTATTTTTTAAAAAGATTGTGTGTATGTGTAAGAAAGTGAAACTGACTACATCATTCATCTGCACTGGAGACTAAAAGCTCCTTGTTTCCAGGTTTTCAACCATGTACTGCCTCCAAGAACAAGGCATGGGAGATAATGAAACTGTTAGGTAGGATTCCATGCTCACCTTTCAATTATGAGATACTTCATTGCAGATAATGTTCTAGCACTGGAACATTCATTTGTGCCCCCATTTTTTGTAATTACTATATTTTCAACAATTTTTCAGAAGCAACACCAAAAGATCATGCTGTTCCCAGTGGGATTTTGTATGCGACACAACTTGGAAAGACAGTTCAGTGTAGAAAGATTGGAAGTTGTAACATAATTTTGCTTGCTTGTTGGGGAGCCCAGACAAGAAGAATTCTGCACTGATATGAATATTCACAGTTCAGGACATTGTGTAAAACTTGCATATTATTTTATTTGAGTTTATGCGGAAAATAACACTTATGCACAGATGACAGCATTTTCTGTGCTGAAAATAATATATTTATTTCTGTGCAAGGAAAACAGTGTTAATTCCATGCAAAATTAATCCACAAGAGTCTTTAATTTGTGGGAAAATATTTTCTGGATAGAAAATAACAAAATATTAGTTGCAAAAAATCTTTTTATACAGAACCCCTCCCCCCACCCACACACACATACACAGGAAAAGATGTTTCTTGTGCTGAAAATGCTGTTTTGTGTTAATATGCAGATTTTGTAAGAATGACTCCTAAACTGCAAATAACTTGAAAACTCTTCAGTTTTCAAGGACTTTCTTATGGAGGGAAGAAAAGTTATAAAATATTAGTTGCCTCTTTTTAATAGCAAACGTATTGAAGAATTATGTCCCAAGCCACTTCTGCCAAAGGACTTGGATGTAAGGACGATGTAATCTTACTGTTTGCTTTCTTGTCTGTCCAGTTTAGTGTTGCAAACAGAAAATATATGTATATATTGGACGGTTAGCGAATAGATGTGCTAATAAATCATTAGTATTGCTGCAGATTTGGTTGGTCTATCAGATATGAAAATCCTGTTGGTAACATGAAATTTGATTTTACAGGGGAGAATTTGACCCTTCTTACTTAATTTATAAAAATAGTATTCATCCCTTAAGGCAGTATTTCTCAACCTTTTTTGAGCCGCGGCACACTTTTAACATTAAAAAAATCCGGGGGCACACCACCAACCAAAATGACACAAAATGACACTCTAACACAGTAAAGAACGGCTGGGGGTTGGTGGCCTGCTGGGAGCAGCTGCTGGGAGTGCTGAAGCTGGGGAGGGGGCGGAGCCAGGCATGCCCCGCCCCCTACCCCGGCATCATCTCTCCCAGCAGCTGCTCCAGCCTTGAGGGGGCAGTGCCAAGCCAGCGGGGCCAGAGCCAGCACAATGCTGGCTTGGCACTGTCCCCTCAAGGCTGGAGCAGCTGCTGGGAGTGTCAAAGCCGGGGGAGGGGCAGAGCCAGGCCGCACCATGCCCCACCCCCTCCCCCCAGCTTCAGCTCTCTTACAGAGGAGGAGCATGAGCGGTGAATGGGCTTCAGTGGGGGGGCTCCTCCTCCACGCGGCTTCAGCGAGCGAGGGACGAGAGTTATGGTGGGAGTCATGGCGGATTGGAGGCTGGCTGGGGAAACGGCCGAAGGAGGCGGTGCCCCGGTCCCTTCTTTTTCTTCGCCACTGCCCGGCCCTTCCTCCTCCCCCAAACAGCAGGAGTTCGGCCGGGGGGGGAGGAAGGGGGGCAGAGAACATTTCTCGCGGCACAGCAGGAGGTCCGTCACGGCACACTAGTGTGCCACGGCACACTGGTTGAGAAAGACTGCCTTAAGGAACATTTTTTCCTTTTCTCCCCCCCCCCCCCCACACCTCTCTCTGTGGTTTTTCAAGAAGTAGAAGAATGTGGCTCATCAAAACATTTGTCATTTTTCAAAACAAACTTTGCCTTCTATATGTAACACTACTTGATTTTTATTTTCACTAGGGAGAATTAATAATGGTACAACTTGTCTTTGGGACCTTAAGTGATTACTTCAAGGTTAACCAAGTTGGTTTGAATAAATGTAGCCCTGTGAAAGGGAATGAGCAGACTTTAGAAAGGTTGAAGAAAGATCAACATTTAGGGTGTCTTTTGGAACCTTTCCCTCTTTGACCTTTTTAGGAGCTGAAAAACTAAACATTGGGCCATAGGTCAGATAGGTAGGGTCCCAGGGATGAATATGTCCTCAGAAGTTGTGGGAGATGTGGTCACTTTTTTAAAGCAGTCTTTAAATCTGTTTTAAATGTTTGTCTTATTTATTCACCCAATTTTCCTTTTGCCACTTGATTTTTACTGGGTGGAGAATACAGCCAATCACAGAGGACATGATTTAGCCAATGAAGCCTTGGCTACAATTATCCATGCGACAGTCACATCTAGACTGGATTATTGTAACACTTTGTATGTTGACCCTCCCCTGTCGACTACTCGGAGGATCTGCATTATTCAGAATGCGGCTGCCAGGCTACTTGCAAAAACACCTTTGAGATGCCACATTATTCCAACTTGTCACATTTGCACTGGCTTCCAACGGAATTCCAGACCCTGTTTAAGTTGTTGGTTCTAACCTTTAAATCACTTTATGGTCAGGGGCTAGCATATCTCAGAGACCTCCTCTCCCCCCTTCACCGCCAGTGGTCACCACGACTCTTCCAACTAAACTTACTGTATGTTCCAGGCCCCAGAGAAGCGCGTCTCAAGAGCACGAGACGTAGGGACTTCTCCATTTCTACTCCTGTCTTATGGAACTCCTTGCCTCCCCACTTGAGGCCCATGCGTGACGTGTGACCCTTTGCTTATTCATTTATTATTTATTATTTTATTTATTCGAACTTCTATAACCGCCACTCCCCGTAGGCTCGGAGCGGTTCACAAGCTGAATAACATAACAATAGGTGACGAACAAGACAATACAACATTCAGAGGGGGACAGGGGAAGAAGGGAGCAGAGACAAGGCTCGGGATGTGGCAGGAGTGTTCTGGAGCCTAAGCTGACACCACCAAGCCATCAAAGGGTGGACGCCTGGGGGGTCTTGAAGAGAACTCCCGCAGCTGGCCACAGGAAAAGAGTGTGGGCCAGCTTCCTCCATCCCGTAGTCTGGTAGAAGGGGCCAGACATATTGAAGAAGTGTCGTTCGTCGGCCTCAGGTGTGTCCGGTGAGGGTCACTACACTCGAAACCTGAGCGCCAAAAGGTTCTAGAGCGAAAAAATCGCCTGGACCTGGGCTCAGGGGCGGAGGGCTTCTTCCCTCTCAGGCAGCTGGCCGAGCGTGTGGAGAGTCCAGGGGGTCAACGGCCCCGGCATCGGCAGTCTCTCGAGAGGTCAAAGGGAAAGGGGGTGGTGCTCCCTGGCCTACGACGACGACGCCTCCTCCGGCGGCCATGTGGTTTTTCCTGCGAGGCACCTCCGGGGATTGAGACCCCCTAAGGGGAGGCGTCTGCTCGCTGTGTTGCTCCCTGGGTCGGCTACCCCCAAAATTGTCTCTCCGTGAACAGGGCCACCGATCTTACCCTGGTCGCCGGCAGGTGGCGGGGCAGATGGTGATCCAGGCGGAGTTTTAGGGGCCGCTAGCAGCAAGCGGCAAGCTCGGTGACGAGGCTGGTCCCCAGGGGCCTTTGCCAACACCTGGGAGACGTTGAGGTCATCCAGTATCTCTGGCCGAGCCCCCGGCAGCGGTGGTTGCTCCGAGTCAGAAAGGGGCACGGTCAAGGTGCCCAGCATGGGTGAGGGGGGTGGGGCAAGAGACGCTGAGCAGTTTGGGCTCGGCGCCATCTTGGTGGACTCGGCCACCACCCTCTCCCCCGACCGGGGGAAGCCCCACGCCCCAATGCTCTCCAGGGGCTCCACCATAGTCCCAGTGCGGTTCCCGCCACAGCCTCAGCTCCAGGTGGAGGCCTCTCTACGAGGAGAAGGCCCCCCTCGGCGATCCGCTCAGCAGGATTCAGGGGTGGGGTCGCCCGAGCGGCGGCTCTGGCGGCCCCAGAATCGAGCAGGCCCGGCACGTTCGAGCACCGCTCGCGCTGGGGATCAGCCGCAGCTGCCCCAGTCGCCTTCCCCTCGCTGCACTCGCCTCGTTCGTCTCCTCCGACTCCCGCCGCTCCTCTCCCTGCCATCTCAGGGCCGAAGCACCCCGGGGCCAGGTAAGGCGAGCCCGGGAGTCCAAGGGTGGGGGGTCGGGGCAGCAAGGTGTACTCCTGCGGCCGAGGGACGCCAACTCCCGGCTCAGCCTCCTCATTTCTCCCGAGCAGGTGGCCAGTCGCTCGGCCATCTCTGCGAGGCTGTGAAGGAGGTGGGGGAGGCCTGGTGGAGCGCCCTGCATGCTGTTGGGATTTGGGGGGGCGGCAATCCCCACTTCCTCCCATTCGTCCAGCTCCTCCAGCTCCGGCCATGGGACAGGGGACCGTGGCAGCGGGTCCCGTATGGCAGCTGCGGCCTCCAGGGACCTCCTCACACTCAGCGCCTTCGTCGTCCAGACGTACCGGGTTGGTGTTCGGGCCTTTAGGGCCTCCTCGACCTCCATCTGTAGGGCCTCCAGCAGCAAGGAAGCCCCCCCCCCGAAGACTCAGGTGGCATCTGGGGGTTGCTCCCGAATCCCCACCAAATCCGCCCTCCAGCTGGGGTGGTTAGCATGGCAGGGGACGCAAGTATTTGGGGAGAACTGCACGGGCCCCAACGGAGCTCGGCGTTCTCACAACTGCTCTGCGCCGCCATCTTGGTTTGAAAAACAATATAAAGACAATATGACACACCAAGGCACTCAAGATCTGGCAGTCTATTCGGTATTTGTTGTAATGTTTTTATGCAATTTGTTTTATGTAAATCGCCTGGAGCATTTTAATGGAGGGCAATTAACAAGCGAGAAACTGAAACTGAATATTGTCAGAAAACATAATTCAAAAGGTAGACCATTCTGCACTCTCATGTTGAATGGTCACAAATTTCCATGTCCTTTAAAAATTGTTGAAGGAAAAGAAAGATTTTTCATGGTGATAAAAGTTGTTATTCTTATTTTTATGCCTCCCTGTTTTTGTTCAGGCCTTTAATGAGCACTAAACTAATTAAAAGACTAAAATAGACCAATTGTAAATTAATCTGAAAACACATTGGTTTGCAAAATAATAAGTTGTAGTTTATATAGATGAAAAAATCCAAACTATAAGCCACACAAGGTCTGCTGATCTTCTGTTCCATGAAAAGAGGTACTAATATAATTGTGTAGTATGAAAAGAGCCTTGCCTGCACACTAAAATGCATGTTCTTTGCCTTAGACTAAGGGTGCAAATCACACGGTCCTCCAGAGGTTGTTGAACTGAAACTCTCAGTAGTGCTGGCAAGAATAACTAATAGCTTGGATGTTAAGATTTCAGAATCTGACAAGGTTTATGTTTCTCATTCCTGCCCCAGCCCAAGAAAGGCTAAAGCAGTGTTAACCATAGCAGAGTTCTACAAGTTGAATGCTTATATTATGCCTTTGGCTGAGTTCCTACATGGCAAAGGATTGGCATAAGAGTTCCTCTTGTGAAACTCTTCTATAGTATACATGTTGTTCTTCCCTTGTGCTATTGTAGCCCTCCACAACCATTCTGTTCCTGGTGGAGATGGGGGATTCACAAGCAAATTAAGGACATCTCTCACTACTAAAGTTATCTGGAGGTCTCAGCAGATGCTGTCCTGTTGACACTTCTCTGATCACGTCCATTCTCCACCTACAAAAAAATCAAGATGATGGGATGGTATTGCAATCCAACAGTGATTTCTGGACATGTCACAAGTGCTTTGGCTGTTTTGTGGGATGAAAAAGAATATTAACATATGCCAGGCATGTAGCCAGGGGGCTAAGGGGGCTTCAGCCCCGAAATTCTCAGGGTGGTCATAAAAAAGGCCTTACTGGTACATTATTTAAACTGTTATGTTTATTCATATCATGATCTGATCACCATGCTCATTATATCCCACATTAATCGGGTTATTGGGATAACAATACAAAAGGTTTGCTAGGGTAGACCCTCTTCCACCCAGTCTCAGCCCCCCCCCCGAACCAAACTCAGCCCCCCCCCGAATCAAAATCCTGGCTATGGCCCTGACATATGCAGTAATAAAAATAATTCATACATAAGTGTAAGGTGGTACAGGCTTGCATGTACCACCAACAGGTTACTGGCCATAGTCTGTGGAACTTGGTATCATTTCCCGGGTCCATCCTTATGAATAGGAACATAATACCATTATCAGAGTTCACCTTTTTCATGGAAATTTATATTGCTGATTTCAGGGGTATGAATCCAGCTGATTGCCTTTGTCTCAGTTGATTGATTAGTTTTGAAGTATTAATGTACTATGCTCTTAGCATTATCACAAAGGCGGCTGCTGCTATTTTTCATCCTTGTACATCTTTCTAATAGGACTGTGAAATTACAGTACCTATGTTATGTATCGGCTGCCGGACAAGCTTCTTTTCAGTTCTTAATGTACTAATTCTTGATGAAAGAATCTGCCATTAGAGAGAGGAATGAGCTCTCTTGGAATACCATTAAGGCCAAATGATGTGTTGTTAACATTCACCAGGCATCTTCAAGTATCCCATCTATTTGGACAAAGTTTTAGAATGTGTTTATTAAACATTGTACTTATTAAGTGTGGAATTGGCCTCTCCACTTTAGTGAGTACATTAATCTAAAGCCCACTCACTTATTTAATTTCCATCACTTTTGGATCTGAATCTGGGCTCTTCATCTGCTGAATATCAAAATGCAAGTAAAGTTCTAGAAACAGCCCTTATTCCTTTGAGCAAAGAAACTCAGTATTAATATCCAGTTTGAAAGAGCTCATAAAATGATCGATAGTGTGTCAGACTAAATTTCAGTAGAGAGATTAAGTAATGGGAAAAAGTCTTTCCCTTGAAAGCTCAGTGTTTCATTTATTATACTGTTTTGTTATCTGGATAAAGTGTTTTTCCCCTCATCCAATTGAAGTTGAACTTTTAAGTTCTATTTTCTTCATTACCCAAACAGTTTAGGATGGATTACTCCAGACATTGATTAATAATAATTCATGCATTGCAAGTGTCAAGCATTTCTGAAGGGAATCATTTGATTCCCGTTTTTATGAAAATTTGCTGTTAATAATCATGAAGTATTTTCTTTTTAGTTATGCAAAGAAAAAAAGCAATTCCTTGGTTAGAGGAATAATTTCTATCTCCTAGATATCAGCATAAGAAAGGTAATGATGATGCTTTTAGTACAATACCATAATTCCTTATTTCTCTATAAATTTATTTTTCTCTTTCTGTTCCTCACTTTCACTTTCCTTCCCTGATTCATAAAGACATATACCATATATGTGTGTGTGTGTGTGTGACACACATACACACACACACATACACACAGAGTCTTTCAAATGTTTACATATAGTTTATATCTGGATCCTAACCTTTAACACACATTTTTCCAAAATCTCTCTTGATATAGCAGAGGTTTAATTCTATATTGCCTACTTTTCCTCTACTAGTCTTACTCTATGTGTTAATTTTTCTGAAAGAGCTAAGGACCATATCCTATTTAACCAATTTGTATTCAGAGATTTCGTTATTCCCAACCTTGCAGCACTGAACATAAGAACAATAAGATCTTTATTTGGCAAGCTTTCATTTTAATTTTCAAATATGGAAATTAGCAATAATGCTCCTCTAAAATGAACTTTCCTGCTCAGCTTTTGAGTTATGCATCCTAATATGTCCTCCCAGAGTTTGCACATTTTTGCATAAGTTAACCACGAAAGGTTCCAGTGCCCTATGATATTGCCTGTATGTTATCGATCTAATAAAGTCTTAAGTGTGCAATAATACCATTTATTAATCATTTGTATTCCATTTTATGTCATTTTTCCTTTTATTTTTTTGGCAAATATTGATTTATAAGGTGGCAACAGAAACTTAACCACAGAAGCTTGCAGCCCATCCAGTGCATGCTTACTTAGAAATATACTTAAACCGGAATTTTGTTAGAGCAGTGCTAGAACAAAAGTTTATCATTTTTTTAATTAATTTTGGGAATGGATCCAGCTTAGTAATTATAGGAGGGACCGGTTGAATTTAGTGGGACTTATGATCATTGCATATGACTAACCTGTCCTTTTGACTTCAGTAGGTCTACTTTTAGTAAGTCTAAATGAACACCCCCACCATTACTTCTACTGTTATAATCTTCATTATTTTCCCAGAAGATCGCCAAGCTGTAAAATAAAGATTTCAAGTCAAGATAGACTCAATAGTGAACATCATTATCCAGTGAATGAGGGATGACACACCCATACTTTCTTATGAATGAAAAAGGAGGGAAGGACATCTTTTTGTGTTCAACCTCTCCAGAAAATAAAACCAACAAATATTAGGAATTGTTTCCCAAGATGTTATTTCTTATCATTTCCTGATCACTTCCAGGTTGCTCATGGTGTTTTAAAATGGATTCAGAAGCAATTATCTCATACTGAACCCATTGGAAATTCACTATTTATTGGGTTTTATGACACTGTTGTTTAAAATGATTGCAAGCTGCCGGAATATTGCACTGGCAGTAGAAAGTCGGGATCGAAATCTGACTATAAATAATGAAACTGTGAAAGAGATTATTCTGAACAGAGATGTGAAATAAGTAGATGATGGATTTCAAGAGTTAATATGCAGTGCCCTCCTTGTAATACTGTCAAAAACAATGGATTCCAAGTCATGGTGATGGCAAAGTAATTTGTGGTGTGTTAGATAAAAATGTTAGGAATTGTGGCCAAGAACTGGTAGCTACCGGGACACATTTGGCTAACGCTCATCAGAGTAGTCTCTATGTTTATATGCTGGGTTTGCCTACAAATGAAGATGTCTTTCATGCTCTGTTGAGTTTTTTTTGTTTTACACCCTGTGTAATGTATGTTGTAAGTGCACTAATATCTGTTTCAAGAAATTAGCTGATTCTAGCAGTAATGCATATAATATGACAACATGATACAGAATAAGTGATTTTGCATTTCATGGGAACAAGTGGCATGAAAAAAAACAGTTTTCATAGAAAATTTGTTTAATTGCAATGCAGAACAAGTAGCAGAAGGCTGCTATTTTTAGTGCCATGCAGCTTATATAAAGTTGTAGTTTACATTTTATTGATTTCAGTAGAATCTCATAGCTGAATTTGGCTAAATTGTGCCTATGATGTTATTATTTATTTATTTATTCTTTATTCTGACTTGTATACCGCCACTCCCCGAAGGCTCGGAGTGGTTTACAACATCCAAAACACACAGTGTACATACAATGCAGTGAAAATACCAAAAACGCAAGTAGCAGAGTTTCAATCAGCAGAGTCCTAATGCCTGCCGGAAAATAAATGTTTTGCGTGCCCTCCAAAAGGAAGGCAGATCTCGAATAGCTCTTCCAGCAAGGCATTCCACAAATTTGGTGCCACGATCGTGAAAGCTCTGTGCCTAGTGGATGATAGGTGGTAGGTCTGAATATTCAGGACTTCTAGCAGGTTTTGGTCTTCTGACCGAAGTGATCTCTGGGGTTTGTAGGGGGTAAGGCGGGCCCTCAGGTACACCAGCCCTAGATCATATAAGGCCTTAAAGGTTAAAACCAGCTTTTTTTAGGTAATCCGGTGCTCAATCGGTAGCCAGTGCAATTGCTGCAAGATTGGAATACTACGACATCTCGCCGGCTCCCCAGCGAGAAGTCGAGCGGCAGCATTTTGCACTAGCTTAAGCTTCCGGATCACAAACAAAGGAAGGCCAATGTAGAAGGCATTACAGTAGTCCAGTCTTGAGATGACCATTGCCTGGATCAATGTAGCCAGATCACTCCTGGATAGGCAAGGCGCCAGCTGCCTAGCCTGCTGAAGATGGAAAAATTTGGATCTGCTCACAGCAGAAACCTGGGCCTCCATTGTCAGCAGCGGGTCTAACACGACTCCTAGACTCTTTACAGAAGACGATGGCATAGTGCTTCACCATCCAGGGTAGGCAGCCGGACCTCCCCCGCCCCCCCCCAGGGCTACCCAGCCATAAGTTAAGGTTAACTGTTGAGGTTAAGGTGTCAGTGTTAGCTCTGAAGTATACACTATGGCTTTCTATAGTTCAAGAATTGATGTTCTCCAGATTTTGCTGGACTGCAACACAAATGACCTCCTTTTTATTTAGATCTCTGTAACTTTATTTATTTATTTATTTTGTATATTTCTATCCCACCCTTCTCCCCACAAGGGGGACTCAGAGCGTCCTCACACAAGCACCAGAAGATTCTAACACATAATACCATAAAATTACAAATCACAATAAAATCATTTAAAATATTGCACAACATTGTTAAAAATTTAACAATAAAATTATGTGTCAGTAAAACCAAACCAAGCCGGGACAGGGACAATCCATGTCACAAAACATAATTTCCATTTCCTATTGCTGTTGGCCTCTAATCAGATGCCTGGCCCCAGAGCCAGGTATTCAGTTGTCTTCTAAATGAAATGCTCCACTAACTAATAATATGGAGTATGTGTGTGCGCGCACACACACACACACACACACATATTCTCTCCATATTATTAGTTATTATTAGAATATATACACACACACCATCCACAATTAATCTGAGGGACTCAAGACTCTCAATTAATTGATGCCACTGTACGTTTGGAAAACTACAGTAAAATCTAGCGTTTGCAGAAGGATTTCTGTTTTTTTATAACTTATATTATATTAGGTATATTACTGTTACCATGTTCATTTTCCCACTTGACATTTGACGGAGTGCACTACTTTGTGAGCAATTCTATAAATAGTGTGGTTCTTTTCAAGGAGCCTGGGAGTGAAGGGTTTCTTTCAATGCTTATGTCTAATTAAGCATTTGGAAGTGATCACATACAAAGAAGATGTCTTTCACACCTCATCTGTTTTATGATAAAATGAGTATGATCTGCCTTGGCTTAGCACACTTTTAGATTACACTGACAAGTCCAGCACATTACGTTTATTAGTTTTGTTGTTGGTAACTGTCTTCAAGTCCACTTCAACTTATGGTGACCTTATCAACAAGAGACCTCCAAGTTACCCCACCATCAACAGGTCTTGCAGACCCAGGGCTGTTGCTTATTTGATTGAGTCTATCTATCTGGAATACAGTCTTTGTCTTTTTTTGTGGCCTCCTACTTTACCAGGCAGTATTGTTTTCCCTCTCTCTGGTGTATCATTTTTCATGATATGGGCTAAGTCCAAGAGCCTCAGTTTAGTCATTTTGGCTTATGGGAGAGTGAATGACTGGTTTGTTCTAGGTTCCATTGTTTTTCTGGATGGGAACATGGAATATTTCTGGAAGCTGCAGAGTGATCCTGAAATTTCTGTCTGCTCAACTGTCTATACCACCAATAAACCCCTCCCTCCCCTGAGTCTTGCTGCTGATGTTGTATTTCAAATGTTATAAATTTTGGTGCCAAGTCATGTGATCAGAAATGTACTTCTACTTGCAAGCTCTGAAAAGGAGCTGCTTGGTGGAGGTGATGCATTGGTGGCCCTGATGCTGGTCATTTGGATGGCAAAAGGACACTGGGGACTCTCCTGGGCTGCCTTAGAAGAACTGCAGAATCCTTTTATTTAGATGCATCCCATAAGTGTGGATACAGACTAAGTTGATATTACTGGTGAACAAATGAAGAAAAACAAACACATTTTCTTTGCTTTTTGATACCTTTATTTGAGTCAAGTACTATATAGCAATGCTCAGTTGGAATTCAGGAGGGAAAAAAATAGAACACTGATCACATTCCGCCCTTCTCTTTTCTGAAGATAGTAGCTTAACTCAGAGAAAGGAGAGTGGAAGTCACTGATTTGATAGCAATTTTGAGACTCTATTATGAGAACTGATATTGTTCATATGTCTTTTGCTTCAATGGTAACTCAACAGCCTTTTCCCAGGAGAGACAAGGGATGTTGGGACTTGTTTTGTAATCAAAGTTGGATAGGGTTCTCAACATGTTTTTAAGCGAATATTTTTGTTCTTCTTAATAAAAACTACTTATGACAAGATTTCTGCTGCTGTAACAAATACTTAAGCTTAAGCTTCACTCAAACAGATGAAGAGTATTCTCAAAACACGTTTGGAAATTGTACCTACCTGAATACTTGCCCTTGTTTGTAGGTTTGATTTTTTCTATGTCAGTATTTGATCTTTTATTTTATGATGGGTAGTCAAGTCCGAGGTCCACAGCAAAAATTTGACAGTGCGTGGCATGGATAAGAGGTTTTTTTTCCCTCTGTCTTTCTTGTTCCTTCTTTTTAACTGAAAAGCAGCCTCAAGGGGATGCAGTTTTGAAGTATGGAATGACAAGAGTAGGGAAAGTTTAAATTTCCCTAAACAGTAACATCATCTTCTCAAGTCTGCTTGTTTCCTTGTGGATACCCAGCTGTTTATTTACAATAGCACAATGAGTAGTACTGTTTTAAGTATTGTGTGTATATGGATGTATTTTTCTGCCACTAATTTAGAGAAATATTGCAAAATCAGAGCCAAAGATATAGTTCTTGTTTACATCACATTCCACTGATATAATTCTAGTGGAAGTCTGAGGAGATACAAAATAGAAGTGGGACCCTTACCACATTCTTCCTGTAAGGACTGGGATGAAAAAAATAAGACATTATTCAATAGTCTCTATGAAAGAAGCATTTTCTCACCGTACAGAATTTTCTACTAGAAAATGTGCACCAGAGCATTTGCACATTTGCAAAGTTCTCAGTTCAATCCCAATAAAGGTGTGCAAAAATCCCCAAAGCACTCATTTGAAATGGCCTAAGTATTCATAATGTGTGTTTTTAATGGAGAAACATTTTAGTCAAATGGGAAAATGAGTAAAGTTGTATTTTTTGCCAATAACTCAACAAATTCAGCTTTAAAATAAATTTCAGACTTGAACAATCTGATTAGAAATGATAACAGGAGAAAAATGCATCTGAGGCCTAGATTAACTCAATTTAGATATATTCACACCCCTAATAAATATTTGCTGAGCTGTTCTCTCAAAGCAACATGTTCATATAAACTAACACTCCCAGCCCAGATTTAAGAGTTTAGGCCAGGGGTCCTCAAACCTTTTAAGCAGAGGAAAGGTTCACAATCAAGCAGACTGTTGAAGGCACATAGTTTGAAAAGAACATGAACAAATTCCTATGCACACTGCACGTACCTTATTTGTAGTGTAAAAAACCATGAAAGGGCAATACAATGTTTATAATTAAGAACAATTTAACCTATATCAACTTACCAATATTTCAATGGGAAGTGTGGGCCTGCTTTTGACTGATGAAATTGTCAAGTTAATTAAGAGTGTTTGGACACTTTGGACTTGGGGCAATGCTAAGTCTAAGGTTTAGGGTGAGGGCCAGGTAAACGACCTTGGAGGGCTGTAACTGGACCAAGGGCCTTAGTATAGTGACCCCTGGTTTAGCCCCTAACATATCCAGCCTTGTTCTTTGTTGGGGTTAAAATCCTCAAAATCCTCTAGCTCCACCTTTACCCCAATGTGCTCTTTCCCTCCCTAACTGTCAACTTTTTTTCTTTTTTACTTGTCTTTTTCTCTTTCAACCCTGGTAGCCGGCAAATTCCTACTAGGGTCAGCTAGGTTAAAAAGGCATTTCACCCTTCTCACCTTAATGCTGCACATATTTTCGAAGTGCTTTAATTATGTATTCCTGCATGGTGGGGTGCTGTACTCAATGCCCACTGTGGTTCTTTCCAACTCTAAAACTGGTGGGGTGTAATCTTTAAAATACACACCAGATACCAAATGTCACCATCGTTTTTTGTTCTGACTTCTGAATTTATTTCAACATGATATTTAGTACATTGTTGCATACGGATTAGGAAGCAATTAAAGCTTGAACCATAGTGGCCAAATCCCAACATAGGAAGTTAGGCTGCTGGTTCATTGGCTGAAGCTGGGCATTGGCTGGGCAATCTTTATCAACATTAATAGACCACAAGTGTACTCCTTCATTTTGTTTTATTGTATCTTTTTACCCTGAAAAGTTTTCCAGCTGCATATGTAGAGATTTTAGACTTAATGTGTTTTTATTATTGTGTTGTGTTTTATTATTGTTGTAAACCACCCCGAGCTTCGAGAAGGAGCGGGCTAGAAGTCGAAATAATTAATAAATAAATAAATAAAGTGAAAACAAAAAAATTACTTCCCTTTTCATGCCATTATGATCTTCATGTCAATATTGTTCTTTAATCAAAATGAATTTGGCATAATTATTATAGTTGTTTCTTTCTCCTCCTCCTGCACCACCTCCAGTACTTCTGCTTCTTCTGTTACAAAAGCCATAACTGAAATCTTGGTTTGGGAAGAATGCATGCCTCTGAATCAACACACAGTGAATTCAAAGTAGAATGAATTACACTTTCAGTTTAATGCCTCCTGATGAAAATGCTTTGTGATGGCTATTTTTGGGAGAAACCGATTCAGCGGTTTTTAAAGATGCTCTTTATGTTACCAGACATTTATGATGAATAATTATCTAAATCAGCAACACCTGTCACTGGCATTTGCCCCTTGAATTTTTATTCAGGAGGCAAGAGAAGGTTTTAGCTCAGTGGCACAATACTTGATTTGCAACCCAAAAGATGCTAGTAACTCCAGTTAAAGAGAGTCAAACAGAAATTCTGGCAACCATTTGTGCCTCAAACATGGGAATTCCACTGCTTGCCAGAGCGACCAAGGAAAACCATGGGCCCATTATCACTACGCCATGGTAGCACTATTATTCTACTTTTAAAATAGTGGTTTCATCGTAGGGAATCCTGGGGTTTGTAGTTTGGAACATCATGAGAGATCTTTGGCTGAGAATGCTAAGTTCTTCCTAAACTACAAATTCTAGAACTCCGTGGCAGTTTAAATAGAGGAATACCGTGGACCTGTCATATTCAAAGGTTTGGGATCTGTAGATTCAGCCAATCACAGATTCAAAGCAGAAGTGGTGCTTGCCTCCGAGGAACTTCTGGCATGCAACCAAATGAGCAGAGACATTACAGTCTCTACCTCAAAGGCAGAAACAGGCAGCAGGTATGCCACCTGGTGATGGGGGAGCCCTAATAATAATAATAATAATAATAATAATAATGCTTTATTTATAATCCAGGAGCCCCTGGTGGCTCAGTGGGTTAAACTGCTGAGCTGCTGAACTTGCATAACGAAAGGTTGCAGGTTCGAATCCGAGGAGCGGGGTGAGCTTCTGCTGTTAGCCCCAGCTTCTGCCAACCTAGCAGTTTGAAAACATGTAAATGTGATTAGATCAATAAGTATCACTCCGGCAGGAAGGTAACAGCACTTCACGTAGTCATGCTAGCCGCGTGACCTTGGAAGTGTCTACATACAACCCCGGCTCTTCAGCTTAGAAATGGAGATTAGCACCAGCCCCCAGAGTTGGACACAACTGGACTTAATGGAGAACCAAGAAAATGCCTAGAGAGTATGTATTTTGTAGGATGTGGATAAATGAAACTGCAGCTACCACTCTTTCAGATACTGTCTCCCTCCCTCCCCTCTCCCTCTCCCTCTCTTGTTTTTCTCTGTGGGAAGGAATGCTAAACATCTTTTGTTGTGTTCCTGCTTTAGTAAAACTTTGACAGATCATGACTCTTTTATTTTGCCCCTAACTCAAACTGGCCACTTGACATTCCATTTCTAGAATAGATAACATTAATTCATTCTAGTTGACTCTCTTCAGAAAGGCTTGGAAGCAGGACTTGACTGCCAGTTGATATATGTAGTTTTTAATGAAAGAAGAGGGCAGCTTTGTTTGAATCAGATAGTGGAGCATTTCATTATGGGAAATCACCAACGTAAATATTACTAGCATACAGCTCTTGCAGTGGGTTGTTGACCTTTCTTGTCTAGTCGGTCAACTCTGCTGTACTTTTTTAAGGCTGGTTTTTCCTTCAGGCCGTTTCGTGACAGAGGCTCCCAATGCATTGTTAATGACTATTATTTGTCTTTGTGGATGTTTGAGGCAATATCATCAATGTAATTGGGAAGTAAGGAAATCCACACTTCATGTGCATGTTCTCCTCAGGGTTCTTCGAAGCCTGCTGTTCCTGTACAGCAGATTGTACTTCGACCTTCCTATATAGATTATTTCTACTGGCAGGCTACAGCATTTTTATTTTATTTTTTTACAAAAAAAATCTGTCATTATAAGCAGAGACCCGTAAGACAACCATATTGTACCACAGTAATTGGAAATGTTCAGCCCTGCACAGAGTCTGAACTACTAGAGCAGAGAGAATGAAATTGCACTTTGAAGCTGGTTAAGTGACCTGCAAGTGTCCAGTCCAACAGTAGCATTTAATCACTTTTTCCCTGCCTTTCACTCTGATAGTCCCATAGATTTGGAGGACAGAAACAAAGCATATTCAAAACTTCAGCCATGTATTTTTTTTTCCTCTTAGTGTGGTAGAAAGATAATTATGTCACGCAAAACTACACCTGGAACCTGCAATGTCTTAGAGTGCATCTACATTATAGAATTAATAGTTTGACACCACTAACTGCTATGACTTGATGCAATGGAATCCCAGGAGCTGTAATTTAATGATGCATTAGCACTCCTTGGCAGAGAAGGCTAAGACAAAAAAATGCTTCCCATGATTCCATAGTAAAAAGCCATGGCAGTTAAAGTGGAGTCAAGTTGGATTAATTTTACAGTGTATATGGGTTCTTTCAGATGCAACACTAAACTTTTATATAGCATTCTCAGAATCAACCTAGATAAATTCCTGGCTGGCACGTTTTTGCTTATGAAGTAATGAGGAGGAATTTGTTAATAACTTTTGCCTCCACCTTAAATTAGCCACAGTTGTCTCTGTTGTTGAGATGTAGCAAACTGTGGCATAATTATTGTCGAAAGAAGTGTAACTCAAAATTGAGACTCTGGTTTCTTTCCATATCCCATAATTAATATGAACCAGATCAAAGTTTAGAAATACAATGTATTTATTTACGATATCTCTATCCCGCCTTTCTCAAGCCCAAAGGCAACTCAAGGCGACTTACAAATTGGCAGCAATTTGATGCCATAACAATCCACAACATACAATAAAAATATTTAAAACAGCATTATAAAACCAATCTAAAATCAACACAGTACAAAAACCATTAAAAACATACAATAACCAGTCTTCCTGTTAATCTCACCAGGAGAAATCTGGAATCATACTGTATAGATTATTAATTTTTCAAAAGCCAGTGGATGAACTCTTCAAATATATATATTTGTTTATGTGTTAGAGTGTTTATACCTGCCTTTTGAATGTGCAACGTTTTCAAAGATAGCATAAAATATATCTCATTCCACTTGTCATGCACTTAGATCTTTTTCCTTGTGATACTATTCACTGAAGGAATGGAGTCACAAAGCAGAGTAAGAAAATAGTGCATGTATAAAATACAAGGCATTTCTTCAACAGTCTGTGTGGTACAGCTTCTTCCCTTCCCTTCTAAAATAATGATACAGAGCGGTTGGTTCACTTCAACAAAATAAAACTTCATTCTTTTGAACTTAAAGTAATCATTTTTGAGCATGGACATTTTCTCATAACTAATGTCCACACTCTGGACATGGGTCAACTCAAAATGCCCTTCAATCAATTATTAATAGGTAGTAGTCATGAGCCCAGAATTTGTCCTCTTTGTTTCATTCGTGTTCTGTTTTGTTCCATCCATTTGGATGGCATGAAACTGAAAGGTCCCTCCTGAAACAAAAATGCAATCAATAGGAAAGGCAGGCTGGCTTGCTTTTAGGATCGATTGTATGGGGTCTGGCAGGGCCTGCAGCTGAGCACTCCTCCAAAGGGACCAAGCTCGGAGAATCGATCCCCTTGCTGACGGGTCCAGAACGGAGAGGGCCCCGAAGTCGTTCTTCACCAGGACGTTTTGGAGCCTGCACAAGCAGTCAAAGCTCCGAGGGCCTCACCGGACGATCAATAAAGATGTGAAGGACACTGCGCGGTCAGGCCGGGACTCCCAAACCAGACTCCCATATGGGAGCTCACGGGTTTTAACCCCCACCGGCGCCTTGGCACCGGGGATGGTATTGGGACATCCCTGCCTGCCTCCTTTCGATGGCAGAATGGGGCCTTAAGGGCATCCCCGGACACTTCCCTATTTCCTCCCTCCCTCCCCACCCTTTGTTCTTCCCTCTGTGTTTTTGTATATGTTGTTGTTCTGTTGCTGTAAATCGCCCGGAGCATCTATGATGGAGGGCGATTAACAAATATTAAATTCTATTCTATTCTATTCTATTACTCAGCACTCAGCTGCAGGCCCAGGCACGGATTCCGAAAGCCTGCACCCATAGGCCAAAAGTGCCCAAGCATACGGGTGCAGACTTTGAGCCTACATGCCTGAGCCTCGCTGGGCCTGCAGCCAAGCACTGAATAAGGCCCGGCTGCTTTGGGCCTATGGGTGAACCTCCCCCCCCCAAATAATGGGCTAAAATAAAACTGATCTTTCGACCCCAAAAACAAAAAACCATGCACAGAAGTAGTAATGAACACACAGGTTAGGGGATTTTTCAAAGACACTAGGTGAATATACCTTTGTGTGTAGAAAAATAG
Source organism: Anolis apletophallus (assembly GCA_030556195.1). Classification (NCBI taxonomy): domain Eukaryota; kingdom Metazoa; phylum Chordata; class Lepidosauria; order Squamata; family Anolidae; genus Anolis; species Anolis apletophallus. Next base: position 92,962,877 of record JARBWK010000012.1, on the reverse strand, counting down.
CCTTAAGAAATATATTGCTAAAACTGACTACCAAGACTTACTGTCTCAGAATATTCAAATAAGCCTTCATTAAGCCAATTCAGGATTTGGACTGGAAGTCCTGAATTTTTTGAAAGGGTTTTAATCCTCCTCTCCTCCTGCTCCAGTAGTGTCTTCTAACCATTATCATATTGCCATGACTACCGACATTTTCACGACAAAAGCACTGTGTGATGTTGCAGAACCACTGATATTGGTGAAGCAACACTGAGTGTGGCAGAGCTCTGTGACTGTGAACACACCTTGTACATAGGTGGTATATACGAATCTTGTCTGATTTTTGAAACTAAGACATAACTGTTTTTCTAGCATTCATGTGAAATCCTATGATATAAAACATGGGGGGGATCTGTTGGAAAACATCTGACTTCATAGTATCATTGTGCTTGTATTCTGATGGAATGAATTTTTGATAGCTTACAATAAATTTATAGGATTTCCAGGGCAATCATTTCCAGCCTTTTACATCTGGAAGTTCTTCGAAGTCTGTTCTCTCCAAAAACAGAGTTGTTTTTTTTTAATGGCTATTTCTATTCCAGAGTGTTTTGGACAGATGGCTTGCAAAAACAAAATGTTGATCATATTTCTGGAAGGTGACACAATAAAACCATCACTTTTCAATCATTTCAAAGTACTGTATATGAAACACCTTGTCAAATTAAGGAGAGTATTTGCCCAAAGCATAATTTTAATTTTAGTTTGAAGTATGTTAGTTTTCAGGATAAAAGGAAACGTACCAACCAAATTCATTTCCTTTTTTATGCATATATTAACTCTTTATAAATGCATATACAATTAATGAAAGCAAAAGTTTAACAGGTATTTCATTTTAAAGGGGCTCCTCAATACCTTAGAACAGTGGTTCTCAACCTGTGGGTCCCCAGATGTTTTGGCCTAAAATTCCCAGAAATCCCAGGCACTTTACCAGCTGTTAGGATTTCTGGAAGTTGAAGGCCAAAACATCTGGGGACCCACAGGTTGAGTACCACTGCCTTAGAATGTCATTTAAGTCCATGATTAATTTTGACTTATCCAAGAAACCCATAAAGGAGTTTGAGGAGGATCATTTTGAACATTTCAAAACACTCTTTTATTTTTTTCTTTCTTTCACTGAGCCTTCAAATATACTTCCAGCTTTCCTGAGAAGCTGTCATAATATGATACAATTATTCCTATCTAGACATAATATTAGATGTTCAGCTTGGAGAAGAGGCAATTGAGAGGTGATACGATAACCATCTTAATTTTTTTTAAAGGGTATCATGTAGAAACAAGTTTGTTTTCTGTTGTTTCAGGAACTAGGACACAAAGCAATGGATTTAAAGTAATAGACAGAAGATTATTATTAAACATTAGGTAGGATTTTGTTTATTTATTTATTTGCCATGCTTCTATGCCACCTCTCCCAGCCCGAAGGCGACTCGAGGCGGTGAACAAGCGGCAACAAGTGCCCATATACAATACATCACAAGATAAAAACAGTCAAGCTCTTTCTGTCATTAAACAGCTCAAACTCTCCAAGGGCACCAAACAAGGCTGCCCCTTATCTCCACTGATTTTTGTGCTAACAATGGAGGTGCTATTGGAGAGTATAAGAAACAATAAAGACATCAAGGAGCTCAGAATAATGAATAAAAGGTTTAAAACGGTAGCGTATGCAGATGACCTAGTATGCGTCATGGAAGAACCAATAAAACAATGGGACAGTTGGTGGAGGGAAATTGATGCATACGGGGAAGTCGCCGGGCTTAAAGTTAACAAAAACAAGACCAATTGCATAACCAAAAACCTGGGGGGAAAAGGAAAGGAGGAACTTCAACGAAAATCAGGAATCAAGATCACTAAAGCAGTAAAATATCTAGGCATATCAATTACAGCCAGCAACGCTCAGTTATTGAAAAATAACTATGACAAAACATGGAAGCAGATCAAAGAGAAAATGAAATGCTGGGAAAAACTGAATCTATCTCTCCTGGGACGTATAGCGGCAATAAAAATGAACGTACTGCCGAAAGTTCTGTACCTATTCCAGACAATACCAATATTAAGATCACAATCACTGCATGGGAGAAGGACATCAAAAGATTTAGTTGGCGAAAGAAAAGAGCAAGAATCAGTTACATACAACTAACAGATAACGGTAAAAGAGGAGGTCTTGCCCTGCCTGATCTATCTGTGTACTTTGAGGCAGCCACCCTACTATGGGTTAAGGACTGGGTAACCCTGAAAAAGGAAAAAATTCCTAACGTTGGAAGGGGCGGACCTACGCAGGGGGTGGCATAGCTATCTGGTAAGAGATAAGGAAAAAGTCGAGAAAGGATTTAACAACCACTTTATCAGATCAGCTCTGCTAAAGGTCTGGAAGAAGTACAAGGAGAGGATGTTCAACAAGATGCCCACCTGGTTCTCCCCCAACGAAGCAAATCACAAAAGAGAAATACCGCCAGACCAGTGGCTCAGATACAAGTCCCTTTTAAATAACAATAACCAGGAGGTCGAGTTAAAAACCCTGTGAAGAACTGAAAACAGCGGTTCCAAAAATAACATGGCTTCAATATCGGCAGATATGGGAGGATTATAAAATCGATTTAAAAAAAGGGCTTCGAACTCAAAGAAACATTTTGGGACAAAATACTAAAAACAGAGAAAAAACTAATCAAAAAACTATACCAGCAGCTCCTAGAATGGAAATTGGAAGGCGAGCAGGTAAATGATCAAATGGGCGAAACTTGTTGGTCACAGCATCACCCTGGCGAAATGAGAAGAGGTATGGATAAAAAAGCTCAAATACGCATACGCCAACGAAATCAAAGAAAACTGGGTTAAGATGTTCTACATGTGGTTCCTAACCCCGGAAAAACTGGCGAAATTCAGCAAAGGGAAAATTAGCGATAAATGCTGGAAATGCGGAAAAAAACAGGGACCTTCCAACACCTGTGGTGGGATTGCAAAGTGGTGAAAAAAATTTGGCTCGAAATCTTTCAGAGGATGAAAGAAATCTTATCGATGAAATTCGAGTTTAAGCCGGAATATTTCCTATTAGGAATACTTGACTTCCAGATTAAGGACAATGAGGATAAGATTTTCTTTTACCTTACAACAGCAGCGAGAATCTGCATTGCACGTAGATGGAAAGCAAAGGAGACAGCTACAGTGGACGAATGGATAATAAAAACAATGGACATTATGAACATGGACCTTCTCACCCAAAGGATGGCACATAACAGAACATGGACAAATAACACAATAAATACCAAGTGGGACAAGTTTATTGAATTTATTAAGAGAAGCAAATATAAATATATACAGTGAGTAATGAAACATCAGAACTGAGGAATACAAAAATAAAGACTTACTAAATGCCAGAGAGGCAAACATAGCCAAAAGAAAGGAAAATTATAAGTGCATCACAATTGCCTAGGAAGTTATAAGATTTTATGTGGGGAGCGAATGAGGGGGGTGGAAGATGCTTTTCGTGGGTTGCAAGATGTATTGTCTATCTATCTCTCGAATCTATGTTTGTCCTTTCTAGTTGTATGCATGTAGAGTGGAGGAGAATGGGATTGCGATGTTATTTGTCTGTTCGTCTTCTTTATATATGCATTAAAATTAAATTTTAAAAAAACCCAAAAAACCCCAGCTCTTTCTGACAGTTAAGAGCTGTTTAGTAGTGTAACAACTGCCTCAAAGGAAGTAGAGTCTCCTTCACTGGAAGGCTTGAAACTGCATCTAGATGTGCTCTAATTATGATTTTTATCATGTGAAGGCATTGGATTGGCCCTTGAAATTCCTTCTATTAGTCTATGAACAAGATCATATTTGTCCCATTTTGTCACACCACTGCAGTAGATGTGTTGCCATGACTAGACTACCAAAATCAGTCCTTCCTTATAAGTTCATTTTTTAAATGGCCCTATTGTGACAGTATCACAGAGGGGGTTGTGGCAAAATTTGTTCTTATATTCCTCTTAGGCTGAGGGAGTAAGTCTTGCCTAAGGCCATTCAGTAGGTTTCTATGTCTGATAAATCTATGTATTAGTGATGATCAATTTCTAAGTGTTTGCAGACCACTTCCTTAATGATCTTTTCCAGAATCTTGCCTGGTATTGACGTGAGGCTGACCGGACAGTAATTGTTTGGGTTGTTCCTTTTTCCCTTCTTGAAGAAAGTGACTACATTTGCCCTCCTCCAATCTGCTGGGACTTGTCCCATTCTCCAAGAACACTCAAATAGGATTGCCAGTGGTTTTGAAATAACTTCCGCTAGTTCCTTAAATACTCTTGGATGTAGTTGATCTGGCCCTGGAGACTTGAATTCAGGTATTCCTGGATGACTTATTTCCCTATTTAGGGTTGGATTTCCCTAATCCTTCATCCACTCTGTATTGCTGAGGTTGAGGGCAGCTTTCTTTTTTTGAGAAGACTAATTAAAAGACTAAAAACCGAAGAAAAGACTAAAGTGTGTGTGTGTGTGTGTGTGTGTGTGTACATTTCGGCTAAGTGACTAAGTTGTCCAACCAATTTGCTGAGTGTTGACTTCCCCGTGTACTTCCAAAACAGCATGTTGCTACTATCTACTAATTCACAAAGAGCAGTAGGGGTCTTCCTTTTCTATCCCTTGGTGTGTAATTCAAAGCCAGCATGTGGGATGAGATTTGTTCACCTTAGAATGAACCCAGACCAGAAATCAAGAAGCTAAAGCACTGAATTATTTATGACACATAACACCCCAAACAAATCATCATCTGATAGACTTTAAAAACATTGGTGCTAATAAATTATGGTGCTAATAAAAGTATGCATATATTTCACTTTGTCTCAGTCCTGTGAAGTGGATTTGTCCATCTAGGCAAAAGCACAATAGGAAATTGGACAAATTGGCATTCAGAAGCACTTATCACATTAAAAAAATGTTTTCTTCTGATTATATCCAAGTCAGAACTGACAATATAAATGGGACGGTGTGGCCCCTTCTACACTGCCATATAATTCAGATTATAGAATCATGGAATCATAGTTGGAAGATACTACATGGGCCGTTTAATCCAACCCTCTGCCATGCAGGAAAAGTACATTTAAAGTGCCTCCAACCCAGCCTCTATTTAAAAGCCTCCAAAGAAGGAGCTTCCACCACACTCCAAGCAGTGAGTTCCACTGCTGAACAGCTCTTACTGTCAGGAGGTTCTCCCTAATGTTCAGGTGCAATCTCATTTTCTTTCATTTAAATCCATTACTCTGAGTCCACATTATCTGTTTTGAACTGGATTGTATGAGTCTACACTGCCATGTAATCTAGTTCAAATGATATAATCTTGATTTTATATGGCAGTGTAAAAAGTGCCTAAGTTGCAAGCCCAGAGCTAGTGTTGAGTAACATTATGTCATTTTAGTTGTTAATATCTGAAATGATCCAACTTGAAAACCATCTTGGAATGCATCAAAATAGATGTATATAGACACATTTTGCTTGAAAAAATAGTATTTGTTAAATTGTCTTGCTCAATTTGCATTGTTTTAAAATATGTAATTACATATTCCCATCTCACTTATTTTTATTGGTTTCCTTTATTTTAATTTAAATGATTTCATTTATCATTCCTCTTAGTTTGCGCATGATTTCATGTCATGCTGGAGTTAATAAATAATAATAATAATCTTTATTTATACCCCGCCACCATCTCCCCAATGGGGACTCGGGGCGGCAACATGAGGCCAAGCCCTTCTAAAGTTTACCATTTCTACTATCTTTTTCCTTTGCGGAAGTTTGGTTATTTGTTCTAGAAAAGCGTCATCAAAACCTATCCCAGAGCTTCTTATATGTGTGACAGAAATGTTCAAAGAAGAAAGCTCAAATACTCCAGGTTGTATGTTTCTATAGTAGCTAGAGAAGTCTAGCTACTATAGAAACTGTACAACAAACACAATAAAAATGAAAGAACAGCTTATGTTGCCCAATCAAATGGAGAATAGGTCAAAAATATTTCCAGGACATATTTTTATTTTGCCTCAAAAAAGTGTTGGATGAAATCTCAAAATTATTTTTTTTCCCAGAAACACCTAATTGATAAGTAGTTTATATCAGCAGCTGCTTTACAAATATCACAGTTCGTATGTATCATTGTCAATTATCAGAGAACTGATTTTTGACCTCAAATTTTTAACTTGAGGCTACCAGTCTGTGGAAACTGACAATTCATTAGCTGAACAGGAGGTAATTTGTCACAATACATTCTCAGGTGAATTCTCAGTCTGCAGAGCTCAGTCTGTATTTATGCCTTTCAATCACAGATACTGATTTCCACCTGATATGAGGGATTATGCTGTATGTCATCCATCAACTAAACCTTTCCTTTTGCTTTTGAATTTTGTTGATGTATGCAGAGAAAATGTTAACTCTCAGTACAGGCTTCGTTTTCAAAAATGTAACATTTCCAGCTGTTAGCTGGAGTGTCATTGAACTATTTTATAGAGCTCCTGAGATACATATCTGAAAAGAATTAGATCCATACACTCCAGATTGCATCAGTTTTTCTAAGCAACCTTTCCCTAGCTAGGGCTTATCCAGATATATTAGCCTCCCCAGAGAGTATGGTCAGTAGGGGAAGGTTGTTTAAATGCTCCTAGTTTTCTTCTACACCAATAAGAGTTATTTTTCTTGTAGCACAGCAAGGTCGGATCACAGTGTCCTGGAAGTCCGACTTGGGTTAACCACCCCACCCTGTAAGGGTGCCGAACCCATTCTGGTTCGCCCGAAGAGACTTATGGAACCCACTAGGTTCCTGAATGCTCTGAGGGACTTGGAACTCACCAGCGACTCAGTCGACGGGCAAGTGGAACTTTGGAACACCTGTCTTTCTGCTGCCTTAGACGAGATCGCCCCTAGACGCTCTCTCATCCCCTGCAGCAATCACTCCCCTTGATTTACCGAGGAGCTGCGAGTGATGAAACGGAGGAAGAGACAGCTAGAGGACGTGTGGCGAGGTCTCCGTGACGGAGAATCGAGATCAGCTTATAAACAATTTAAAGATGTTTATGAGCAGGCTATCAAGGATGCCAAAAAGGTTTACTATTCTTCCTTGATAGAGTCGGCCAGTTCATGCCCAGCCCAACTTTTTAAGATAATTAGATCATTGACAACAATTCTGACTGTCCTAAACGATAGGGATTTGGCTCCTTCAGCTGAGGTTTTTCAGAACTACTTTGCCGACAAAATCTCGAACCTCCGCCGGGACATCCCAGCCACATTTGATACAGTGAGTGAACTCGAGACTCCGCCGCCACTCGATGGGCACACCTTCACCCATTTCCAATTACTGGACGCAGCAGCTGTCGATAAGTTACTTGCTGCAGCTAGACCAACTACCTGCTCCCTCGATCCGTGCCCCTCCTGGCTTGTTAGATCTTGCCGGGAGGGGTTACGAGACCCCCTGGGTAAGATTATTTTATTTTTATTTATTAAGCGTGCTTCTATGCCACCACTCCCGGGAGGGCTCGGGGCGGCTCACAGGAGCCAAAAAAAGGCACAATAAAAACAACGGCAATGATTAAAACAACAGCAAATTAGCTAAAAACAGTACACTCCATAAAATCATTAAAAACTGTGATGCAACACGCTACCACAGATAACACTTAAAAACACGAGGCTGCACAAAGTAAGACCTACAGGTTGAACGCCTGGCGGAAAAGATGGGTCTTGCAGGCCCGTCTGAATGCAAGCAAGTCCTGGATCACACGTGTTTCTGCCGGGAGGGCGTTCCACAGTGTGGGCGCGATGACAGAGAACGCCCTCCTGCGGGTTGAGGTCAAGCGCACGAGCCTCGCCGAGGGGACGTCTAAGAGATAGGCTCCCTCTGACTGCAGTGATCTCATTGGGCAATAAGGGGAGAGACGGTCCCTCAGGTACGTTGGCCCCAAACCGTGTAAAGCCTTAAAGGTAAGAACCAACACTTTGAAAGTGATCCGGTGCTCAATTGGCAGCCAGTGCAGGTCCTGCAAGGTAGGTGTTATGTGACTACCTGCTGGGGTTCCAGACAGGAGTCGGGCGGCAGAATTCTGCACCAGCCTGAGCTTCCGGGTCACTGACAGAGGAAGGCCAACGTAGAGTGCGTTGCAGTAGTCCAGTCTCGAGATGACTGTGGCTTGGATCACCGTGGCCAGGTCATTCCGGGATAGATAGGGGGCCAGCCGCCTCGCCTGTCTGAGATGGAAAAAGGCGGACTTGCTGGCCATAGAAACCTGGGTCTCCATGGTCAGCTGGGAGTCCAAGATCTCCGTCTTCGCTGGATTCACCCTCAACCTATTGGCTCGCAGCCATCCAGTAACGGCCTCGAGGCACCGTTGGAAATTATCGGGGATGGATTCGGGCCTGCCCTCCATCCTCAGAATGAGCTGAGTGTCATCGGCATACTGATGACACTCAAGCCCAAAACTCCGTACCAGCTGTGCAAGCGGCTGCATGTAGATGTTAAATAATAGAGGGGAGAGGATGGCCCCCTGAGGGACTCCACAAACTAACGAGGAGCCCTCGGAGACCACCTCACCCCTCCTCACATGCTGAGACCGCTGGTGGAGGAAGGAGGTCAGCCATTTCAGGACTGTCCCCCTCACTCCAGCCATGGCCAGGCGGTGGGTCAAAAGATTGTGGTCGGCCGTGTCAAACGCTGCCGTGAGGTCGCCTTGGTCGAGCTGGCAACGGATTTGATCTGTGATGGCGACCAGGACCGTCTCCATCCTGTGCCCTGAACGGAAGCCGGACTGGAAGGGGTCTAGCCATGTTGCATCATCTAAGAAGGACTGCAACTGCTCCATTGCTGCCCTCTCAACTACCTTCCCCAGGTACGAAAGATTCGACACTGGTCGGTAGTTGGAGGGAACCACAGGGTCTAATGACGGTTTCTTCAGTAATGGAGCTACCACCGCCTCTTTCAAGCACTCTGGAAACACTCCTTGCTCAAGGGAGCTGTTTATGATGTTCAACAGAGGCCCACGTAACCCCTCCAGGCAAGATCTAACAAGCCAGGAGGGGCACGGGTCGAGGGAGCAGGTGGTAGGCCTAGTTGCAGCCACTATCTTATCAACAGCATCTGCGTCCAGTGGCCGAAACCCGTCGAGGGTGGGCCCAGCGGAGGGCCACGGAGTCTCGAGCTCACGTACTGTGTCAACTGTGGCTGGGAGGTCCTGGTGGAGGCTCGATATCTTGTCTGCAAAGAAACTCTGAAAAGCACCAGCAGTAGGGGCCTGTTCATTTTTTGGGACAGTAGGAACCGTCATCAAAGACCGAATTACTTTGAACAATTGAGCCGGGCGTGAGTTGGCAGACGCTATCAAGGCGGTAAAGTACGAATTTTTAGCCGCGTTGACAGCCCCCTCATAAGCTTTCTTGAATAGCTTATAAGCTGATAGGGAGGCTCCGTCACGGAGTTCCCTCCACTCGCACTCAAGCCGTCTCCTTTCCCGCTTCATCACCCTAAGCTCTTCCGTATACCAAGGAGACCGATGCTTGCGAGGTCGGAGAGGGCGTTCGGGGGCGATCTCGTCGAGAGCTCTAGACAGAGCGGTGTTCCAGGCAAAGACCTGCTCATCGGCCGAGTCGCTGATAGACTCCAGATCCCTCAGAGCATTCAGGAACCTTTCGGGGTCCATAAGTCTCTTCGGGTGAACCAAAATCCGTTCGGCACCCTTGCACGGGGGGGTGGTGGGTTGGTCAACCCGGATCCTTAGGGCACAGTGGTCCGACCATGGAACCTCTATTACGGAGGTTAGGTCCACTTGAACCCCAGCGCTGAACACCAAGTCGAGGGTATGGCTGGCCGAGTGTGTGGGTCCCGACTTACAAAGGGAGAGGCCCAATGTCGCCATGGTCGAGATTAGGTCCGCGGCTGCAGATGGAGAGGAAGCTGTGTCGGCGTGGACGTTGAAGTCCCCCAGAAAAATCATCCTGGGGAACCTCAACGGCCACTCCGACACAGTCTCAAGCAGCCGCGCCAGACTCTCTGCCGGTGCGCTAGGCGCACAGTACACCAGCAGAATAGCTAGGCTCTCCTGGGAACCCCACACTAGTCCGGCACTTTCAATCCCCGAGGTGACCAGCGCAGGGATCGCCCTAAGGTGTAACCCATCACGGGAGAGTATTGCCACCCCCTCTGTCCCCCATTCCTATTCCGGTGCGTGGCAACGTAGTCAGGGGGGATGATTTCGTGGAGGCAGGTGTTATCGCTATCCTGAAGCCATGTTTCCGTGACACAGAATAGGTCTGCTTTTTCATCCTCACAGAACTCCCTGATAGTTGCAGACTTGTTCCGGATAGATCTAGCATTTACCAGCACCAGGGAGGAAGGGGAGATAACTGGAGGTCTATCATCAGCGTGCCTGGGGATAGGTCGCAGGTCAGAGCCAGGTCGAGTCCTGTCGTGGCTCAGCCTGGCTCTCGCCGTAGGTCTCGCATTCGGCCTGCGCCTACCGTACACTCCCCGCCCTGAGATCACTGGGATACCTGCGGGATTTGGGGTCTGGGCACCTGTGGAGGATTTAGCTTCCGGCACTCCCCGTGAAAAGGGGAAGTTGGCGGAAGTCCCCGGCTCCCCTCAGGCGGATTCAAATGGTTGGTCTTAGGTTTCCCTGGGGCCTGGGGATATGAGACCCGGGTGGGGGAGCTGTTACCCATCCGCAGTTCACTGCCACTCCTAGATCTACAGGAGGTGGTGGTCTCCATTCCCAACCCCTCTTTGTGCTGATTCTTGATCACTTCACGCAGGGGTGGCCTGTGGGCATTGTCTCGGGCCAAAATTTGCCCCCCAAAAGATCAAATGCTCCCTTGAGCAAGGAGTGTTCCCAGGGGGTTTGAAAGAGGCTATGGTAAGACCGCTGCTGAAGAAGCTGAATTTAGACCCTTCGGCTCCCTCCAACTACCGACTGGTTTCCAACTTACCGTTCTTGGGAAAGGTAGTTGAGAGGGCAGCAGCGGATCAGCTGCAGCGGTTCTTAGATGACACAGCTGGACTTGATCCCTTCCAGTCCGGCTTCCGTATTGGGCATGGGACGGAGACCGTGCTTGTCGCCATTACAGACCAACTTCGCCACCAGCTGGACCAAGGCGGATCAGCCCTGCTTGTGCTGCTAGATCTCACGGCAGCGTTTGATACGGTAGATCACGCATTATTGACCCACCGTTTAACCGTGACGGGAGTTAGGGGGACTGCCCTTAAGTGGGTAGCCTCCTTCCTCCAAGATTGGGGACAACATGTGGAGAGGGGAGAGGAGGTCTCTGGGAGGCTCCCATTAAGTTGTGGAGTACCCCAGGGGGCTATCCTCCCCCCTTTATTATTTAACATCTATATACGTCCGCTGGCCCAGCTGGTTCGCGACTTTGGTCTGGAGTGTTATCAGTATGCCGATGACACCCAGCTCGTGCTGAGAATGGACGGCAGGCCGAACACCGTACCCGATTGTTTCCATCAATGCCTTGAAGCCATGACTGGATGGCTGCATTCCAGCCGACTAAAGGTGAATCCGTCGAAGACTCAGATCCTATGGCCCGGTCACCCTGGGTTGAATGAGTGTCGGCTCGACTACTGGTGGGAGCACCGGTAAGAGAGCACATCACTACCATCCTGCAGCATTTGCACTGGCTACCAATCGAGTACCGAATTGTCTTCAAGGTGCTGGTTTTGACCTTTAAGGCCTTGTATGGTCTAGGGCCAGTGTACCTGAGGGACCGCCTTACCCCATATCTTCCCCAGAGATCACTGCGCTCGGAAGAGCGAAATCTTCTGACCATACCATCACTCCGTTCCTGTCATCTTTCTTCAACGAGACAACGGCCTTTTCAGTTGCAGCCCCGGCACTATGGAACACACTGTCGGATGATGTTCGGGCCACCACAGAACTTATCCCATTCCGGAGGGCATGTAACGACCATCTTGTTTAGGCATGCCTTCAACTGAAGCCCGGATGTGGAACTGTCTATTGTCTTCCAACCTTAAGATGTCTTATGTACCACCTGTATGTTATTGCTTTTATGTAACCATTGTGTTTCTATGCAATTTTTAACTTTGCCGAAGGACTGTTATCCCGGCTGTATGTAAACCGCCCCGAGCCTGCTGGAAGGAGCAGTATACAAGATCAAGAAAATAAATAAATAAATAAATAAATAAAATTGTCTATATAATTTTCTAAAATGGAGAAAATCCAGAGGAGACTTGAATAAGAAATAGGATAATTTTCTTCAACCCATTCCCTCAAGTGCATTGGGCTATTTGTTGTTAAAGTTGAGTGTGGATGGGTCATGGTTCTTTGATGTTCAGCTGTATCCTTCCTGTAGAAGAAAACTGCACAACCCATTTCTTCAGTTAGTGAAGAGATCATCATTGGCTCCAGAGAAAACTTAATGCCACCAGCATCACTTGACAGGCAAAGTGAAGATGGCCTATGACACAAGGCAGATGAAATTTAAAGACCTTGTTTGCATTATGGACAAACATTAACAGTTGTTCACTGGCATCCAAAGAGTCAGTTTGTGTTTAATAGAGTCTGCTAGATAGTTGCAATTTAGCTTTCAAGGTTAAGACTAGGAAATGATACCCAGTTGGGAACACTACGATAAATCTTATTGTATGCCATGCTTTCATTGTGAAAAAATTGAAAGCACATTATTGAGACAAAGGTGAGAGTAAACTGCAACCCATTTTGAAAGTGACTCATGGTTGCTTTCAGCAATGGCAATTCACAATTCAAGGGCTATATTGGAGAGACATCAGAGCTCCAGAATTGATCTTGTTGGGCATGTGTGGTATGTGGCCTGCATGTTTCCCACTCCTGGGATAGATAGATCTCTGGTCTGGCTTGAAATAAGATAGCTCCCTATGTTCTTTGGAAGTTATTTTCTTCATGTGGGAGTCTTGTGAGGGACTGGTATTGTCCTGTTTTGCCCCAGAAACAGTCTTATAACAAGGGTTAAATCAACTAAAAAAATTTTACTTCAGCAAAATAATACTGTAACAAACAGCAGCAAAGAATGAGGAGGAAAATCCCAAAAGCAATGAAAAAGTGCTACATCAGGCATGAAACAAGAGTCTTTGGCAAAAAGTCTTTGTGAGGCACTTGCTGGAGCTGCAAGCAAAGAAATCAGAGCATAGAAGCACTAAGTAGAAAGGTTGCTGCCAGCATTGACCACTTGCTTTACTGCTGATTTATAGCCCTCATCTTCCAGCGCAGGTGTTCCTAGCATGAGCTCTGATTGCCCAGTGTCCTTGCAGCAATTCTAGCTGACTTTCTCATTTTTTTCTTTCACCCTTTGGCATTCTTGAAACATAGGAACTGGCAGTATGTTTTCTTCACCCTCTTCTTCCTTCTCAACACTAGGCCCCAAATCCCCAACTCCTTCATCTTCAGCCTCCTGTTCTTCCTCCTTCTCAGAAGAGTACACAACAGATATAGCCATATTAGTATTAATGAATTAGAAAGGTTTTGGGTACACAGGTAAAGAAAGAAGTGGAAATATAATAATAGTTCAGAAGTCACCTTGTGTTACATAGGCTTCAAACATTAACATTCCAAGGCATGCTCAAGTAAGACTTGGTTGGTCAGGTATATTGAACAGAAACTAGAGAATATGGCGCATATGAGAAATTTATATAAGTGTAGCCAAGAACCAGATAACTCTGCCCATTCGAAAAAGAATTAGAGCTACTTTTTATGTGAAGCATCATCTAAACTCTCAGCATGGAAAAAGATATAAATTGCTCTCTCAGCATGGAAGAAATTATATTTATGTCCATTTTGTTTTCTTCCAGAAACCCAGTTTTTCCCTCTTTTTAAAGATGGAAGTCCTTACATTCTTTAGGGCAGCCAACAATAAAGAAATTTGGCAAGCTATAGGAGGGGTGTTGTCATGAATGGCCTTTTATTTTTTTAAAGTCGTATTGACCATCACATTCATTTTGGTGCATTTCTGTCTCTTAAAAAAAGGACTTAGTGGATCATAAAATTGTATTCTATTGTAATGTAGATATGCTAGTTCTGAATAATGTTCTGAAATATATATTAGGGAAAACATATGCATGTCTACTAAGAATTGAGCCCCACAGTGGTAAATGAAGCTAACTCCCAGTTAAGTGGACTGCAAAGGATTAATGCTTTCTAAACTACAAAATATAATGAGATCTCCATATTTCATGGTGTTAGTGCCCTTGCCCATTTTCAGAACCCCTAGACAATTACTATTTTGGGTTTGGAGAATCTATTAGTCATGATGCTGTCAGTAGAGACTACAGAGGGAAAGAGCATAAATAATCTGCCATTCTTTGTACTCTTTCCCTCTGGTTCTAATTGATTGTATTTTCCCAGAGGCTGGAAAATAGTCAGAAGGTAGATGGAATTTGTTATTTTCCCCTCCTCTCACTTATGTCTTAGTCAGGGAGGTTTACTGAATAAACTCATGTATACATCAACCTTGTGTATAAGGTGAGAGCTGGTTTTTAGGCCAAAAATTTGGATTTTGATATGACCTGTGGATAAGTTGAGGATCATTCTGCAGAAAGAGGAAAGCCCCAATTCTGTCTCAGGAAGCCGGCTGCCTCATCTTCCATTTCTGCCATTTCCCCATCCAATCATTCAATAAGGCCAGAAGTGGTGCGAGACTGGAAAGAGGGCAGTCAGTGCTTCTTTTCAGTTCTCCCGGAATGGAGTAAGCTCTTTTTTTTCACCACTCTACTTAGAACAGGAAATACCGTAGCTCCTTCTTTGATAAGAGTTAAGGTACAGCACTCATACTATCCTGTGGATTACTTGACCCAGTTGTTTTGGGTTTACTTTCTGACTGAAATGTCTAGACTTCTACATGAGTATATAGGATAAGTGAGAGTTGAACCAGTGGAGTTAATAGGGAGCCTTTCCCCCAATTATGCTTCATCCAGACATAATACCAGGAAAGACATTAGAAAGTTGATTTACCCCTCTGTTTTAAAACGTTTAGAATCTGCCTGATGATCAAATAATCAACCCAAATATGTAGTACTTATCTGGGAAGAATCAAGCGCTTTCAAAGCCTGCAAATTTGAATTTTAGAGCAAAGCTGAAATTGATCCTTTTTTGTAATACATGTTTTGGAATTGAATAATAACCACTAATGACTGAGGACTATTCAGATGAAGCAGGATGATGCTTTGGAAGCACTCAATTCCACATTTGGTTACTGCTGTATCATACAGTACTAACAATTCCCATAGTTATTATGTAGTTGTAGATCATAAACTTTTAGCTTGAATTAAACATCACAGCTGGTTGCTTTAGTTGATATGTTATAGCACAAATGTTCCAACAGCTTGAATAAAATGAACCATGCTGTGAATTTACAAAGAAAGGAAGAGTGAAGGTCAGTCCACATGATACCCAGTGATCTACATGCATTGTTTGCTAATGTGGTTGTTGGTTTAAGTGATAATGGTGTATTCAGTGGAGTTGAGCATCTTGAAAAAATGAGTGTACAGATCGGGTAGAGTTGCGGAGATGGAAAGATGTCTACTGATCACTTTCTGGTCATTAACAGTGTTAACTCCTCTTGATAATTACTCAAATTTCTGTGGAAATTGCAGAAAATCTGCAGTAAAAATTCTCTTATAACTCCATTTGCTTTAATTTCATTGTTAATAGTCCGAAGGAATATAATTTGAACATACATAAAAGGTGGTAAGTAGGTAACAGTATCACTTCATGTATCTACTACTTCACAAGGCCATGTTTATATTAGAAAATAGAAGATTTGTAGAGACTAAAGAGGACCTCGCTTTGGTTCTTAGATGCACTGATGACATCCAATGGATAATGTATGTACCACAGCATATCAGAAGGTTCCCATTTTGTCATATTTTCCTATTCCCTCTGGACTGAGGATATGAATTGAGGGAGAAAGCAATATGCTAAGGAATATTCAGATGAAGCAGGGTGAAGTCCTTTTGGATCCCAGGCAATGTATTCCACAAGATTGCCTTTTACGAGAGTCTTGAGAATATTTTGGAGAAAGATCTCATATATTAACACTTAATTTAAACATAAATCACAGATAAGGTGAAGCATGCACTTTCCTGGTGCTGACCAACACATCAAACCATTCTAATTGCATATGCTGGAGACTCTGTCACCCACAGTCTATATAATATATCAAGATACGGTCTTTTCGTGGAATTAACTTTTAACTTAATCTCATAAATGAAATGTGGAGTGGTTTGTACAGCCATTGGATGCAAACTGTTTGCAGGGAAATAGCAGAAAGAGTTGTAGTAAAACTAGGGATAGGTTAAACAAAATCATTTCAGCATTTTAAATCAGTGTTTACCAAAAATCACAAAACTGGAATGGGATAGAAAGCAAAACTGAAATATTTGCCTCTTCTAAATGATACTCTATTGCTATAGGAAGAAACCAAAATTTATAAATGGAACAACATGACATTATCCTTGACTTTTAGCTTTTCATTATAGCAGCAGCTAAACTTAAAATTCTAAAGTACAATTCATGAGCCTTTTAACTTTGATGACAGTGTGGGGCCATGAAGCAAGGTGGAAACTTTATTTAAAATGATTTATCTGCCTCAGAGGATGACAAATGGTTTAAGAATACAGAAAAATATGAAGTGTAACCAAGTTTTCTTTCTTCCCTTTGAAATTATATTGTAATACAATTAGCATTAAAATCTACACAGTCATTAAAGAGTAGTTTGCGCTACAAAAACACAAATATAACATCTATGAACTATAACATCACGGATTCCAATCCGTGACAATTAAACCACAAGGGATGAATTAATACACTTTTCTTCCATCTGTTATTTAGGATATAATGACGAGAAAAGGAACTATAAAGGTGTTTCCTTTGAGAAACATTCAAAATGGAGAATTTCAAACATTTTCTCTCCTCCCAACCAATGCTCTTTAAACTGGTCCATAAAATTATAGACATTCCCAGCTATGGAGTTACTATATATTTCACTCAACTGAGCCAGAACCAGAAATTCAGAGCCAGAAATTAAAAATAACACTGTAAATCATGTAACGTTTCAGTATATTACTAAATTGATTTATGAAAATCTATCATGATACATTCTTCCTTTTGGGGTACCCCCTTATCCCAAAAAATGTCCCATGATGCATCGAAACTGCAGAATCAATGCAGTGTGACACCAGTTTAACGGCTGCCATGGCTCAGTGCTATGCAATCTTGAGATTTGTAATCTGATGAGGCGCCTGTACTCTTTAAGGCTAATGACCTTATAAAACTATAAATGTTTTATGATACCTGAGACAGCACAGTAGTTTAGGAAGGACAGACTGTGTAGTGTGTACCCCAACAGAAAGAAACAGATGAGAAACTGGCTTCTACTGCCCTGAATTGTTTGCTGTCTAAGGTGGTTAGTCATATCATTCTGTCCAATGGTAAGGCAAATCCTGAATCACACGGGGTAAATCTAGTTTGATATCTGTGAAGGGGACTTTTCACTCAATGTTTTGTGTTATAGGAAGCAACTAAAATCTAATCCACTTGTTGTTTTCTAGGCTTGAGTAGCATGCCTATGAGATTTGCCAGCTAAAGATATGAAGCATCTGCTGCACTTTCTTGAACGAATAGCTAACATCATATATAATTTGATAGTCCCACTGCAATAATTTTGCAGGTGCAATCCTGCAGTAGTCTCATTTGTTCAGTGGGACCTACAGTGTTAGGTTCAGTCAGAATCTTTGTAAAGAAATAAATTCGGAAGGATTTCCTTTTTGAAGCGATTTCGAAGTTTTTAAGGAAACCGGAAGTCCCTTTGCCCTTCTGAAGCTTTTTCCGCCATTTCTATTACAAATCAGTACGTGAGTCGGAAATGATTCAGCTTCCCCCCCTTCTGTTCCCTGACCTCGGTTCAAGTGAAAGAAGCCTTCTAAACCAGTGTGGATGGATTCCCTTTCTTTCCTTTCCCTCCCGCGTTAGCGAAATAAGAGTTTTTAACCAGTGTGGATGGATTCCTTTCCTTTCCCACATCAATTTAAACCAGTGTGGATGAATTCCCTTCCTTTCCTTTCCCTCCTGCATCAATTTAAACCAGTGTGGATGGATTCCTTTCCTTTCCCTCCCCGCTCCCATGTCATTCTTAAGTGAGAGAAGCGGTTTTAACCAATGTGGATGGGATGGATCTGCGTCAGTCTGAACCAGTGTGGATGGATACCTTTCCTTTCCCTCCCGCCTCCTGAGTCAGTCTTAAGCAAGAGAAGTGGTTTTAACCAGTGTGGGTGGGATGGATCCGCATCAGTTTAAACCAGTGTGGATGGATTCCCTTTCTTTCCTTTCTCTCCCACGTCAGTTTAAACCAGTATGGATGGGATGGATCTGTGTCAGTTTAAACCAGTGTGGATGGATTCCTTTCCCTCCCACATCAGTTTAAACCAGTGTGGATGGATTCTTTTCCTTTCCTTTCCCTCCCACCTCTCGCGTCAGTCTTAAGTGAGAGAAGTGGTTTTAACCAGTGTGGGTGAGATGGATCCGCGTCAGTTCAAACCAGTGTGGATAGATTCCCTTCCTTTCCTTTCCCTCCTGCTTCAGTCTTTAGTGAGAGAAGCGGTTTTAACCAGAGTGGATGGATTTCATCCCTTTGCTTCCCTCCCCCTTTCTGAAGTAAAACAACTACTTTCAAAGTAAAAACCACCCAATGAAACAAGAAATAACACTTTGAAACCATTAACAAAGGATTCAAAGATCTTGGAAGTTTTGAAAAGTTTTGAACTTTTTTCTTTGAAAATCGGAATTGACATTAGATCCCAACCACCAGTGCCCCCTACATCCGAAACGGTTTTGGGACCTTGTGTGTGTGTGTGTGTGGATCAAACAAGCCTAGTATATAGGTGTCCTCTTAGACGGTTCCAGGTAGTTCCTGAGTTATAAACATCTGACTTACAAATGACTCATAGTTAAGAATTGGGGTGAGACAACAGGAACTGAGAGAAATTTACCCCTCCCATGGAAGGGAAATTTCCTCCTGGAAAAGTTCTCACGGAGAAAAGGGGTCTCCACAGAAGCTTTGTCTCCACTTGGGAACTGCCTAGGAGTTCCCAAGTTGGGAATTTTAAAAATATTTAACCTGATCTAATTTTTAAATAAAATGATTTTATTATTACACGATAAAACCTCCTAGCTCATGAGATAGGGAAAATATATAAATATTAAAATAAATATGAAACTTTTGAGCTGAATGCACTATAAAAATTAAGATTGAGTATTGTGATAAAATCTTAAAATGTACTATGAGATGATGAAAATGATTATACTATGATAAAATGATTAATAAGATAATACAATAAAATTAAAACTGAATTATATCCTCTAATAACTACTGTAATTGGTAGACATCACAATGCACAGAAAGGTGTTGTAGCAGCTCTAGAAAAACCTGTTAAAGAATAACCAGACTATTTAGGTTACAAAATTTTATAAAGCTCTATAATAAGTATTTTTATAGCTTGATCTCATAAATATTCTAAATCTTTTGTTTATATGACTTTTTTCTCCACCTGGTTTTTGTGAAATTGTGATGGTTATAACTCTGGATAGTTTAGTATTGATATATCTGAAGGATATCATTTTCTATGACCTCCAGACAGTGGAGGCAGATGGCTCTGATTTCATTTGTACCTGAAGGCCTGAATCTTAAAGAAACTATCCAAGATGTGGAAGCAGTTTGGAAGATAAGAAATGTCAAGCCAAAACCACTAGGTTTATTCATGACTCCATTGACATCAGAACCATTTGCTCCCACTGTTGATATGTCAGGTAGTTTCTTCAAGAAGTCCTTGAGAAGTTATCTGCTCTATCCATTCAGTACTGCTTTTGTGAGATATGGAAACATTTGTTCTGTATGGCTGCTGTCATGCTTGCCTCTCCCTTTCTAGAAACGTTTTCTTTGGGTGACCTCCCATTTCTGTGTCAAACTTCTTCAATAATAATAATAATAATAATAATAATAATAATAATAATAAACAGGCTGAGTGACCTTTCCTTTTTTGAATTGATTCCATACTTGGAAATGCTTTCACCTGCTGAATTGATCTAATTTTTCTTGGATTGTTTTTGAACACTTTTTTTTCTTTTAATCTTTGTTGCTGACCTTTGTTGTCATTCTTTCCTTTTTTAGATATTTATGCCTAGATATTCTAAAAGCATGAAATTCTGTCTGGTCTTGAATGCTAGATGGAATCAGCCTTGGTTACTACTTGGATGGGAAAGTGCCAATGGATAACAGGTGCTGTTATTCATTGGTATTAGAAAATCCATGGAGTATACATTGCCTAAGAAACCCCTATGAAATCCATGGGGTCATCAGCAGTCAACAGGCAAGCTGAAAATGCATACATACACACAGAAGTCTTTGTAATAAAAGAAATCTCTATCTCTATCTCTATACATTAATAAAGCTGAAAGTTTGTATGTGGGTTTGTTTGTTTGTGGGTTTGTGGATATGTGCCAGTGTTCTGATTGGCTCCCGGCCTCTAAAGTCTCACCCCCTACATTCAAACATCATGATTGGTTGCCACAGAGGCAGAATTTCCTAAACCCCCTCTGATTGGCCACCATTGCCTCATTGCTAAACCACCTCTGATTGGACACCATTGCCTCAAACACCATGATTGCTTGGTACAGAGTCAGCATTTGCTACACCGGCTCTGATTGGCCACCATTCCTCCTTCCCTATTCTCAAACCTCTCGCAGACAGAACTTTGCAAACAGGCTTCATTCTCCTGGCTAGGCCTCAGCCTGATTTCTTTCACAGTAAGACTTACTTTTCTTATTTCTCCTGACTAGGCCCCTTAGAACATAGAAAAAGACCACACTTGCTGCACAGCCCACCCCCCCAAACACGAACTCTACATCCTGGTGCAGTTTGAGGGAGGGGGGCCACAGATGATGGGACTTGAAGTACCTTCACTAACTTCCTAAGACCACTGTGACCCTCATCCAATAATACAGACCCAAAGGCCCACACAGAGCCTCCATGACCTGCTGCACTTTGGAGGAGGCTGCACCACGTTTGATGGGACTTGCAGTGCCTTCACTACTTCCATTATACCACTCCAACTCCCAATAATAATGGATCAAGGCCAAACTTGCCAGACACAGCCTCCATTACCCACTAAACATCTTGGTGCTGTTTGGAAGAGGGTGGGCCACAGATGATGGGACTTAGAGTGTCTTCACTAATTCCATGATACCCCTGCAACTCCTTCACATGGTGGGTCAAGACCTAACTTGGCACACAGGGCCCCCGTGATCTACTCTACATCCTGCTGCACTTTGGCGCAATGGGACTTGAAGTACCTCCATGCACTTCCCAAGACCACTACTACCCTCATCCACTGGCTGATCAAGACCAAACTTGGCACTCAGAGCCCCCATGACCCACTTTACATCCTGGTGCTGTTTGGAGGAGGGCAGACCATGGATGATGGGACTTGAAGTACCTGCAATCACTTCCCCAGACCACTGCTACCCTCATCCACTGACTGATCAAGACCAAACTGGGCACCCAAAGCCCCCATGACCCACCTTACATCCTGGTGCAGTTTGGAGGAGGGCAGACCATGGATGATGGGACCTTAAGTACCTTCGCTCACTTTCCAAAACTGCTACAAACCTAATCCAATCACTGATCAAGACCAAACCTGGCACACAGAGCCCTCATGACCCATTCTACATCCTGGTACAGTTTTGTGTGGGACGGACCACGGATTATGGGACTTGAAGTACCTTCAATCACTTCCTGAGAGCACTGTGGCCCTCATCCAATGACCAATACAGACCAAACTTGCCACACAGAGCCCTCATGACCCACTCTACATCCTGGTGCAGTTTGAAATAGGATGCACCATGGATGATGTGACTTGAAGTACCTTCACTCAACTTCAGAGACCTCTGCGACCCTCATCTAATGAATGATCAAGACCAAACATGGCACACAGAACCCCCATGACCCACTCTACATCCTGGTGCTTTTTGGAGGGGGATGGGCCATGGCCTTCACTAACTTCCTGAGACCTCTGCAAGCCACGTAAACACCTGATAAGGACCAACCTTAGCACACAATGCCTTTCTGAAATAACCCGGGCACCGCCGGGTCCCCAAGCTAGTAATTAATAAAATACAAATCAATTAGAGAGAAGAGTGCAGACTATGAATCAAGATGTGACCGTGCATCTGAGTTGTTTTCAGAATTCACCTAGAAATATAAAATGCCAGTGTGACAGGATGTGCATGGCCAGCCAGGTCAGGGAGCCATGGTAAGATTTACCTCTCAGTGACTGAACGCCCAGAAGGAAATTTGAATTGAAAAACCTCTGCCTGTTGCATGGGAGGAAATCTTAAGATCTGAGGGGGAAAAAACTTCATCAAAGTAACACTGAAAGCACCGGGGGATGACAGTTCCGGCTGTCATCGGTGTCTGATATATGCTGTCAAATGTTATAACCATAATTGCCCTAAAGTAATTTATTCATTGTTTTTATTTTAAACAATGGAGCCTAGCAATGTCTGTATGTGCCTTGACTTTGGACCAGACTCTCTGTTAGAAGAAGGACTGACTGAAATCCTTTCTATGCATGTCTAATGTGAAATAGAGCAAAAGGTCCTTGAAATGAACATTTGATTGCAGGGCCCCTCAGGACACAAGCATCTGCCAATGCTTTTTAAAAATGTGGAAATGTAAACAAAAATTATGCATATATTTCAAACTGGTTCTTTTGACCTTGTATTCTTTCTGCTGACAGGGATTTTCTAATTAAAAGGGGAAGAAGAGATCTCAAAGGGTTCATCTCTTTGGTTCAAAAACTGGACAAAATTTTGCTTAGGATCTCTTTTAACTAAACTTGTTTTTCACCAGTATAATGCACAGCTGGACATAATGTTGTTGTTTTCCCTGCCACTCAAAAACTAGGCATTCTAAGCTCACCAAGTGAGTTTCTGTATTTCAGCTCCCAAAATAATTTGTGTTTGTATCCATGCTAAACTGCACAAGTTTGCTTTCTATCAAACATAATTAAACCTCTCAATGAGTTGTTCATGGAGAATCCAAGACCCAAATCCTCCTTTACTTGTGCTTCCAAAATACATTGCTGATAACTGGATCCACAGAATATTATGGATTTAAGAGAGGCAAATCCAAGATGACTTTCATTTTTTGCAAATCTCTTTTTCACATAGCAAGAGTCCTTTGTATATAGTTGCTCATATGTAAAATGAATATGCATGAGGAGGACCAAAATGTGAACTTTAAGGACTTCCCATGCTTGTCAGCTGTATGTCATTACAAGCAGTCCCCAAGTTACAAACAAGATAGATTCTGTAGATTTGGTCATAAGTTGAATTAGTTTGGAAATTGGAACAGGAACAGTTTTTAAGTGTAACTCCATAGACAGACTGACAGATATGGGTTGGATGGCATAGGGAAAGGTTAACATTCATGTGATGTTTGTTTTGCTATCTGTGCCCCTGTTCAGAAATAAATTTTCACCATTGTTCTATAATGGTTAATATCAGCATATTCTTCTTATGTCCACTCTTAAAGCTAAGTTTTTTGCATCAAGCATTGAAGAGAATAACATATTTCTCTCTCTCTTCCACCTTTATATTATTATTTCAATCAGAAGGTTTTGCTTCTTACAACCTCATCAGACAGGGCGTTCATTGGCAGCATATGCCAGTTCAGCAATAGTTTACCCACAAGGCTCACCGGCGCACATCCCATGATGTAGAGGGGCTTAGTGGGTAAATTACTGTGGAACTGGCATATGCTGCCATGGCGACAACACAAGAGACCTTCTGTTTGCACCATCAACAATATGGGGTTGACATTTCCCCTCATGGGATGGGGACTCGGCTGAGTCGGGCGATGCAGGGCAGCAGGCGACAGGTTCCCCATGTCCCGAGATAGGCACTACTGGATTCACCACAATGCATAGTGATTATGGCAGCACATCTGAGGAGGTTGTTAGACAAGAGAAAAGAGTGTTCAAGAAAGCTGTTGGGAATGGACAAAATTGAAAAATCTTGCATTTCACCTGAAAGAGCACAACAGATCTTGATTACTTCCTAATAATAAACATTGGATGAAAACATACAGAAATTGCTGGAATAAATGTTCAGATCCCATTCAGCTATGAATCTGTGTCATCTACATATAACATACTAAAGACTACATGATTTGGGAATCTCCACCCCACCCCGGCCAAAAATATTTGGAAATAAAATTAGCAGTCAGCAGCAGCCTACTAAAACTAAGCAGTTGAGACCATGTTCTGCATCTTACATCTAAGGCAGGCATGTAGCCAGGGGGGGGGGGACTAAGGGGGCTTCAGCCCCCCCCCCGAAATTCTCAGGGTGGTCCGTGAAAAGGCCTTACTGGTACATTATTTAAACTGTTATGTTTATTTATATCATGATCTGATCACCATACTCATTATATCCCACATTAATGGGGTTATTGGGATAACAATACAAAAGGTTTGCTAGGGTAGACCCTCTTCCACCCAGTCTCAGCCCCCGAACCAAACTCAGCCCCCTTGAAACATCATCCTGGCTACGGCCCTGATCTAAGGCAAACCAGGTGAGGTCTGCTAACCAATAAACATATACCAACCCTCTCCAACAGAGCTCTTGTCGATCAGCAAATCTATATGGCCTGACAAGCTACTGCTTGTTACTGTGCAATAAAGTAAACATGCAATTAATATATTCTTCTCTATTATCTACATAAGAGAAAAAGAAGAAGAAGAAGAAGAAGAGAGAGAGAGTTTATGGTATAGTAACTATTACATCAATTGATCTGTAGCATTAAAAATTATGTTAATGTTGAAGTTGATGACTGAATAATATACAGTAATATACGAAACAGCTTTATGGAGCACACATGATTCACAAATATTATGTAATAGTTTTAATAATACTTCACACACACACATGCACCTGCACAGAGAGGGAGGGAGGGAGGGAGAGAAACACAAGTAAAATAACTAGAATTCTGAGAAGAAGGAACGGTTATGTTGTTGTGTGCCTTCAAGTCATTTTCAATATATGATGAGCTTAGGGCAAACCCATCAGGGAGTTTTCTTCACAAGATTTGTTCAGACCTCACAACCTCTGAGGATGCCTGCCATAGATGTGGGCAAAACGTCAGGAGAGAATGCTTCTGGAACATGGCCATAGCCGCCATACAGCCTGGAAAATTCACAGCAACCCACTGTTCAGAGAGAGCTTGTGTTTGCCTTCCTCTGAGACTGAGGTCACACAACGGGTTTCCATGGCCAAGCAGAGATTTGAACCATGATCACCTGAGCCACAGTCCAATGCCTAAGCCAGTAAACCATGCTGACTCTCAGCATATGACTATGTTCAGATTTTTTTGTGCCTTACATCTTTATAATTATTCAGTTGTGGTACTAATTGTACCTGTGGTGTTTCTAGTAGGCTTCTGTAGAGAGCTGTCATCACTTTTCTATAAACGAGACCTCTCTGTACCATTGAGTTAATGATATGCTGGACATTCTTAGGCACAGAACTCAGTGCCAATCTGTTTCTCATAATCATGAATTCTACATGCCTTTTTTCAACAGTATTTGCACATATCTCCATAACTAATTGCTACATCTTATGGCCTATGATCCATAAAGTTAAATTCCAAGCAGTGTTGTTGGTTTTGGCTGAGGCTTTTCCTCGAAAATGGGGTGTGGTCAGCCATCTGGGCTTTTTGTTCTTCCTATTTTGCCTAGGCGGATAAATATGCTAGCTTCATTAATGTAGCAATAGTATGCATAAGGACAATGTTTAATGAAGAAATCAGGAACACTGGAATACTCATATCTAGAACTGCAGTGAACTAGACCAATAGTAATTGTGGACTCTTTCATTAGCAATTGCAAAAAAAAAAATTGAGAAAATATCGTAACTATGTTTAGCTCATGGAGAAAATATAAGTGATCGTGTAATTATATATTGCAATCTAATGCATATAGAGAGGGAATTAAACTAAGAATGCCTGGATAACTTTAGTGTTCATGAAGTTTGGCAGCATTATGTCAAAATAATCTCATTTGAGAATTGTTTGTCAGCATTATCCATCAGTTGTATGTGATTTTGAATCTGCTCTGGGCTTTCATCTGAACTTTTGAATAGTTATCTAAAATGCTCATTCTAAAATAGTTTCAGCGTCTTCAAAATTTTCTTTAACATTCTGATTAAAATCAACAGCAGAATCATCAAGACACACATACAGACACACATAGGAATCACCAACTCCCACTCTTAACCATGTTGCTTTGTATTTGTTAAAAGAAAACAGGACTACATGAATACTTAGTGTCTACAATATCTGGCATAACCTAAAAAGTATCTCAAGAGCCATGGTTTTCACTGAATTTTAGAATGAGTATACTATCAGATGCAGGGGATCTTGAAAACCAGCATGCTTTAGTGGTTTCACCATTGGACTATTGTCTCTGCAGACCAAAGTTTGAATCCCCACTCAACCATGATAAACATGGAACAAGTCATAGTTTTATTAGATTCAGAGGAAGGCAAAAGTAAAGCCCCTCTGAACAAATTTTGACAATATAACCTAATGAAAATTTCAATTTGGGGGGTCATCATAAGTTGGAAATAACATGAAAGCACATAGCAGCATCAGAAAGCACGAAATCTCGCAAAGCAGTCTAAAATGGTCATTTGCTCATTACACACACAGTTTTCATTATTTCTTCTAATGAGAAAGAACAAATAGTGTGGAACAAGTCTTAATGTAATCTTCAATTTCTCTTCTTTATCATTGTGTGTGCATAGTCTTGATATCCTCCACTCTTGCCTCAACGAGGTAGGCAGAATATTGGAAGCACATAACAGTGAAGTTTAATTAATGTCAAGAGTCATCAATAAACATTAGTTGCAATTGGAATAAGCTTAGTTTAATGATTCCTGCAATCTAACTGACTAATGCACTTGCCACTAAAATCTTTGTGAAAAGTGACTGGCATTGGCCTCAGTAACATCACATTCAGAAATTTGTACCAGATGGCCAAAAAAACCCTTGCAGGACACAATATCCCATTTCGGTTAATGTTATTACTGACATTATCTCTGCCAATAATGCCTTTTTATGTCTTTGAGAATATTTATATTGTGGCTTTCTCTTGAACCTCCCAAACCTTCTAGACTTCTAAAGAGAACATGCTTGTATGAACTGGAATAGTTCCAAACTCCACTCCAATGAGTATAAATGCCTATTCTGCCGTCCCATTCACAGTTTGCATATTTGGTGACTCATATAGGGGATTCCCCTAATGCATGCAGAATGCAAAATTTGTTGAACAGTTCTGGAGATATCAGTGAAGCATGTTGCCTCTCCTTTCTTTAATGCTTACTTAATATTATGCCAGCTGGAGTAGTGGATCCAACATTTCTTGAAAGGATCAAGACTCTTTCACACACCCACACATATAATGTTTCTCAAATAACATGCTGAATTCCTTTGCTACCTTCCTCCCATTTTCATGACTGAGTTTCTCTTTCTCATTATCTCTCTCAGTATTTCATACTACATCACCATATGGTTGAATATATGTTTTTTGAACCATGATTCCTAAGAGAGAGCACCTTTGCCTTCCATGAAGTACAGTAAAAAACCATCAGTTTAATTTCTTCAGCATGCCTTTGTAGAATACCAGCAACGTTCTTGTTCTAACCACCTCCTGTACTGGATTTCATCTTTCTTTCATGGAAACTCATGTCTATTTTTACTATATATTTTACTTAATGAATGGCATTTATATTTGGGGTTTTTTCTTTAATATATTTGTTTTAATACAATTCGCAAATTGTTAAAGAGTGTATTGCAATATATATATTTTCAAATGTACACATTTCAAATGTATGATAATGAACAAAAGAATAAAAAGAAACTCGCATCACCATCTCCTCCTACTGACTGCAGATAAAAAGGTATTTGAGTACTTTTGTTAATGATATTGTAGGCTACATATAGGTAAGTGCATACAAATCCTGGCTAAAGGACATTTATTTACCAACCCTGACATTGTGTTGCTTATTTGCACCCAGCCCCATGTGAATGTTGAGATGCTTTGGTGGCCCCTGAATAAAAGACCTGAATAAAAGGTGGCTAATAGGATTGTTTCCGAATTTCGGATACTTCTGAATTTCGGAAGTTTTTTGCCTACTTCCGACTTTTGAAGTGACTTCCGATCACTGCCTCCCAAAGAGAGTGGTATTTGTTTGGAATTCCGAATTCCGAATGTCATTTCCGAATTTTCTTGCTGATTGCTCATTGGCTGATGGCCAACAGCTGACTCTCCCTTCTGCTGATTTTTGGGGCCATTTTTGAAGGCGGCCACCATTTTTGAAGACTTCCGAAAACTTCCGAATTTTGGAAATATTTCTGAATCAATTCCAAAAAACATTTCGAAAAATTCGGAAGTCAATCACATCCGATTTTTGAACAAAATCAACATCCAATTCCGAAATTGAAGCATTTTTTTGCCTTCGGAAACAGCCCTAGTGGCTAGTGATAGGCGCCAGAGCACAATACATGCAGGAGGTGGAGCTGTAGATGCTTTAAGCCCATTCTGTCTCTTCACGCTCCTCCTTTCAACATGCTTCCTTCAGATGAAATGCTGGGATTTGTAGTTTGATGAGGTAGAATCACAACTTAGCTATGAGAATTCACTGGGTAAATTACACACTCTCATCCTCTGACACTGGGAGTCCCGGGTTTAAATCCCCAATCAGTAATATCAAACCTCCCCTTAAAAAATCTCTCCCCCCCCAAAAAAAAATCCACAATAGGTTCACTTTAGCAACAGTATAAGTTTAAAATAAGTTGAATTTGAATAACTTATTACAATCAACAGATCAGACAAAAATAAGTTGAAGAAACACAAAGTACAAGAATAATGGCTCACTAACTTAACTGAGAGGCATAAACTATAGGAAGTTGTATTATACTGTGTCAGCCCATTGGTGTCTCCCATCCATCTATTTTTAACCAGATCTGAGTGCTAAGCAGCCCTGACCTTGCTTAACTTAAGCAGACATGACTGGGTGTGTTCAGGGCAGTAATGTTCTTGCCAGTATTCCCATCAAAATGAATAGGCTTTGGACTTGGTTCTAAGGCTCCAGTTCTGTGCAGCTGCAACTGGAACTATGCAACATTGAAGTCAATCTAATGAATCGTTAGATATAACCAGGACTGCACCTTTATGGTTGAAAAAAATTAAACTGTTTTTAGACATTGTTAAGATATAGTTGCCATGGATATCGAGGGAGCAGGAATATTTCTGGACTAATATGCCACGACAACTGTAACTATGGGCTGTGTGATATGCTTTAGCAGCTATTTCTGATCCAGTGAGGTAAATTAAGCAGGAAGTGTTTTCATTTCTGCAAAATGCGGTAACGGTTATTAGTTAAGATGTTTTTCTAAGGACAAGATAGTAATGGAGGATAAGTCTACCCGGGGCTATGACTCATTGAAAATGTAACTTTAGCATGCCTTTGTTCATTTTTTTTCCTTACTCCTAAAGAGTAAGTTTATAGGTTTTGATCAATGAAAGTTTTGACCCCCCCCCCATCATTATGAACAGAGTGGTACATTTGTAATTCATGCATTACATATGAGCATGTGGCTCTTTTTGTCCATCTTTTCAAATCTAACACTTTATTTTCACTATAACTTTTCATATTGCCTTTTGAGTACAAGATATCCATTACTATTTTCAGTTATCGTTCCACAAGTACTTGAAAATTGCTTTTGCTTTCCATCTCCTCAGAGTTACATTACAGTAACCATAAAGAACTCTACAAGTAATATGCTAATGTATATATTGGGCTTGAAAAAGTTGCTTTTGTAGACTGCATCACCCAGAATCTTTCAGTGAACCCATAGTATTATCAAGTATGTTTAATTGTTGTAAAACCTGGGGAGGGGGAAGCAAATATGTGCTTCAAAACAGCAAAATAAACATATATATATATATATATATATATATATATATATACACATACATACATACACACACAGAGAGAGAGAGAGAGAGAGAGAGAGAGAGAGGGAGGGAGGGAGAGAGAGAGTTTCATATCAGTGGAGGCGCCTCTCCCAAAATGCCAGTTTAAATGCCCTATTTGATATTGCTCTATATGTATTCTTGAATGGTAGGAGGTTGGGTTGGGTGGCCTTTCTGTCTTCTCCAAATATATAACTCTATGAAAAGTAGGTACTATTAGATATATGTTTTATCCTTCAAAATTATTGTTTTTAGGGTTTTTGATCTTATTTGTTTATTTGTTTTGTTATTCTCATTTATACCCCACTGGTTGGGTGGGGGTGTCAAATAATCTACAATCGAGCAATGCACCAAAATCCTGATTTTCTATAAATGAGCTCTCTGTTGGCTCATGAAGTCTATTTATTCCTGATTCTCATAAGATTCATAAGAACTTTGTGATTCTTTATGCCTCTTGTGATTGCAACGTCATGGTGATCTTTCGATTTCTTATTTGTTTGGCTGCTCATGCTAATGAAAGCCAAGATAGAATGATCAGGCTTCATACACACATATTGTTTGGTGTAATCAAGAATTCTAATTTACCATTCTGTCTAAATAGTTCTCCTTATGGAAAGGGGGAATGGAATGTCAAATGGAAACTACTAGTCTCCTTGTATGGCAGAATGAAGGTGGTTCTCAGTAGGATACTGAAGTTTCGTCATCCCATAGTATGTCAGGGAAACAGCATAGAACAGTGGTTCTCCACCATGTGGGTCCCCAGGTGTTTTGGCCTACAACTCCCAGAAATCCCAGCTAGTTTATCAGCTGTTCGGATTTCTAGGAGTTGAAGGCCAAAACAACTGGGGACCCACAGGTTGAGAACCACCGGCATAGGTTCATTTCTCCCATCTGCTCCATAGCATACAAGGGAGCAGTGAACTTTTAAAATAATAATAATAATAAATGACGGTTTTTATGCACCTGGGGAGTATAAGCTTAAGGAAGTTGTTCCTAGTATCTCTCCCCCCTCCCCCCCAACACACAATGATGGCTTCTTTGATCTAGGACTTCCTTGATGCTTCTCACCTTAAGGATGAATTTGGTACTTTATTGCTTTAACCAGAAATCAATATTTGATATGCACTGTGGGTTTTTAGAAAGTGCTGAATAAAACCAGACTCTCATATTATCATGAATATAAATAGCAAAGGAACTCTTTCATGTTTAATGCATCAGGCAAAGCAGCTGCTGCTCACAAGACACAGCCAAATTCATCCTCAGGCCCTGTTATACCAATAGACACTGTGCCACAGCAGGACTACCATTAGTCAGCATGACCTAGATATGACTGTACTGTTAGCTACAAAATAGAAGCCACCCATTCTAATTGCCTTAATTCCAGTAACTGGGGGAGTGAGGGCAGAATATGAATTTGTTTATACGGCAGTTGCAAAAAGGATGTATTTGCTCTATAAAATAACAAACTCTAGTTAGCTTTTTCCACAAAGTAGATGTGAAACACAATTTGTGACTCAAATATCAGAAATTCAAAAATTCAGTTTTAGAAAACAACAAAGTGCTTACCATTCTGTATTTTTTTAAATTGTTTTTTGTATGTTTGTTTTATTTATCCTCTGTACACACACTTTGCATTTTAAATTATGATAATTTTACCCAGATATCTTATAAAATGAGGGAGGACACTCATATTTTCAATAAATAAATAGAAAAAAAAGAATATTCAGAGTGCAATGAGAGAGGGCTCTGTCTGGTATTCACAACCCCTCAGCTTCATTTGGATGCCTTTGAATGTTGTTCAAAGAAATGTTGATTGAAGAATGAAAGATAAGAAATCAGCCAAGCACAAAGTGTAGTAATGAAACCAAGTAGTTTGTTTGAAATAGGTAATTTATGATCTAGAGTTTTGTAGGTAGTGATAACTCAGCAGAAACCTGTGGTGAAGGTAGAAAGGTTCATCAGAGTTCAACTCACAGAACCTAGGATCACATAAAACATGTTTATTTTTACCTGGACACATGGGTTTTTTAATGAATGCCCCATGTGTTCTGCTGCTATGCTAATTAGGTGGTGAGAACAGTGTCTCTTGTCAGGATTTCAGTTCTTTAATGATAATAGGATCAGTGTCTCAGGCTTAACATCGTAATTCGGGTGTGGTAGCTAGTGCTGAGACTTTAGTATATAGGTTGTAGTAACCTGTGTTAGTTTGATGAAGGTTGTTTATTTCAGGATTTTACCCCGCTGTTGAGTGAGGAGAGATAATTTGTACATATTGTATATGCTGTGTTTATACTGCTGCTGCAACGAAAGAGAGACCAAGTAATGCAAAGTACAATGGTTTCTTCTATTTCCAATGTTTTTTTCACGAGTAACTGGACAACATGTTTTGCATCTATTGAGTCCCCCAGAGGAGATAGTGAGGAATATAAAATAATAATAATAATAATAATATGCTACACCCTCTGACAAAGCCACACAGATATGGTGTAACGGCTGTGTAACTTCTTAGCCTTTCGTCCAATATTCTTTCAAATGTTTCCATTGCATGAAATGAAATTTGCACCAAATGTTTGTGTGTTTAAATGGCTCTTTTTGTGCCTCTGCTAAAACTGCAGCCACTTTCAGAGAGGTTTAGAATGCTTTTAGCACTCTGCATTCCTTCTTAAGCTCTTTCTCTTGAATCTCAGCAGTAGGTTTTAACCATTTTATTTCCAAAACTTTACAATACACATTTTACAACTTTCAAACTTTTATTACACATTTAACCATTAAACATTTTCCCCTTCACTTCTGGGATACACATGTCCTTTGTCTTTTCCATGAGATTCAAATTATAGTACCTCAACGATCCCTTCCAGACATCGGGTGCAATTTTTAAAAAATTCATTCCAGGTTTTTTCATAATTATTTTTATATAAATTCTTATTATTCATTTTTATGTTTATTCCTAAATATTTTGTTTGGAGTGTTGTTTCAATTCCTCTTTTCCGTCTTAGTTCTTCTTTTTCTTTGTTATTTAACTTTGTCACTAATACATCGATTGAGAGTTCAGCAACTAGTCCAAATTGGTTAACTTGGTGTATTATTTTAGGAAATTTCTTCAGTGGGTCTTCCGACATATTGTTCTTATGTGTAATGTAAACTTGCGATAACTGTGAAATACTACAGAATACTTAACCAGCGATAAAGAATACTAATCTCATTGTATTTGCCTTTAGGGGTTGTAAACAACTTTGTGAGAAAACTCGTGAGGAATTTGATCTTAATGAATTCTGATCGAACTGAGCTGACATTCAGATCCTGAACTATTCACCAGCTTTCATAAATATTCTGAGGTCCAGGGAGAAAAACAAAACAAAATCAGAAAACATTGTGAAATATACATTTGGGATAAAATATCTGTTCACTTTTAAATGATGAATAATACATTATCTGACCCTTTGAGCTTCCTCCCAAGCAAACAGAGAGCAATACAGATATGGATTCTAGGAAAAAACATTGTTGGTAAATACATAATTAAAATTGTATTAACATGATAATGTTTGTATGGATTTGAAAATAGCAATTTAACATGATTTATTAATGAAACACATGCAAAATGGGAACAGGTTAGAATAAAGCAGATTTGTCTTTCCTTAGGTATGATGCTAACGGAATTGAGGGTACTATCTATCAGGGATGATGGCATACAGCAGAAAAAAATGTCCAAGGTCAATCAGGGAATAGTCAAGAAGAGGAGGGAAGAAACCCAAGAATAGTTCAATGAAACTATTAGTTCTCCCTTACCCATCATGCAGTTAACACAGTTGTCATCCTTCAGTTTTACTTCTGTTGCATGTGTTTTTTTTCCTATTCCCTTGGCTGAAGAAATGGAAATCAAAGATCCATGCAGCATCACAATTGTATAATGGAAGGTTTGTATAAAATGGTAGTAAAACCTCCCAAAATAATTTTATAATATAAAAAAAATTAAAATTCTTATACCAATAGGAAAACAGTACTTGGAGATGTGCTAGTTTGCTGATCTTTAATGTTGCTGAGCTATATCCATATCTAAGCTATGATACTAACAATAGCCTAGTGAATGGATTGGTATAATAATATAAGAAATTTTGCCTTGATCCGATTTCTGTAATAATTCATGTTTTCTAGTGGCTGTTGTTACTGTATGTGGGCTGATTTTTGAATGTTAGTAGCTAAAGAACCAGTGAGATGAGTCATGACTGACCTGGAGTTTGTTGTCTTGTTTTTCCACCCTAACCCCCCATCACAGGAGAGAGCTCAACATTTACAGAATGCTCTTGTCTCTCAAGTAGATAAATCCACACAGACTGAACTTGTAGGCCATGATGTAAGTAGCTGTATTAAACAGTTTTTCTTTTATCTTCTGTATTGATATTTAAATCTCTGCTTCCTGTGTTCTTTTGCTGCTGTCTGTGTATTAATATAAAAATGTGCAATCTCATTTATCTTTCACTTTTAAATGATTCTCAAATGTGTTCTGCAACAGAAAAAGATAATTACATCTACCTGGCGGCATACCAATGTCCTATTAATTGCATGTTTTACCAATACTTGCCTTGTATTCTCTAGAATTTGTGGCGGAAGGAACATGGAAAATGTGTATTAGTAGAATTAGAAATCTTTTTGTATTTGCAAATATGAAGAAGCATTTACATACTTATTACAACTCAATGAACTTATTATGCTTGTAATCACTAAGGCAGGCTTTTTTTTACATTGTGTTCCAAATGAAAGCTGAGGAACTTTGGAAAGAAATGTGTATTACTATTTAAATCACTGGGTCTCAGAAGGGGATGGTGCCAGCAATTTAATTGAAAATTAGAATTTTTATCCTGGTGCAATTATGTGAGTGTTACGGAAGTACTCATTAATATGGGATAACTGAATGGTTTGTTTTATGAGCATTTTCTTGTCCCTCTCAACTGGCCTTCCAAGTGTATTGGTAAATCAGTGGCTGGAGAGAAAATCTCAAGCACAAGTACTGTCTACTGAAAATAAAATTGTACTAGTATTCTCTAAAGTGGACTTCTCTATAGGTGAGGAATTGTATGCTGACTGTTATGTTCTAAACTAGGTACTTTCTAATGGTATTCTTTAAAGCAGATCTGATTTTTGTTGTAAGATCAGATATACTTTCAACTTCTTTCAACATATGACATTTGTATGTTGGTTATGTACATGCAACTTTGATTTCTCAATCAATTGGCAGATAGAATACATGCTTTGGTGTTCTGAGCTCCAATTTTTAATTAATATTTTGTTTTGTTGTCTTTATACAAGTATATATCCATATGTGAATGCATTATTTTGTGCTAATCTCTCAGGAGTTTCCAAAGAAACAAAGTGAAATTAATTTTTTGAAGCAGCCTTTCATTTTTATATTAGCAATGAGAGAGAGAGAGAGAGAGAGAGAGAGAGAGAGAGAGAGCAGAATTGTAGCCATCTCAGAGAGAAACTGAGTTATTGCTGCATCAAAATATGTTCTCCAATTTCCCCAAAGTATTATTTTTCCACAAAAAAGATTTTATTATCCATCTTATTCCAAGGTGCTGCATATGTTGTGTGTGTGTGTGTGTGTGTGTGTGTGTGTGTGTGTTATTTCTTAACTTCTTTAACACTACAAGATGACAGAGGGTGTGTTTTTGTTTTGTTCTCTCTTCATCCCTTTGAAGTTTCCTGTTTTGAAAAAACAGGCAACTGCAATGTGGTACCTATGGCAACCTCATAAGTAAGGTGAGCACAACAATTCTGAACTTCATTCATGGGTCTATCTGTACCAGCTATATGAGTTAGCTAGGGGGGTGAATGGACTTTGCGGTGGCCTCACAACATTATTATTATTATCATTTGTTATTTATTAACCCACCCTCTCTCCCCAAAGGGACTCAGGTCAGTTTTCAAACATAAATAATAAAATTGGCAAACATTCACCCAAATGCAAGATAACATCACTTAACACTGTCTTCTCTTATATTAAACAAATTGTGGGATACTCGTAGCATTTGGCTAGTGCAACCGGTTGTGCTGTTTCCTAGTCGGAAGGCTTGGTCAACCTGGGGAAAAGGGGATGGCACTTACCTTATCCTCATCATTCTGGCCTTTGTGGCACACACCAGGCATGAAAATGGCACTGATTATTGCTCATCACCTGTAATGATGATAGCTGAAGAGATATGATTAGATTGGGGGTTCCTCACTTTCTCCCACCCCTCTCTGGTGTTACTTCATTGCTCTGGCTATTATCCTTATAGGACTGAGTAGTGACCAGCACTATTTTCATGCCCAGTGATCAAGCAGTACTAACCAATGCTGAAGCCACTGAGCCATACACATGCTCTCCAGTCATAGGCCATCTTAGGGACATGCTATGTAGACACCTACAAGGCCCTGAGCCAGTTCAGTAGCTGCAATGTGGACCATGGCAATACTGACCCAAATTGCCCTACTCCAGAATTTTTTCCCCTAAATATTATTTACTTTTTAACATAATGTCTTTTTCCCTATAAAATTGAATGAAAATAGTTAAAAATATAGGAGGGGTGTTCATTCAGTTCAGTTTAAAATTTTCCCATTCTTTCTCCTGGATGAAAAGTTAAAATAAAATATCCTCATTCGTGGTGATTTTTCATCTGCATGAGCAACTTCTCAAGTTAAGCAAGTCAACAGAAATGTTTCAAAAATTAGTATTATTGTGGTGATTTCTTTTGTTTCATATATGTGTGGGGTTTTTTTTTTAAAAAAAAGTTGTTCTAGACAAGTTTTAGGATGTTCCAGGAGACATATCCCCAGTATTTCAGAACCAAAATCTGCAGCTGTAACACCATATGTTTTCCTCAAACACATTAACAAATAACAGTAATAATAATCTTTATTTATACCCCACCACCATCTTCCTAAAGGGAACTCAGGGCGGCTTAGATGAGGCCAAGCCTAGAAGTGCATTACAATAAAATAAAACCAAAAGCATAGAACAAACATCACAATAAAATAAATAAAGCATAAGAAAACAATTAAACAATGCAACATAATACAAAGTCTAAATATGCATATGCCTTGATGACTGAGAGATTTAGACAGTTAATTTAATTAAGAGGCCTAGGGAGTGAGAAATAGTAGAAGAAAACAAAGCTCTTTCTGATAGCAAATGATAAAACTAGCATTATGCTTTCAGCCATATATCTCTCAAATGCCCTGTATGATCAAGTATATGGTTTTAAGTAGAAAATTCTAATTAAAAGATTTTGTACCTCAGTTGAAAATGGTAGATTTCTTTTTTGTGATGCCTTCGTGATCCTTGACCCACGTTTCAAATTTAATTCCTTCTGCCAGTGTGGAATGCATTGCACTTCTGGTGGTCTCTGAAGCATTTAAAATAAATCTTTCTTTAATAAGAATGGGTTGATGCTACTGTCTTTGCCCTCTATTTCTTCAGGTCTTGCTATGAAGAACTACAATGTCTACTTCTCAATAGACTTCCTCCAGCTGTAGTCAGTATTTACATTTCAGCCTGCCCCTCCAAAAGTGGTATTAAAGAAACATACAGGGTCACCCCAAAACATCAAATAAGGTCATTACTTTGTTATTTCCAAATAAAAGCTGAATATCCCAGCTCTCTTTGGCCATATGCACATTTCTAGACTTGAAATACAACAACAATTCTTTATTGATTAGTCAATTTTGACCATATCAAAACATACAAAACATACACACTTACCCATACATACAATGAATGCATATATGAATACAAAGCTTACAAATACCTACTGTCCTGTCAACCCAATCCCACTCCTAACTGCTGGGGGGGGGGGTGTTTGTTTGCGAAATTACAAGATTAAAAGATTACAAATTAATTATTTCCTTAGAATAAAATTTGAGCAGGGGCAAGGGTAAGTAAAACTAGTGGCATATCCATATTAAATTTTTAATTTAAATTTTGTTAATGGCAGTAATATCACAGCTCTCTCGCAGATGGCCAGTGCTTTTTATGTTAAAAGGGTCAGTTTTAGAATAGAATTTTTATCTGAACCCTGTAGGAGAATGTGCAATTTCTTCTTAATCTCTAGATGAGTATGATTCTCCAGCAGAGGCTCTAGATAGTAAAGTCGAATACTGGTGTAGTAGAGACATTTTAAGAAAAAATGTTCTGAGTCCTCCACTTCTGCGTCTACCTCACGACACCCACAGGTTCTCTTCATATAGGGAATTTGCTGATGTCGTCCCAGCTTGGACTTAATGTCAAGCTGCTCGAATCTAGCCCTGGTAAAAAGTTTTCTAATAATATAGTGGTAGCATGAAGGAAAGATAAGATTCCATTCTTACATTACATTTAAATTTCGCCAGGTATGGAGTGGCTCTAGCTTGCACTATGTCCATTAAGATCATTTGTGCAGCAATGTAGAGAGCTCTTTGGTATACAATTGAACAAACTTTTGCCCCAAGATTTATTAACTTGTGGAGTACAAAACCTAGCCTACTGACCATGTGGCCAAGACTTGAAAATACGTTTACATTCACTTTCCAGGATTGTAGGAGCAAACAGTTGAATTCAGCTAGGCTGTTTTTCAAAACTTTGACATTTTTTCCGTCTAGACATCTATTTTTGCATTTCCTTCTTTTTTGGCTCCTACAAAGTCTGGCATGTGTCACATATCCCAAAATTTACTCTGTTTTGTAGCATACAGATAAATAGAGGTGGCAATTAGAATAAGGGGGCAAGCCAGTCTGTTAATGGTGGTGTTTTTCCACAGGTAGTCAAGATGTCTCAAGCAAAAAATGCCATCAGAAGTTATAACTGTAAAAAAAATATTTCTAGTGTGTATAGTGAATACAGGATTGAAAGACCAATCCAACAACCTAGCAAATCCCTTATGTGCAACAAATGTTGTGTGTGTGAGAAAAAAAGAGAACTTGCATCTAAGTGTTGAATGTATTTTATATGATCAATGCCAATTTAACCATCTTAACCCTCCTCAGTTCTTCAAAGACTTCTTTGATTTAGAGATCAAGGAACAATGTCTTATGTGTCAATTGGGTTATTAAAACAAGGATGAAAGATGAATAGATCTAGCTGAAATGTAGTTGGTGATAAAATTATTTGACCTCCTGGGGTTACTACTCTGATTAGTGGAGAAACGGATGTCTCAAGTCCAAAGACATATGCTTTGGACAGACTCAGATATTTTCCCCAAGTCTGTTGGACCAATCATACTGCAGAATTAAAGCAGTTTGACACCACTTTAATTGCCACGAATTCACCCTATGAAATCTTGGAAATTATTATTTGTTGTGGAACCAGAGGGGGTTTTTTGACAGAGAAGAAAGCTACACATCCCATTTTTCCATTGCATTGAGAAATAACAATGTGGTGTCATACTTTTATAATTTTGCCTTTGTGTTCTCTAGATTAGAGTTGGGATACATTCGGCCCACAGCCCTAATCCAGCACACAGGTCTTCCACGTATGGTCTAAAAAATGTTCTAAGAGATAATGCCAATTCCATAGCCCACTCCTCCGTAACTTTGATTCTCCCCTTTTCAAGAGAGGGAGAAAGTGAATGAGTACTGTGAATTTCAAACTATGTGTTGGGTTCATCCTCTGGTCAGTTACACTATATTTTAACAATGGCTTTGTTGCTGTGTAAGACCACAATCCAAGACATTGATTACTAAGGAGGAAGCTGCATCTATATCCCATCCTTACTTTGAACTCTTTCCATTGTAGTGCTTGATTTCAGTATGCTGAAAGATTGAAATATCACTATTTTTTCCATTTCTGTTTTCTTATGAGGATGGAGGAGAAATCTCTGTGCCATATTTGGTTAATGGATGGAGAAAAGGAAGGAACTCGGATTCCATAGTTGACCTCCCAACCTTCTTGCATTAATCAAAATCTGAATAGACTCATATACCAGTAGATTTAGGAATACAAATCTGGTATGCTTGGCAGTGGATCAAGTCCTTTCCCACGAACAGTTTGTGTGTCTATACAATTTCTATCTAGAAGTTTTTCAGAACTTTGATTGTTAGAAGTTGAAAGCAGAGATAGAAAAATGGACATATAGTCTAATCTATAGTCTCTGGGGTCAATGCACAATGTTCCTTCGCTTCTCAAGAAAACCAACTATAGTTCAGATGAACTTTTAATAAAGAATGCTCAGCATCTTTAGAGGGATAAAGATCAATAGAGATTAGATAGCTAGAGACAAAAGATGCATACCTGTAGAACGATGTTTCTCAAACTGTTCTCCTCCAGATGTTTTAGACTTCAGCTTCCACAATTTCTAACAGCGGGTAAGGTGGCTGGGATTTCTGGGAGCTGAAGTTAAAAACACCTGAAGGAGCACAGTTTCATAAACACTGCTATAGAGTGAAAGTGGATGACTTGCTGCAATTCAGATGTTGGAATTCATATTCTATACTCCCTTGCTACAGATTATGATGGCTAATCCAGATCCAGGCGGCAGCAAAAGGCGCCTTTTTCCACCTCCGTAGGGCCCGACGGCTGGCCCCCTACCTACCACCTGAGGCGCTGAGAACCGTGGTACATGCCACCGTTGTCTCGCGTCTTGATTATTGCAACGCCCTATATGTGGGCCTCCCCCTCTCCACAACCAAGAGGCTGAAACTCATCCACAACGCAGCGGCCAGACTCATCTCTGGGTCATCAGTGAGGGACCACATCTCTCCTATCTTAAAAGATCTCCACTGGCTGCCCTTAGAGTTCAGAGTGCTCTACAAACTCCTGGTGCTCACTTTTAAAGCTCGGCACAATATTGGGCCAGCCTACTTGAGTGACCGGCTGACGGTCCAACGCAGCGTGAGGCCTGCACGTGCCATAAATGGCGATTGCATGACCATCCCCGGGGTGCGAGAGGCTCGGCTGATGGAAACCCAGCGGAGAGCCTTTTCCGTGGCGGCCCCCAGGATCTGGAACTCATTGCCACCTGCCCTCAGAACCACTCTGACCCTAACTAGATTCCGGTCAGACCTAAAGACCTGGCTCTTCCGCCTAGCATTTGGGGCCTGATCGGCACCTCTGAATGTCTGAGCCTTCCTCAGACTTGTATCTGTTTTAAACTGCTGTACATTGCTGTTTTAGGGTTTTTAAATGATGTAAGTCGCCGGAGCACCTCTGGTGGAGGGCGACTCACAAATATTAAAGTATTATTATTATTATTATAATAGGAGTTATAATTGAAGACTATCTGGAAGACAAAGAATTAATACAGTTTGACACCATTTTAACTGCCATGGCTTAATGCTATGGAATCCTGGGATTTGTAGTGTTATAAAGTCAATAACAATTATTAAAATGGTAATAGGATTATTATTGGATAACTATTTCATGTTTCTGTACCTATTTTACATGAAATCCAAGCCAATACAATGCTAGATGGCATATCCAAATGTTAATTTGAAGGCAAAAAAATCTGTGTCTATATCCAAACCCAACCTGAGGTTGTCATTTGCTTTTCTGGTTATTTATATTTCTATGTAAAATCTTAGTAAGCTAGTTGTCATGTAAAAAGTTTAAAAATAATAGTTAAGTTTCTGTTTTTTAACAAGTGTCATGAAGTTTGAGTGGTAGATGTCTTGCAAGTTAAGGCTACACTTTCAACTAGGAGCATTAAAGATAATTGAATTTGCTGTTCTAGAAACCAAATAACAAAATCATGAATTTGCTCTTCTTCAGTATAGCTTTTGTGATTGTATTTTACACAATAGTTGCTATCATAATTTATACAATTGTAGTTAGCTATTCTAGTGAAATCCACATACGAATATAAAGCTTCTTCTGCCTTGGATGCCCACTTAGTTATAGTGCAGGGGGCTCCAATTTCAGGGCTGGAAGGCACCTCAGCCAAATAAGTTCTTCTGGTGCAACATTCATTCATTGTTAGTGATTGAGTAGGGATTTACTCCTAGATGTCTGGTTCAGACACATTATTTAAAACTTTTAAATACCGATCTTCTCAACCTCCTCAGAAGGACTCAGGCCGGTTAACAGCAAGGATTCAATGCCAAATTACAATTTAAAACATCATAAAACAATAAAAGATTAAAATACAAGTAGATTAACATACATAAATATACACATAAACCAGATCGCCAAGATAAAAGAAAAACATGTCCAATTTTGGTCCGCATACATAATTGATGACTTAATCTATTATTAAACTCAGATATTATTCCAGGAATTCTTCTTTCCAGATCCAGGATTTCAATAGCTTCCTGAAAGTCAGGAGCGAGGGGGCAGATGTGATCTCAGTTGGGAGGGAGTTCCACAGCCGAGGGACCACCACAGCAAAGGTCCTGTCTCTCATCCCCACCAGAAGCAATTGTGAATGTGGTCGGACCGAGAGCAGGGCCCCTCCAGACTGCCTTGATGGTTCGTAGGGGAGAATACATTCAGACAAGTAAACTGGGCCAGAACCGTATAGGATTTTGTAGATCAATACCAGCACTTTGAATTGTGCTCAGAAGCTAATTGGCAGCCAGTGGAGCTGGCGCAACAGAGGAGTTGTACGCTCCCTGTACCCCACTCTCATTAGTAACCTGGCTGCCAAACGTTGAACTGGCTGAAGCTTCCGGGCAGTCTTCAGGGGCAACCCCACGTAGAGAGTGTTGCTGTAGTCTATTCTTGATGTAACCAGAGCATGGACCACCGTGGCCAAGTCAGACTTCCCAAGGTACGGGCGCAGTTGGCGCACAAGTTTTAACTGTGCAAAAGCTCTCCCGGCCACCGCCAAGACCTGGGGTTCCAGGCTCAGCGATGAGTCCAGGATCATTCCCAAGCTGTGAACCTGCGCCTTCAAGGAGAGTGTAACCTCATCCAGCACAGGCTGTAACCCTATACCCTGTTCGGCCTTACGACTGACCAGGAGTACCTCTGTCTTGTTTAGATTTAATTTCAATCAAGCACCGGTTCAGGACTTGAACAGCCTCCTTAGTAGCAGGTGGAAAGGAGTGACAGCGTTGGACATCATCTGCGTACAGATTACACAGCACCCCAAAACTCCAGATGATCTCCCCCAACAGCTTCATGTATATGTTAAATAACATAGGGGATAATACTGAACCTTGCGGGACCCCACAGTACAATGGCTGTGGAGCCGAGCAGGAATCCCCTAACAACACCTTCTGGGGATGACCCTTGAGGAAGGACTGGAGCCACTGCCAAGCAGTACCTCCAAGGCCCATTTCTGCAAGGCGTCTCAGAAGGATACCATGGTTGATGGTATCGAAGGCCGATGAGAGGTCCAGCAGAACCAACAGGGACACACTCTCCCTGTCTAATTCCCAGCGAAGATCATCCACTAAGGTGACCAAGACATGCCGCTACAGAATGAGTGATGGAACCAAATATGTCTTTAATTATTTTGTTTTACAATTGTGTGACTCAGTGTTTGTCCTCAAAAGAGAATGACTATTGGTTTTGACTGAAGTTTTACTCTAGAATGTTCACCTTAAGTCTTACCAGGAATGCCCAGTAAATTAAGTCATATTTACCAATTTTTATTTCTTTCAGAATTTGATTGTCTCTTGACATTCGCTTGTCACTTCTACTTTCTTGTCTTCTTTAGCGTTCTGGGGTATTTTCTCTTGGTCATTCTTTCCTTTTCTTTCTAAGTCCTCTATATTTTCTGCTATTTCCTTTTCTTACTAAATAGAAGCAGACTTCTAAAAGTTAAAATGACCTTTCATGCCTGGATGGGTCAGCAGGCAGAATATTTTAACTGATTTTATGTAATAGCCATCTCCTTCTGAATGGGGCAACATTCATCATGCCATTTCAATAAGTTAGGTCCAAAGCATTATGAACAGAAGAACATCCTCTATCAATATTCCATAAGAGCCTGCACACGTGTTAACAAAGTACTCAATTAGCCTGGTTCTTATTATTCTTATCGTGAATTGGTGAATTGAGTTTGACTTTTCTCTTACAACAACCCAATATGTGGTACAAATCAGTAATCATAGCAACATAAGAAACCATCTCCATGTTGAAGGCCTCCTTGAATGCAGTCTAGTATCTGAAACAAGCTGTTTATGAAGCATCATGCTGAATCTTACTAATATTGTTCTTGCATGGCAATAGGGTTCACATTGAGGAGCAGAAAAGGGTCGTAATGTGGCTATTGTAATATCAAGGACATTCTTTAGACATTTCAAGATTTTACTTGCTAGTTCCTCAATTATTTAAATCAACATTGCATATTTTAGCCAGTATATTCCAGCATTTCTATGCATCATTTGTCCTACCCCTGATTTTTTTCATTTTCCATCTGTTCTGCTAAGGGACACAGTGGGAAAAGAGCTATATTTCTTTGGAC
Organism: Anolis apletophallus; assembly: GCA_030556195.1. NCBI lineage: Eukaryota > Metazoa > Chordata > Lepidosauria > Squamata > Anolidae > Anolis > Anolis apletophallus. The sequence continues at coordinate 92,918,399 of JARBWK010000012.1, read as the reverse complement.
ACTGAAATATAAATCTCTTTAAGCTAGTGTGTGGGTTTAACATAAGATACTGGGCAGTTCTGCATTTAACGGATGAATGTTGCTAGCACACATTTGTGATAAACTGTTTGTTGACACCATTTAAATGCATTGATGCACAGCACTCCCCTGAGCTTTCCTGTCTTGTCCTTGCCACCTGACAAAAATTCTGGTTCTGTTGTCTGTTGCCAAAAATATCATTATGCACAGATATAACATCTGTTCCTGCCATTGTTCATCTCTACTGATGTAGTTGGTAGATTTCCCCCCTCACTCTTCGATCTTTTATATTTTGTTTTCAGCATGTAAAATATGCTCTCTCTCTCTCTCTCTCTCTCTCTCTCTCTCTCTCTCTCTCTATATATATATATATATATATATATATATATGCTTGAAAGTGAGGTACAGTATGCATTTTTTTCTACCTTTTCCTGCTTTTACCTTATTATCCTCCTGTTGTTGTGTTTTGCAAAATACTTTTAAGAACCTGATCACTTTCTATATGGTCTTAGTTTTTCCTTATGTCTTGATATTTACCATATGTGTGTGTATATGTGCATGTATGTGTGTGTATAAGAATGAGATGAATAATGTTCCGATTTCACAATAATGTTTCTAATAAGCTTGTAATACAACCTTCCACAACATCACACTGAGACTGTTTTCACTAGCATGTTCATCATTCCCATTTATTGTTTAGTTATGTATACCAAGGATAATGGGAGCTGTAGATGAAGAGATGAATAGCTTCAAGCTTCTCAGCTTCTCAGCAGACATACTTGTCGTATCATAGGTGTAAAGGGACCCCCCCCCGGTCCCTAGACATGTGTTTGATTTGTGTTCCCCCCTTTCAAAACTTTCACCTTTATGCATATTTTATTGTTAGAAAATCATATTTATGAACACTTTGACAAATTTTTGTATTTGTAGCCATGCTTCATTTTGGAATATGCCCATTTTGTTGACATTTTTCTTCCCAGGAACACATCATTTTGCACACCTTGTAAAATTTGTGAAATGCATTTGTAGTAAAAACAACAAACAAAGAACCAGATAATTTTGTTTGAAACCTTTTTTTCTGAGGTACTGATGGACCTTAGAAATCTAAAAAGTGGTTGATGGGGAAGCTGTACTTATCCTTCCTGTTTTAAATAAAACTCAAAATATCAGTGCATAATTATGAGTAAGAGTATTACATTAAAAGCTCTTGCTTTTTAAATATACCTTTTCACATACAATTATGGATCATCATTACACACACGGAACATGAATGCAGTTTCTTTCTTGCATTTTTACATATTTCTATGCCTAGAAGCAATTGTTCCCTCCTAGTCAGGAGCTAGCTATATTCTCTCCATAACTATCAAGCTATTAACATGTTGAGGACCACTGTGGTATAGTGGTTTGAGTATTGAACTGTGATTTTGGAGAACAGGCTTTGAATCCTCAGTGGAAATCCAACTGGGTGACCTTGGGCAAGTTATTCTGTTTTAGTCTCAGAAGAAGGCAATGGAAAGCCCCCTGGAGAAATTTTTCCAAGCTTAGAATTCAAGAGAGAGAGAGAGAGAAATAAAGTTCCTATATTACTAGTAGCTGAGATTATAGCAAGAACAATTATTAAAATGAGAAATTTTTATGGTATAGCTCAGTTTCCTAGTACCATCACAGGCTTCCACTAGTTCACCTTTCATGTCAAAAACATGAACAATGTTTCTGAATTATTACTAGATTCTCTTTTATATTAGTCAAGTAATTGGATTCATAGCAACAGGAAACTAATAAATTTCATTAATTTTCTTCAGTCTGTCTTGTTTGTCTTTGGTACTTGATTATCTCCTAATTGTATTCTTCCAGCAGACATAAGATGCTCCTTTGTCCAAATTCTTTAAACGTGCAGTGTTTTCAGAGAGAAATTCATTTTGGAGTATTTCCTTGATTGTAATTATAGTGTAATCATACTTTCTTAAATCATTTATTATTATGTGTTCAGCTTAAATATGTTGATTCAACCTCCTTAGAGCACAAATCATCTGTAATGAATATATTGTTTTATGTCTCTGTGCCCAGTGATACATGCAAACCTAATCCTTGAGACTTCATTTATCATTTTTCTTCTTCTTCTTTTTAAAGGCCCTGTGGAATTCCTCATGTACTGAAGGTTCAGTTTACAAACCAATCAGCATCTCATTGGTACCAACTTTATTTAACTAAATAAATTATATATGGAAATACACTACATAGACTATTAGTTTAACTTTTTATTGTCTACAAAACATGGACTCTGCATTCAACCTGAGCATTTGACTTATTTAACATTTCTAATGATACGGAAGACAGGCCTTACATGTTATAAAAACAAAAACAGAAGTGTTATCAAATATTTCAGGCTGCATTAGTGAACTGTTGATTAAGTTATTATAAAGTAAATTATTCTAGGATTCTGAAAATAAAATAAAATATTCTTACTCTTCCATGACTTGTGCAGAGTTCTGTCGTCCTTTGGGGCTGTAGTTGTATTGGGTATAAATGACTTAATTCAGAACCAGACCAGCTTCAGGTGGCACTGTGGTGGATGGACTAGATTAATGCAATTACTGGTATCTGAATGCTAAAGCATGAGTTTTTCTATTGTTGCCTCTGCCAAGGGGGTAATTCCTCTTCAGGCAGCGAAATATCTTAGCATGGCACGGACACCATTCTCAGTTTTGCACTGTGTAATGGGTCTCACGCTTTCTTTACTTCAAATGGTTTGCTAATTGCCTTGACTTGTGAACAAATGTTCAACTAGAAAGAAAAAAATTATGGAAAGGCAGAAATTGGAAGGGGTTAAAACAAAGAAATTTCCAGACATACTGGGAAAAAGTGATATAATCTCAACTAGAAAACCTTCTAGAGGACGCTCTTGAATATTTTTTTCAAGATGGTGTAAAAAACTACTGATACAGTTTGTCTTTCAAGCTATGCAGGGATAACAGAATGGCAATCTACATGGATGCTAATAAATGCTTGCAGTATACAATAGAATACAATATTAGATTAGACTGGGGGCATAGCAAGTTAAACTAACTAGATAGCAAATTAACTTTCAATTCATTCTAAGCATTGTCCATTCTTGGACATAATGCTGATTTATTGGCCATTTTGGACATAAGCCATGTTTTAACATTATCTGGAGAACTGTAGTCTCCTCATTTTGTGGACTTAGTTGAGGTTCAAGTAAGGGATATTTCACCCTGAAATTGGAGAGTAAGGTATCCCTAGTCACTAAATATCAATATATATTTGCTCAAAATAAATGTGGTTTCTACAACTGGTTGATTTGATCATAGTTAAGCACAGCACATGGTTTGGATGTGGTTACCTAAAACTAGAAAGTTTCCAGATCTCCCCTCTGGGCCATTTTTGGCAACAAAAAGGGGGGGAGAGGGGGCATTAAAATCTTGAAGGAGGTAAGATTCTTTCATATAATACTGAGCCTTCATTTAGTTTTATGTTCTGCGACTAAGCACCTTAATAGTCAATGTATCTGTTCTGCCACTTTTTAGGATCACACATAGCCCAGACCTTTGCATTTGCCAATCCCCTTTTATATATTCTCTGCACAACGAAGAATGGTATATTGGTCAGATAACAGTTTTGCTAGTGAAATACTCCTCTGAAGGTAGGAAGGGGAGTTGCAGATGAGCTGAGGCCTGCGGCCACATAAGCATTTCTACTGCATTTATGTTTGTATTCAGGGAGAAGCAGCTGACACCATTCATGGACACCTCTCCTATGCAAATACCTATTGTGCTAAACATGTTAAAACACGTATACATCTTCTCAGTACCGTAGCCAGGATTTTGATTTTTTTCTTTTTTGGGGGGGCTGAGTCTGAGTGAGAGAGGATTACCCTAGCAAACCTTTTGTACCATTATCCCAATAACCCCATGCATATGGGATATATTGAGCATTTTGATCAGATCATGATATGAATACACATAACAGTTTAAATAATGTACCAGTAAGGCTTTCTTCTGATGAACTATCCTGAGAATTGGGGGGGGGGGCTGAGCCCCTCAAGTCGTCATCGTCCCATCTGTCCATCCCCCCCCCCCTCCAGCTACGAACCTGCATCTTCTAAATGTGTGAGGAAAAATTGTGAATGGGGCAGAATTTTTGTCTCTCAAAATATCTCGATTTTCCTCCATCCAGGAGAGGGAGTTCACTTCTTGACATTATCACTTAAAACAATGTGTAATTTGAGGTGTTTCACAAAGAGGGATCCATCTCATTGTATGTTTACAATCTCTTCTCAAAATTTATTAAAATTGAGTTGTGTTTTATTATCAGTACTCAGTTCATCACATCTTCTAGCTTTCTATTCAAAGCATTTAGCATATCCCCATCTATAGTTAGAGATGCCATGATGTATCACCAGGTCTTTTCTTCTGTCTTCTTAATTTCTTTCTCGAGATCATTGTCCATTTTGCTAACTGACTACTTCATACCTTAATTCCAAAAGTTATTATCTAGTAAAAGGGTTGTTTTCATGCTTGTAAAAGTTCTAACTCCTCCCATTTTTCAACTTCTTTCTCTTTGTATAGATAGACATAAAATGTATCTCAACTCTTTCTTCTATACTATACTACTAAATAACCAATATGATTTTTAAAAACTTGAACTCTAATCTTTATTATTATTATTATTATTAAATTAGTGTCAGATAGCATGGTAGTGGAATATTGGGGAAAGAGTATCTCTTGATTGCATTTTTGTGACTGCGATATCTTCTCTTTCTCTTGTCTTCTTTTTCTTAACTTCTGTACTGGAATTTGGTTCAGATTTCAGATGGAACAAACCCACAGAGCTGAGGCAGGCTTTAGTGTATATAAGGCATTTTCTAATAGTTTTCTGACCACTTCATTAGTTGAGGTATATTATCTTAACAAATTTCCATGAATATCTAAATGTTCACTAACAGAAAATCCCTGTAGATGCTTACTTGGATGTAAATTCTCCTTTGATGTTTTTACAGTTAAAAGTGTATAGAATTTAATCTAGTCTGGGTCAGTAGCTTTTTATATGATAAATGTTGCCCATACTGCACCACTTCATACTGCAGGAAAGAACAACTCAACTGGATCAGACTCAAAATCAATATGTTCTACCATCTTGTTTCCTTCAGCAACTGGGAAGATGTGTTTGAAAATCATGCTACTAAAGGCGTGTGGGAAATAGTGCTTCTATTTTCCTTTACCTAACAAAATGGCCAGTATGATTACTGATAGAAAAATAATTTTACAACTGGACAAAACCCACCTTGTCTTGGAAATTCATACATATCTAATCAATGTAATATGTTTAAAAAAAGATAAACAGGCATGTGAAACCAGGCATAAATTTGAAAAATGTGTGAAATTAAAAAGTTGATTATCTGAAAAATTCAATCTCCAAGGAAAATGGGGACAGTCTGTTTGTTTGTTATCCCATCGTTTTCCCATGGTGACTCACAATGTATATATATATATATATATATATATATATATATATATATAATTAACACAATATATAGTGAAAACCCCAAATAAATAAAAATTTCTTACACCAGGGAAAATGTCTGCTAAGCGATGCACAGATATGAAAAGGAATACAAAAATTTACAACCTTGTACAGAAGTGGATCCTGGTGAACATTTGAGAATAAAGAGGAAATGAATTATATTTTAAGTACCTTGAGTGTTGGTAATGATGCTCCTGCTCCACTGGTGGACTCATAAATACTTGCCTGGGAAATACTGATTATTTTTTTAAGACTCCTTAATACATTTATATTTTTAGATATAAGGTGTGATTTGTTTTGTGTTTTTGTTTGAAAGATTAAGAGAACAAAAGACACCAGAGAGAAAAGGAAACAAACTCCATGAGGTTTTTGGTCATGTACAAAAATGGCTCTCACTTTATAACAGAAAATAAAAGCAAACAGTTATCAACAAAAGTACTATAGATTACTTACACACACACACACACACACACACACACACACACACACTGACTTGAAGAATGATAAAATCCAAATCTTACTGTCTGAATTGCAACCAAGATCAATTATTCTCTTAGAATAATAACTGGTAAGGATCTAAAGCCACCAAGGGAACAGACATCTATGTTTTGTGAGTGCAAGACATGTTCTTCTGGGGCAGGGCAAGGTAGGACATCCTGGAAAAAAGTGAGCAAAAACTTCACTATCTTGCTTAGTGAGGAGAAAACTTTTCAAAGTCTTCATTTTTATACATGAGAAGGCAATAAGTGACAATGTATATATGTACTCTAATTAGTAGAGAATATGTGACTAGTTTTCAATAGGCCCATGCATCTGAAGTGACAAGGGAGATGCTACTTTACTGAATAGAGAATGACAAGGTGCCAGTGAGAGAAACTCTCTCTTCCACCCCCACCCCCTTTAATGTGTAAAACTCCGGTTGGCATTGCTAGAGTGTTTTCCATTACTTCATGATTCCACATTGTTATAGTTTCACTGGCAAGAAAGAAGTGAACTCTTATGATACTATTATTTTGCTTTACTGCATGACATTGTTTGTAACTTGAGATAGTAACGAAAATAAGGGAATGGCTACAAAAAGTACACTTTGTGTTTATCAAATCACCCAACTCTTCCAAATGTGATATGCACATTTGTAATGCTAAATGAAACAACAGTAATAACAGATGAAGAGTAAAATAAGAATGAGATTATGCTTGTTTGCCACTCTGGGTTGATTTGTTGTTTCATTCTTATTACTGAGCTACCTGTATAAATTCGTAGCATAACAGATTTACATTTAGCCTCTATTCCAGATATTTTAGTTCTTTTGTTTCTGGTTCTTTTTTTCTCAGTAGCTCTGTTATCCCTAAACTGGAAATTTGTTCCTTGGTGCATTTCAGCTAGACAAGAATACTAAATGGGAGATCCAAACAATTTTATTTTAGCTGCAGTGAAAAGGTGTCTATGAATCACAAAGGAGAAATTCCAGACAATCCAAAAGACAAAACAGTTTTCCAATTTTATATAGAATATATTACAGGTACATAACTAATTAGCAGGTCACATTTTTTTTACACAGACATCCTTTTCAAGTCATATATCAATCCTTTGTTCAATTATTTCCTCTCCATTACTGCTCTACCCCATGGTGGTTTTTTTTTACTATGTACATTGAGGCCTAGGTCACAAAAAATTCACAAACCTTCAGTAACCTTCAAGGGTTGCCAGGCGTTGTTAGGTAGATGGTTAATGCTGGTCATCATTATCTGACCTTCCTGGCATTATCACAGTTCATTCTTTGTCAGAAAGATGTACATCAGGACCACTAAGGCTATCAGCATTATGATGACTCCTATCCCTTAGCTGCTATATCACTCAACCCTTCTATCCAGCCAATTTGCAATTACGCAAAAAAATAGTGGGGGTAGAGGACAGCATGATGCCACAGAAGCACTCAGACCTCATCACACAAACTTTGTCCAGGGACCATGGCAGATCAGGGTTTATTGATGGGTTTCGCCCATCAGTAGCCAAGGGTGGCTTCATCATGAGAAGGACCAGCAACAGGTATTGCACAATGTTGTGCAATTGGGATCATCACCTTTAAGTGACAGTCCTGCTGCTATGCCGGTTTTAACCTCCAAGTAATTAAGTCCTAAAGGTCTTTCTTTGTTGGGCATAGAAGAGGGGAGAAAAAAGGTTCTACACCACACTTTGTATCATTTTGCTGTGTAAATTTTTATCTACAGATGATATCTCACCCTTCAATGTTGGATTGTTAAATAATATGATGTAATAGCATGTGATTGAGCCAAGTTACCAGTCAACATCCTCAAATATACAGAGGTGGTTTATTGGAAACAAAGCATTGAAAAAGTGAAGGAGACAGATCTTAGGCTAAGAAATATCTGAAACCGAGAGCCACTGTTGACAACCATCTGTCTTCATAAAATGAAAGGTTTAAGAGTTCCTCTGGGTGACATCAGAATACATTTCCTTTGATGGCTGAAAAGGCTGGAGAGGTGAAGGTGAACAGTATGCATTTCGATTTATGGATACAGACATTTCTGAAGACACAAGCAGCATCAGTAGATTGCCGATTATAAATCTTCTTCTCAGAAGGGTAGCAACATGTCTGATATGCCCATAACAGTCAGGCACTGAACTCCTGCAAAGTTTGAGGGATGGATCAAAGTCTGGGAGTTGACTCTCCCTGTAGAATAAGAAATCGGGCTACTCATACATAGTTTTCTCTACAGGACCCTTTATTTACTTCAGTCTCAGTAATGGTTATCTTTTTTGTTGCTCTTAAAAGACAATTGCAGGAAAAGTTAGAGAAGAAATTTGGAAACCTGGAATTTCAAAATTGAAATATAGGCTTCATTTCTATTCCCCTTGGATTCTAGACCCATCACATCTTCAGCATAAGAACTTTCACCTCCCCCTCTTATCCAGGAGTTTGACAGCTATCAGGAAAAAGCTTGGATGAGGCACAGAGGCCTGAAGAGTAGCTCTTTTCACCAATTCAAAGAGAGAGATACACTTATGTAAGCCACATTTATCTATGCCTGTGTTACCAACAGGAATAATTGTTGGTGTGGTGTTAACAAATTTAGCTATATGCCTATGGTATGTTATACTGACAGATTTAACTACATGCTACATTAATGGAATGATTAGCATTAAAAAAAATAATACAGGGCTGTGTTGAGGGGAGGAAGGAGAAGCAATTGATCTCAGTAACACAGTAGACAGAGAAGGGAAGTTGAAGCGTTCTCTCTCCAGCTGTGATACTGATGAAACCCTTCCTCTCCTGAATGTCGATTAGCACTAAGGGAAAATTGAGTCTATTGGCATCAAGAAATTTCTCTCTTCCTTCCATTGTAAATGTCACTAATATAGCAACTGAAGAGGGAATACTTAAGTATTTTCTCCCTAAACCTCATCTTGCAGCATGCTGCATTTCTGACAACAATGTTATGAAGATAGCAGCTTATAATTTACACAGTGAAACATTTCCTTGTAACTTTTAGGCTTTTGCTATACAAAACAGGGTTTTTTAGGAGTTTAGTGAAACTCTTAAGCATCTTTACCTAGAACTTTACCTAGAACTCCACAGAACAGACTTGAAAAAATACATTTGCTGATAAACCAGGGAAATGAAGAGATCAGACAAAAAAGTGGAATAATCTAAGGGTAACTTGATTATATTGTTACCTTTTAACAGGTTTTGTTGATAACAAATCAAATTTGGGGGAGCAAATTTGATATGGGAGTGGCTGAAGCAGTTGGTCACCTTTGACCTGAAATACCAAAGCCCACAAGTGCAATACTTAACTATCATGGTTGCACAAAAGTCTAGCTAGTATACTGGAGGGCTGATCAAAGGGTATAAGCCAAAAAGCTACTTTGGACCCTTTGAGAGGGCTAAGACCCAGAAACCAGTTCCAAAGCCAGGAGATTCAGCTCTACCCTCAGATCGCTTGATACCCAGGAGAGATTCAGAATTCCCATCCAACACAAAACATGTCAGTAGGTGAATCGACAGATCACAGCCCCCCTCCCCACCCCAATACCTGCCACCAAAAGGGGATCAGCAACTCCTATGCCCTCTATTCCCCACCAGGACAGCAAAGAATAGTTTTAAGGGCATGTTGCAAATCTCCATGAAACAGTTCCATACCCATTTGAGAAAGGTGAACTCCACTGGGCCACAATCATTCAGGTTTTTTGTAGCTAACGTCAGGAGAGCTACATAAAACCCCAGATTGTTAAGAAAGGCATGTTGCACTTCATTGTTAACTCTCTTATGAGCCACATCAAGATGGCATACATCCCCCTCTCTGGATCATCGTTGCCTAGAGATAATAGCTGACCATGCCAATTTAGCATTGACCCATCTGTCCTGAATCTTACCCATATCCCTAATAGCCTGGACGATAAGAGCTTTTCCAGTCAGAAGCACCAGGTCATTGCCTGCAGGATGAATATCCAAAATCTGAGGAGGCAGGCCATGACACTCTCTGAAAAGCAAGCCATGCCAGCACAAACCACTTTGGCCAAGCCATTTGATGGTAGCAGTGCCACTCAAACCAAGATTACACACAAACTGCCTCCTACAACCCATAAGATGCAGCTGTGGATGAAAATCAAGAATATGTGTCAAACGGCACAGGCGACAACCTGAAATGAGCAAGTGAATGAATTTAATCAGACAAAATGGCCTGACATAGTGGCACGTAATCCTTGTGAGTCAACACCCACTGCTTCTGCTGTGGATGCAGCCCCGATATCAAAGGAGTGTGTCACAAACTTAACTCCATCCAAACCCAATTGAAAACCATCTGATAGTTAGTCAGGGGAGAATGGTCTGCATGACAAAAGAGAGGACTTGGGTGTTGGCCCCTTAACATGAGTCCTTGAATGGCCCGAACTGAGCAAAGCTGAAGCTGCAGAATAGTAACACAGCCTCTCTGGTCAGTTTTTGATTACCAAATCTTAACTGAAAAACAGCTGCCTGTGATTGCAATGTACCAGATTATAGGGCCCTGTCTGAGATATCTCCCTTGTACCCAACCACCAGCTCATTAATACATACATAAGGGTATGAGAGAAGCTGCATGGAACAGAGAGATGGCTATAAATGATACAACCCTTTCAATATGATCAGGAAGAGTTGCTTGCTGTCATCAGGGTCTTACCTGCTTCCCTGGCCCATCTTTCAAGAGCCGTTCTCAGCCTGAAATCATTGGTATAATCATGGTAACCTAATGACCTAAACCAAAAATCCAGGGCGGAGACATAGACCCGAATATATTGCACTGACAGTTCCTTACCATGTAAATAAAAACAGAAATCTAAAACATGGTCAACAGAACCTAGCCATCTTCCACATACTTTTCACTGTGTTGAAAATAATTAAATACAGAGGGAGCATACTTCTATGTCTTCTTGGTGATAGGAGCCAACACAAGGCTCATAGCCCATATTATTTTGGCATAGTGATGTCCCATAGGCCTGTGGGCATATGTTCTGGATCAGAGGCAGTATACAGTGCCAACTGCCAGAACCACTGCATTTGAAAGAAGGAGAGATAATCAGCAATCCCATTATTCAACCCTGCAATATGACATGCAGCCAAATCATTACACCAAAAATATACAGCTGAATTAGAAAACTCTGTTGCCCATAACTTGACTATGACAAGGATTGGAAAAAAATTCCAGAACATTGTTAGAGTTCATTTCTTAAGTAGCAAGCAGTGCTGCAAGGATCAATGCAGCAGGGAGTGAGCCAAACCACCTGGCCAACATTGTGTGATTACAGCCAGCATGGGGCAGCTGCAAGGGGAATTAAGGAACCAAAGTACAACTCCTTGCTGTGGGTTGCTGGAGGTGGGTCATTGGAGTAAGTTATTGAAGGTGGTTGTTGGAGCTGGATTGTTGGAGAGGTGCATTTGGAGGAGTTGTTTGCTGGAAGGAGTTTGGAGTTCTATAAGGTTTGTGTCTCCAAGAGAACATTTGGACTCTGATGCATATATGTTCTTTTATAAATTCTGCAAAGGACAATGACTGAGTTTGTTCCTTTGTCAAAGGCAAAAGGCTTCCGCATTTGTTTCTACATTCATCTTCATCGCGACAAACATAAGGTAGGCCAAATCTCAGGCCAATACTGGGCATACTAATGGCCGCTGAAATATACACTAAAATCGAGGGAGCCAGGGGCATTAGAGTATTCTTGCAATGTGCCTTGCAATCTAATATCCTCCCTGCAACAGGAGATGCCATTAAGCAGAAACTACAGCCATGTAACCAGATCTAAACAAATCTCCCTAGTAAGTGTAATATGATTGAGGCACTGATACACCACTAATGGCATCACATAAACAGGTGACCACCTGACAAGCAAAATTTAAATACATAAATACATTCTTGAAATCCTCATAGAGTGACTTTGTGATGAAGCAAAAAGGCTATAATGCAGTTTAACTTGTCATCATCTTTATTTGAAGGAAGTCTAGAAAACTGGTGGACTGTGTCTATCTTAATTCCTAAAAATGTAAGTAAAGAACCCTCCAATTTTTAATGTGCAAGTGGGACTCCTGATTCGTCCATTAGAGTTGTAAATTGCTGCATTAGAAAAGCACAGTGTCCTGTATTGGAATGGCCAATAAAAAAGAAAATCTCCAAATAATGAACAATCCCTCAGCTCCAAGTTTTAAATTTAATGGTCCATTCAAGAAAACTGTTGAACCTTTCAAATGCTAGACAGGAATTGGAGCAGCCAATGGCTAGACCACAATCCATATAGAATGCCTTATCAAATTGAAGCCCCAAGAGCTTGAAATCCACTGGATGTTCCAGGAGTAAGTGGAACATTGCCTTAATGTCAGCCTTAGCAAGTTCTTCCCTCACCCCATGGTGATGCACCTGCATATGCTATACATTAAAAAGTATAGCATATGGAACAAACCTAACGGGATGAAATCATTTACTGATTCACTCCTTGGGTAAGACAGATGATGGATATGCCTATAGTCCCTAGGTGTCTTTTTTGGTACTATACTGAGCAGGGATATTTTTACATTCAGTACCAGAGGTAGACTAAATATATCTATGACTCTGACTCCTCCCACCTCTTTTTTGAATCGTATCATGAACCATGTTTTCTAGGCCTAAAACTTATCTAAGATTCCTAGCATGGAAAGGCTGCTGCCTTCCTATGTAAAGAATCCTGAAACCTTCACTAAATCTTTCCCTCAAATAATCAGTGTCTCAAATGTTGGGATAAAACATTAACCAAAACCAGTAAAACTTCTAACTTAATTGGACTGGGGCCGTTTTAAAGAAGGAAAGTTATTACCTGGGCCCTTTCTCCCTCCCAAGGGATCTTTTGGCTCTCCTTCCGGTGGAATGGTGAGCAATGTGAGCAATGGTGAAAGGAGTGCAAACGGAGCAAACATGCAAAATGACAGGGCACAGCCCTCCCTGCACACCATACTTTCAGCAAACTAGGTGCTGCTGCTGCTGCCCTGGGTTCCCTGAAAACTGAGACACAGATCTTGAAACAAGAACAGGTTGGCCACTATTGGCCCTATCACCCTGCATCAGCCTAGAAGACATCATGATCTGTATGAAGGCACCATCCAGTTCCTATCTCCTGAGATTTCAGTGGTTTCTGTGTGAAACAAGGCCAAGGCCATTGCACATTAGTCCTGGGTATTGTATGCTGTTACACTTCACCTGGCAAGGCTGATGCAGATGTGGTGCTGCTAGAAGTGGAGGGAATGTGATCAGAATTGGCTGGAATGAAATCGCACCGGTTGATGCATGTTCCAGATCCTGAGCACTTGAGATGTTATTGCCTCCTGTTCCCTGCTTACTTTCTTCTAGAAGGGAAACATATGTGCACAAATCTTTAAAAATATCTTTTGTAAGGGGTTCAGATCCCCCAGAAGCCTGACTGAAAACCTCACCCTTTTCCTAATGCCTGAATGCGCTTCAGCAGATCAAACCATGCTCTGTAGCCCACCTCCTCATCAAAGAAATCTAATTCAGCCAGTAATGGTCACTTTTACAGTTGCTTCTTGGCAGAGCCTTTCCCTTTAGGACCTTTCCCTACCCTTTTGGGGTGACATAATTGGCCCTAAGATTAACTGCCCTACACAACAAATTGAAAAAATGTGATAAACACCATTCATTTTATATCCTCTAGCACAGGGCTGTCCAACTGGTGGCCCGGGGGCCGTATACGGCCCCCCAGCCCCTTCCCTCCGCCCCCCCCCCCCCCAAGCTTTTTAATAAAAGATAAAAATTGAAAAATAAAATAAATATTTTTTTAAAAAAAAAACCTACTTCCGGGTTCGGAGCAGGTATCGCGAGAATACGCAATCCGCAATCCACACGGGATTTCACTGTCAAAGTGAGATCACGCCAGCGTTGACAGCGAAATCCTGTGTGGATTGCATATTCTCACGATACTCTTCGGCTACTCTACTACTGGATCGCTGAGGCCCACAGACGCGATTAGGACCTTCTTCGACTCAATCGGGGTGGAGCCGGGGGAGAGGGTGGAGCCGGGGGCGGAGCCAGGGCAGGGGCAGACCCTACGGCCCCCCAGGTCATTCGTGACCTGAATTCAGGCCCCTGGGCCGGTAGAAGTTGGACAGCCCTGCTCTAGCAGTAACAAGCCCCCCAGGCACAGTGGGTTAAACCACTGAGCTGCTGAACTTGCTCACTGAAAGGTTGGCAGTTCGAATCCAGGGAGCAAGGTGAGCTCCCGCTGTTAGCCCCACCTTCATTGGAAAGTTTTTTGTTAATATGTATTTTATTTCATCTTTAACCTTATGATTACTAAATTACTAGTTGCAATTGCAAAACTGAATATGGAATGGGTGGTGGAAAATAAAACTTGCATGAACTGCTTCCAGATCTTTGGGGAAGAACTCATCTTCATGAGTAAGCATTAACATCATTTCAGCTGTTATTTTAAAGTGCAGATGCTTGAGATGATTCTGCTTCTTCTATATGAGATGAAGTGAAATGAGATGGCAGTAGAGAATTGATTTGTCAGTGTGTCATCTGAAGTTTCCACTTGCATATAGTTTAGAATGAGCTTGTGATTTGAAGATTACAACAATAGGAATGGTTTAGGATTCAAATGTTGGAAACGGCTTGCCAATATGGTTGCTGCCATTATTACTTGGGATGGGAGCAAGAAAAAGTAAGCTGTTACTGCCTGTACTAGAGATGGCTCCAATTTATGGTAAGCTTGAAAAAAATGTCCTGCCCATGAGTGATAGTGAGAAAGGCAAAATTGCTCCTTGAATCTTCACTCTACAATTTCTTGGCCCCTAATACAGTATTCCCTCAGTATTTCATGGTTCACTTATTGCAAACCTGCTGTTTTGCGGATTTTTTTTAAAAAATATTTAAAATATATATCATGGTATTTTTGCTGTTTTGTAGGGTTTTACCGCCACCGCTCTCGAAGGTGCTTTCCCTCCTCAGTCCTCCCTCCCTTCAGCCTTGAAGGGCCTTTCCTTCCTTTCCTTCCTTTTATTTTAAGTTTATAAAGACTTAAAATAGTGTATAACTACTAAAACAATGTATAAATATTAAAATAAATAGAGCATCTCCACATTGTGGTTTTTTAATTATTGCGGGAGGTCCTGGAACCTAACCCCGGCAATGAGTGAGGGAATACTGTAGTTTGCATCTTGTGAGTGTCCCCATACACCATGATCATAGTTGTAGACAATGACAAGAAGTACTGTCAAACGTTCTGGAGAGATTCAAAATCACAAAAAAAAGACCTTGAAAAAAATGCATGCATCTTTTAATGCAGAATTTGTTAGGGCTTCTTCTGGGTTTGGAACTCTACAAAATCTAAACCTTTTTACAATTGGGGATCATAAGCATTTATAAACCAATATATCTGCTGTATCAGGGAAGTCTGCTGTTTATAAATTTAATTTTAGGTTTTAGAGAGGCTAGATTCTCTGAAAGATGAGGAAGATGCAAATCCAGTCAACAAAGTTTTATGTGATCATTTGGGACATGAATGTTAAAGTCAATGAGGAAATAATGGAATGAAAAGGAAAAGGAAACTACAGAGAACACACATGTTAATGAGTACCCAGGAAAGGATAATGACACTCTTCAAATAAAATATCTATTTTGGTAATAGAAGCCTAATGTAAATTATTATAGGCTTCACCATTATTGCCTGTTCATTTCTAAACTGTCATCCTCTGATCTCTTAAATTTAATTTCTCTCAGATAAACTAAACTCGGTGCTGAGTGAAACATTTTTTTTTTAAAAAAAACCCTGCTTTTGATTTTTGAGGGTCAGAATAGATAATGACACCACCAAATTATAATGCAGTAGGTTAATATTATCTTCTCCTGAATCTAATCTAAAAACCAAAATGAAAATGTATGAATTTAATTAATATTACTTGTCTATGCTTGAGAACTGTGAAGAGTTTATGGTGCACTGTAGCATATCTAAAGGCCCCGCAAAGTAATTCATGCTATTTGTTTGATAACAGCAAAGCTAGCTATTGTATGCCATCTGTATATAAAGTTGAAGTTACTAGAATAAGTATATACAGTTTCTATCTTTAAAAAACCCCATTAATTGAATGATGTCTGCAGTTAATTTCAAAGGAAACTGTTTAGCTTAGCTGTATATCTTAGCTGTATGCCTTTGCAAAGGCATATAGTGCATTTGGAAGGCTTCACAAAAGAGTCTGGAGCAACAAGCACCTGAGGCAAAGCACCAAAATCAGTGTGTACAGAGCTATCATATAGTCTATTCTCCTCTATGGGTCTGAAACATGGGTCACCTATCGCCAACACCTACGACTCCTTGAACGCTTTCATCAGCGCTGTCTTCGCACAATCCTAAATATGCACTGGACTGACTGTGACTAATGTTGCTGTCCTTGAGCAAGCAGGGATCACCAGTATTGAGACCATGCTATTGAGAACACAGCTGCGTTGGGCAGGGCACGTCTCTAGGATGGAGGACCACCGCCTCTCAAAGATACTACTCTATGGTGAACTCACCACGGGTCAGCGCAAGAGAGGCACACCCAAAAAGAGATAAAAGGACTCCCTGAAACAACATCTCAGGCTCGGCCAGATTGATCACCAACAATGGTCCACCCTGGCCTCACATCGGGAGGCATGGAGAGCCACCATCCACAATGCTGCGGCCTCTTTCGAGAAGACACGCCGAATGGGCCTTGAAGAGAAACGACAACTCAGAAAGAACCACAACTTGGAAACTTTCTGCTGTGCTTTCTGCAACCGAACTTGCCTATCTCAGATTGGCCTTTTTAGTCATCAATGTGCTTGTAAAAAGTGTGGGATGAGTCCTTCCTAAGAATCTTTGTTCGCGAAGTAATGCTGAGAGATATCTTAGCTGTATATCTTTTTTGGAGGGGGGGGGGGCTCGGGAATCTGTGATTTCATTTATTCACATTTGAGAAAAGATGCCCACTTCAGGCATTTTCTACATCCTTCAGCATGACTCCATGATAGATTTCGGTCAGAAATCCTTCATTTCAAATACTTGCTATTATCCATGGGTTTGTGTATCTTTTTGTTGTATACCTTAACTGTATATCTACATAAAGTTAGTTAAAGTCTCCTGGGGAGGATATGCTGCATTTACTCAAATCTAATGTTCACCTATTTTGCCTAGGTTTTATTTATTTATTTAGCACATTTGTATACTGCTCCCTCTCAACCCGAAGGTGACTCGGGGCAGTTTACAAGGCAACAAATTGAATGTCAACAGCATCCTAAAACAGCATTTAAAACAGTTAAAAACAATTAGCAATAAAATAAAAAATGACAATAATAAAAACAACATTTCCAAAATTGGGGTGAGCATTAGATTCGCATCATATAGTAATCTGGAGGAGGAGGAGCATCTAGAGCTCCTTTTTGAGAGATGTCATCTCTAATTAAATGGTCAGGGTTCAATGCTGAGCAATCCTGGGATTTGTAGTTTGGTAAGTCATCAGCATTCTTTGGTAGAGAAGGCTGAAGGTTTTGGAAAACTACAGCCACCCATGACTCCATAGCATTCAACCAAGGTAATGAAAGTGGATTCATTCTACAGCATAGATTCAGTCCATGGTTTTCTTTTTCATCACTGGAAGTGTTGGTGTCCTAACACAATTGTTTATAATGAAGCAATTCTAAGCAGGCAGCAACTGTAATGTGCACTTTTCCCACTGCACATTACATTTGGCAGCAAATATTTATTTTGGTTTCAGGGTTTTGAAAATTGAGGTGTGCATTCGATTCGATGCCACATTAGACTCAAGTAAATATGGGTAATTCTTTTATAATTATGTAAATGTAAGTTGGTTTACAGAATTTTTAGAGAGATACATTTTCTGGAGCTAGGGGCACAGGACCCCTGTGAAAGTGGGAAACCATGAATACAAAATTGCTTTGACAAAAAAATGACCAAACAAAAAATTCCAAGAGTACACCTTTCCAGGTTCTCCAGGTTCTCCAGCATGACTGAATGATCAACCTCTAGCAGAAGTTGACTACAGAGTTCCTCTGGGTGACCTAGATATTCCTAGGAAATGCATCTTTAATCAAATCCATGAATAATCAGATCCATAAAAGTCAAAGTGGTAAATGTGGAGGGCTCACTTATCATAATGCAATAGATAAATATCGAATTCTGTGCAAGGAGCATTGGAATGGCCCAGACTATGACTTTGGATAATGTGGTTAACATGGAAGGCATTGTTTTAATATGTTTAAATGTTTTAATGAATTTTATAATTATACTAGCTGTCCCCTGCCACGTGTTGCTGTGGCTCAGTCTGTGTATATGTGCCTTGTGTGTATATATATTTGTGTATTTATGTGTGTTTGTGTGTGGGTATGTGGGGGGGGGGGGTTGTGCATGTGTTGTGATTTTTTTGGGGGGTGGGTTGGCTTTTAAAGTTTCTTCTGCTGTGTTTTTCAGTGTTTTTATTCGTGATGGTTACTCATTTGCCTGATAGGTGTATTGTGTCCAAATTTGGTGCTACTTCGTCCAGTTGTTTTTGAGTTATGTTAATCCCACAAACGAACATTACATTTTAATTTAGATAGATTTAAATGTTTATTTTAACTGTACATTGTCTGAAGGCATAAAATAGTTGCCTAAGTGTAAGCTAACTTGAATCCCCTCCAGAGTGCAGAAAGGTGGGGTAGAAATGTTGTAAATAAATAATAAATGAGTTTATAATAAATCATGACAGATGCACATAATAATAATAATATATTTATTTATTTATACCCTGCCATCATCTCCCCTATAGGAATTCGGGGTGGCTAACATGAGGCCAAACCCAAAATAATTACAACAAATCAAAATTAAGTACATACAGCAAATAATAACATCAAATAAAATGTAAACAAAACAAATTATTACAAAATCTAATACAGAAAATGAAATGAGAAAACAAAGTGTCATGACAAGAGTTTGGATTGGATGACCCTTATAGTTTCTTCCAATTCTATGGTTCTATTATTCTGCAAGTCAACGGACTCCTCAGAGTGGTTTTTTTCGTATCAGGAGCGACTTGAGAAACTACAAGTTTCTTCTGGTGTTATAGAATTGACCATCTGCAAGGACATTGCTCAGGGGATGCCTGGATGTTTTACCATCCTGTGGGAGGCTTCTCTCATGTCCCTGCACAAGAAGCTGGAACTGACAGATGGGAACTCGCCCCATCTGCTGCTTTCCTCAGTCTTGAAATATAGCTCAGAAAGATAAGGCTGGTGTTATTTCCACTCAAATTGAACAACAAAACTCAAGTTATGAGAAATTACACATTGCTTTTATTGTTTCAATCTGGATGCCTGGATATATCAGATTGATATTCTCTATCAAGGGCCTCTATCAAGATGTAAAGTAGGCTAAGCCAGGACTTTAAAAAGGTTTAGCATTTGAGATATTTTTGTGAATTACTCTTTCTCAATGTAACACAGACTATAAGCATATTTAAATTTGAAGAGCTTACAAAGGTTTTATGGCATTAGCATACATCATATGGTCTGTGATGTACATAACACAAATATCAGAAGATGGATAGATTATCTAGAATTTTATTCTTGACCTGCTGATATCTATTGAGTTATCTTAATAGAAATATATATATGAGCACTGCCTGCCAACTGTGTGCTGTATATACATTTTTAATATAGTGTAGTTTTAGAATTCATTTATTCATTTTTGGGTAATGGAAATTCCTGTTTGTTAAGACTGAAATAGAACATTAACATTAATGATACAACAGGAAGCTGGAGCATGAAAGTCTCTCTCTCTCTCTCGGCATTACTTCGCGAACGAAGATTCAGGAAGGACTCATCCCACGCTTTTTACAAGCGCGTTGATGACTAAAAAGGCCACTCTGAGATAGGCAAGTTCGGTTGCAGAAAGCGCAGCAGAAAGTCTCCTTGGGTGATGTTTTTTCCAAGTTGCGGTTCTTTCTGCGTTGTCGTTTCTCTTCGAGACCCATTCGGCGTGTCTTCTCGAAAGAGGCCGCAGCATTATGGATAGTGCGTCTCCATGCCTCCCGATGTGAGGCCAGGGTGGACCATTGTTGGTGATCAATCTGGCCGAGCCTGAGATGTTGTTTCAAGAAGGCCTTATATCTCTTTTGGGGGCGCCTCTCTTGCGCGCTGACCCGTGGCGAGTTCACCGTAGAGTAGTATCTTTGGGAGGCGGTGGTCCTCCATCCTAGAGACGTGTCCTGCCCAGCGCAGCTGTGTTCTCAATAGCATGGCCTCAATGCTGGTGATCCCTGCTTGCTCAAGGACAGCAACATTCGTCACATAGTCGGTCCAGTGTATATTTAGGATTGTGCGAAGACAGCGCTGATGAAAGCGCTCGAGGAGTCGTAGGTGTTGGCGATAGGTGACCCATGTTTCAGACCCATAGAGGAGAATGGACAGTATGATAGCTCTGTACACACTGATTTTGGTGCTTTGTCTCAGGTGCTTGTTGCTCCAGACTCTTTTGTGAAGCCTTCCGAATGCACTATATGCCTTTGATAATCTGTGATCTATCTCTTTGTCAATCTTGGCGTCTGAAGAGATGATGCTTCCCAGGTAGGTGAACTGCTGAACGGACTTAAGCACAGATGTGCCTATGCTGACGTGAGGATGGTGGTGTTCTTCCTGTGGTGCGGGTTGGTAGAGGACTTCTGTTTTCTTCAGGCTGACTTCCAACCCAAACAGCTCTGCAGCTGTTGCAAAGCAGGATGTGAGGCGCTGCAGGGCTGCTTCTGAATGGGCGACAAGGGCAGCATCGTCAGCAAAAAGTAGCTCACGGACTAGATAGTTTAGAGTCTTAGTGCGAGCCCTCAGACGGCTTAAGTTGAACAAGCTACCATCAGTACGATAGCGTATATATATGCCGTCTTCTTCTTGTAGGTCTGCCATAGCCCTTTGGAGCATCATGCTGAAGAAGATTGTAAATAGGGTTGGTGCAAGAACACAACCTTGTTTCACTCCATTAGTTATGAGAAAGGGCTCCGAGAGAGCATCGCCATATCTGACTTGACCGTGCTGGCCCTCATGCTCTCGACATTTCTCTTGCAGTTGTCTCAGGGCAAAAACCATATCTGTGGTGCTCCCTATTTGCTCTGAAGCCGCATTGGCTTTCAGGGAGAAGTTCTTCTGCAATAGCCGGAACTAATCTGTTCAGGAGTATCCTTGCAAGGATTTTTCCAGCAATGGAGAGCAGTGTTATACCTCGATAGTTTGAGCAATCGGATTTTGTTCCCTTTTTTCTTATACAGGGTGATGATAACTGCATCTCGGAGATCTGATGGCAGTTCACCTTTTTCCCAGCAACTCACAAGGAGCTCGTGGAATTTAGCATGCAGTACATGACCTCCCTGTTTCCAAGCTTCAGGTGGGATTCCATCGATCAGGACTGGAGACCGGTTTGAATCCAGGGAGAGTGCGGATGAGCTCCCTCTGTCAGCTCCAGCTCCCCACGCGGGGACACGAGAGAAGCCTCCCACAAGGATGGTAAAACATCCGGGCGTCCTCAGGGCAACGTACTTGCAGACAGCCAATTCTCTCACACCAGAAGCGACTTGCAGTTTCCCAAGTCGCTCCTGACATGGAAAAAAATGTATAGACATATATACGAATATATATACACACGCACACCCACATACTTTAAAATATATTTTAAAGGTATATATCACTTTTCTTTTTTCTACTTTTTTAATATATACTTTGAGTCAGTGATTTTCAACCTGTGTGCCGCGGAACACTAGTGTGCCATGAGAGATCATCAGGTGTGCCGTGGGAAATTATTTTCGAACTTCATTCCTATATAAACTATAAGGCGCCGCATCTGTCCCTTTAAGAAATGGAACCATAGCACTCTCACGTCACCTAAGAAGTGACACGAGAGTGCTATGGTCGCACCATCTTGGATTCGCTCAGACGCGGCTAAGTAAACAAAGTTAGAGTTAGTGCTGCAGCTGCGTGTCAAGTGACAGTGGCAATTTGGGATCGCAGCCCCAGGTTTTACACTAAGTGAGAGTATAAATACATTTAAAAACATATTAACTATATGTATTACTATGTTAGAGTGTCACTTCGTGTCATTTTGGTTGGTGGTGTGCCCCAGGATTTGGTAAATGTAAAAAATGTGCCGCGGCTCAAAAAAGGTTAAAAATCGCTGCTTTAAGTAAATGCATAACAACAACAATAATAATAATAAATTTTAAAATAACTCTCCGAAGAGTTTCCTATCTAGTTTTAGGATAGTTTTCCTTCCTGAAAGCCTTCCATATTTTCCTATTTTCTTTTTAATTTCTTTTTTTTTTTTTTGGAGCATGAAAGTAGTAGGTTATAAAAGGGATTTGGGGACAATAATGCATTGTTTTGCAGGAAGAAAAGTCCATTAAAACATATTGTTCACAGATGCCTGGAATAAATGGCAGAGAAATACTAAATAATACTGAAAATAAATCTTAAAAAATTAATATGCAGTCCTAGTTTTGTGAGCAGCAGAGAGATTTGTATTCATTTAAAGCCATTAAGACTTCAGGTTGGTGCATACATGTACATCCATCACCCATTTAGTCAGCAATTAATGGAATATACCAAAAGACACAAAGTGTTGTCTTCAGAAAAAAAATATGTTTGAGATGATGCCAGATAGCTTTAGAAAGCTGATAATAGCATTTTATTAGTGATAACTATGAGTGAAAGCCACAAATTCATTACTTTCACATGTGTAAATATCTATACATTTTATGATTTCAGTCCTTAATAGACAGGTAGTTTTAAATGATAGTCCTATTTGAGGCCATGGCTTTTGGCCTATGACTCATGTAGTATTCCATCTTGTTTCCTGAACTATCTCATATGTACATCAACATTCTGGGAGAATTTGACTGAAGTTTCTGATATAATGACCAAATATACTGTGCTTATCCAAATTTGTCTCTTCTATCCAGTCCCAAAGAAAACTATGATGTGTGTAAATATAGTGTCTCGTGTCAGTAAAGTAGAAGATAAGGACAAATGAAGTGAAGTTTAATCTAAAACAAGAGCTCATTCAAAAATCAAAAGCAAGGCTATTGTCTGTGTTGGATATAATTTGGGAATGTGAAAAACATTGATGGTTTTCTTATCCTCTGTGGGAAAGGGCCCTCAGTGTTGTAAAACACTCTGGCAACATGATTTTCGCCTGCCTCAAAGGTTTTTTTTACCCTTGTATGGTAAGAAAATAAATCATAAACAGCTTTTTTTTGTATAATTAAGTGTGTTTGGGAAGTCTGCACTAAATGCATATTTTCATGAGCATCAAGGTTTACAATACACATATCAAACCCTTTATATTTTATGTTTTAAAAGACTAATAGTCAACAACCATTAAATAAACCTCTTGTAGTCTCACCGAAATCACCAGAATGTTCTAAAAACAAATTAAACAAATGCTTACCTCATACATCATAATAGTAATAACAGTATGTAATAAACAAATGCTTAATCACTAGGGGCTGGGAGGGCAATAGTAATTCAGCTTTTGACTCCTTGTTCTTCACTGCAACTGGAAGTTCAGATTTTGATGGTTACCAGGAGCATGTTTTTGCACACCTGTTACCAATATTTTAACTACTCCTTGAAATATTTAAATTTATCTCTGACCATGATGTCAATATTCGTTAGGCCTGTGAAAATAAATCAAGTGATTCATCAGCTTGATGGTGGACCTGGACAGGCAAAAAAAAAAAAGCAAACATATTTCTTAAAAAGATGAGATTCTTTGTTGGTTGTCTTATCAAGCTTTTCTACCCTATTTCTGAGTAATAATTGAGGACACAAAAAAATGTCAATATAAAATACCACATGATTTTAAACTCTACAGAAAAAAAAAGGAAATGTTCAGAATCCTGCCTTTGGCTTTATAAAACACTCCATCCTGTTGATGACTTATAATTAGAATAATCTCATTGACTCAAATGTCACATTAATATGGTAAAACATGGTTAGCTCTGCAGCTGTTGCAAAGCAGGATGTGAGGCGCTGCAGGGCTGCTTCTGAATGGGCGACAAGGGCAGCATCGTCAGCAAAAAGCAGCTCACGGACTAGATAGTTTTAGAGTCTTAGTGCGAGCCCTCAGACGGCTTAAGTTGAACAAGCTACCATCAGTACGATAGCGTATATATATGCCGTCTTCTTCTTGTAGGTCTGCCATAGCCCTTTGGAGCATCATGCTGAAGAAGATTGTAAATAGGGTTGGTGCAAGAACACAACCTTGTTTCTCTCCATTAGTTATGAGAAAGGGCTCCGAGAGAGCATCGCCATATCTGACTTGACCGTGCTGGCCCTCATGTAACAGGACAATCATTTTGAGGAACTTGGGGACATCCTAGGCGTTCCCAGGATCTGCCACAGACCTTTCCTGCTCACAGTGTCGAAGGCTTTGGTGAGGTCGACAAATGTTACATAGAGTCCTTTGTTCTGCTCTCGACATTTCTCTTGCAGTTGTCTCAGGCAAAAACCATATCTGTGGTGCTCCTATTTGCTCTGAAGCCGCATTGGCTTTCAGGGAGAAGTTCTTCTGCAATAGCCGGAACTAATCTGTTCAGGAGTATCCTTGCAAGGATTTTTCCAGCAATGGAGAGCAGTGTTATACCTCGATAGTTTGAGCAATCGGATTTTGTTCCCCTTTTTCTTATACAGGGTGATGATAACTGCATCTCGGAGATCTGATGGCAGTTCACCTTTTCCCAGCAACTCACAAGGAGCTCGTGGAATTTAGCATGCAGTACATGACCTCCCTGTTTCCAAGCTTCAGGTGGGATTCCATCGATCAGGACTGAGACCGGTTTGAATCCAGGGAGAGTGCGGATGAGCTCCTCTGTCAGCTCCAGCTCCCCACGCGGGGACACGAGAAGCCTCCCACAAGGATGGTAAAACATCCGGGCGTCCTCAGGGCAACGACTTGCAGACAGCCAATTCTCTCACACCAGAAGCGACTTGCAGTTTCCCAAGTCGCTCCTGACATGGAAAAAAATGTATAGACATATATACGAATATATATACACACGCACACACACATACTTTAAAATATATTTTAAAGGTATATATCACTTTTTCCTTTTTTCTACTTTTTTAATATATACTTTGAGTCAGTGATTTTCAACCTGTGTGCCGCGGAACACTAGTGTGCCATGAGAGATCATCAGGTGTGCCGTGGGAAATTATTTTCGAACTTCATTCCTATATAAACTATAAGGCGCCGCATCTGTCCCTTTAAGAAATGGAACTACAGCACTTCACGTCACCTAAGAAGTGACACGAGAGTGCTATGGTCGCATCCATCTTGGATTCGCCAGACGCGCTAAGTAAACAAAGTGAGAGTTAGTGCTGCAGCTGCGTGTCAAGTGACAGTGGCAATTTGGGATCGCAGCCCCAGGTTTTACACTAAGTGAGAGTATAAATACATTTAAAAACATATTAACTATATGTATTACTATGTTAGAGTGTCACTTCGTGTCATTTTGGTTGGTGGTGTGCCCCAGGATTTGGTAAATGTAAATGTAAAAAATGTGCCGCGGCTCAAAAAAGGTTAAAAATCGCTGCTTTAAGTAAATGCATAACAACAACAATAATAATAATAAATTTTAAAATAACTCTCCGAAGAGTTTCCCTATCTAGTTTTAGGATAGTTTTCCTTCCTGAAAGCCTTCCATATTTTCCTATTTTCTTTTTTAATTTCTTTTTTTTTGGAGCATGAAAGTAGTAGGTTATAAAAGGGATTTGGGGACAATAGTGCATTGTTTTGCAGGAAGAAAAGTCCATTAAAACATATTGTTCACAGATGCCTGGAATAAATGGCAGAGAAATACTAAATAATACTGAAAATAAATCTTAAAAAATTAATATGCAGTCCTAGTTTTGTGAGCAGCGGAGAGATTTGTATTCATTTAAAGCCATTAAGACTTCAGGTTGGTGCATACATGTACATCCATCACCCATTTAGTCAGCAATTAATGGAATATACCAAAAGACACAAAGTGTTGTCTTCAGAAAAAAAATATGTTTGAGATGATGCCAGATAGCTTTAGAAAGCTGATAACAGCATTTTATTAGTGATAACTATGAGTGAAAGCCACAAATTCATTACTTTCACATGTGTAAATATCTATACATTTTATGATTTCAGTCCTTAATAGACAGGTAGTTTTAAATGATAGTCCTATTTGAGGCCATGGCTTTTGGCCTATGACTCATGTAGTATTCCATCTTGTTTCCTGAACTATCTCATATGTACATCAACATTCTGGGAGAATTTGACTGAAGTTTCTGATATAATGACCCAAATATACTGTGCTTATCCAAATTTGTCTCTTCTATCCAGTCCCAAGAAAACTATGATGTGTGTAAATATAGTGTCTCGTGTCAGTAAAGTAGAAGATAAGGACAAATGAAGTGAAGTTTAATCTAAACAAGATTTCCTGCTCATTCAAAAATCAAAGCAAGGCTATTGTCTGTGTTGGATATAATTTGGGAATGTGAAAAACATTGATGGTTTTCTTATCCTCTGTGGGAAAGGGCCCCTCAGTGTTGTAAAACACTCTGGCAACATGATTTTCGCCTGCCTCAAGGGTTTTTTTTTACCCTTGTATGGTAAGAAAAATAATCAGCATTTCTCTCATAAACAACTTAATTTTTGTATAATTAAATGTGTTTGGGAAGTCTGCACTAAATGCATTTTTTCACGAGCATCAAGGTTTACAATACACATATCAAACCCTTTATATTTTATGTTTTTAAAAGACTAATAGTCAACAACCATTAAATAAACCTCTTGTAGTCTCACCGAAATCACCAGAATGTTCAAAAACAAATTAAACAAATGCTTACCTCATACATCATAATAGTAATAATAGTATGTAATAAACAAATGCTTAATCACTAGGGGCTGGGGAGGGCAACAGTAATTCAGCTTTGGACTCCTTGTTATTCACTGCAACTGGAAGTTCAGATTTTGATGGTTACCAGGAGCATGTTTGCACACCTGTTACCAATATTTTAACTACTCCTTGAAATATTAAATTTATCTCTGACCATGATGTCAATATTCTTTAGGCCTGTGAAATAAATCAAGTGATTCATCAGCTTGATGGTGGACCTTGGACAGGCAAAAAAAAAAAGCAAACATATTCTTAAAAAAAGATGAGATTCTTTGTTGGTTGTCTTATCAAGCTTTTCTACCCTATTTCTGAGTAATAATTGAGGACACAGAAAAAATGTCAATATAAAATACCACATGATTTTAAACTCTACAGAAAAAAAGGAAATGTTCAGAATCCTGCCTTTGGCTTTATAAAACACCTGCATCCTGTTGATGACTTATAATTAGAATAATCTCATTGACTCAAATGTCACATTAATATGGTAAAACATGGTTCAGATCCAACCTATCTTTGTGACCGCATCTCTCCCTATAAACCAGTGGGGGCTCTAAGATCTGCCAAGGAGGCCCTCCTCTCGGTCCTGCCTCCATCTCAAGCATGGCTGGTGGAAAAGAGAGAGAGAGAGGACCTTTTGGAATACCCTCCCCAGGGCTATTAGGCTTGCCCCGATATTACAATGTTTTGGTAAGGAAAATGGCTCTTTAGTCAGGCCTTTGAAAATGATTAAGACATCTGCTAATCTAAGGACAAAACAATCTAATATTCTCACTAGCATTAAATGGTTGAATTGGGTTATGGCTGGGATGCTGAACTATTTGTTTATATGGCAATCTGTACTGTGTTTTATTGATTTTAAAACGGGACTTTTTGTAATGTGTTGGGTTTTTTTTAATCTTAAGTGGTTTTGTCATTGTTTAATATGTGATATAATTTTATGTGTTATGGCACTTGTATGTGCTTTTGTAAGCCACCCCAAGTCTTTCTGGGAGATGGTGTGTGTGTGGGGGGGGGGGGGGGGTAAAAACTTGTTATTCTTGTTATTAAACGATACTGGTGCAATCAGACTATTTTGTCTGGGATTAACTATAGAATTCAGACCCTGTGTGTGTGTGTGTGTGTGTGTGTGTGTGTGTGTGTGTTCAGAGAGGCAGGGTGGCCAAGATTTGTGGCAAGTTGCACTTCATTATTTTATTTGTTTTTTGTTGTTTTTTTTAAAAAAATCTGCTCCTGGAATGGCCATCTTCCTTAAAAAGAATGTTCCAAAAGTAGAAATTACAGAAAATGGCAGGGATGATATTGAGCTTGCAGAAAGCATGATGCATACTTCTATTATAAAACATGAGCACTGCCAATAACCTCTGCTCTTATCCCTGTAAAATAGTTTCACATATATTATATTACATTTCTTTGATTCTGAAATATTGTGCATTACAAGATCTATTTTTTTTCCTCTCTTGAAATAGTATTTGCAGTTGAGCAAAAATAAAACTTCTGAAAGTCTGCATTAATTTTCTGTACATTCTTTTTCGGACATCAGAATCAGCCTGGTGACCTTACTCAGTTCTTCGGAGGGTCATTCCAGACAGGTCCTATATCCCAGGATCAGATCCCAGTTTTTCTGCTTGAAATTGGATTATATGAGTCCGCATTGCCAGATAATCTGGGATAAACAGAAAACCTGGGATCAGATCCTGGGATATAGAGCCTGTCTGGAAGGGCCCTGAATTGTTTGATGTTCATGTCACATAGGGTGTATGTGTGTGTGTGTGTGTCATTATTGTGCATTCAAAGGAAACAAGTCAATAATTATTCCACACAAAAGTTATAGTTCTTATTCCATTATGACAAGGTCGTCTTGTTCGGTTTTGGATTCCAGGACTGCAACATTGTTTGGTTTGCCTGTATGTTTTAAGACACAGAAGAAGATGAAGGAAAATTCCCCTGTGTCAGGTCCCAACCTGATTTTTACATTTGAGTATAGTTTAAAGTGAAAACACCTCCAACAATTAAAACCAGACCAGCCTATGATCTCATTTGTATATTGGTCAAGTGAGGTAAAGGGGGAGTGGAATGAGAGCAGTGATCACCCAAATAGGAATTCTGACCCTACCCAATTGACAGAGGTGGTTACCGGGGAAATTTAGGTTTGTCAACCAGTGCTGGATGAATTACATTCCCCCTGAAAGACTATGTTCGCAACTTGGGAGTGCCCCCGAATATATGTATTTTATAGTATTCTTTCAATATATGCATTCTGTGGTATTAATTTTATGGTGATATATTTGAACTATGCTGTGCCCTGCTTGATCTGTGAAGAGAGATGGGCAAGAAAATTATTTATTTACTTTATTTTTATCCCCTCTTTTTTCTGATATGGGGACCCAAGGTGACTGTCCGCATATATAACACAAAACCATTAAAACAGGGCAATTGCATTAAATCTGAACACACACACACACACACACACACACACACATATATATATATATATATATATATATATATATATATATATATATACACCAATGGATCTCAACCTATGGATCCCAGTGTTTTTGCCTACAACTCACAGAAATCTCATCCAGTTTACCATCTGTTAGGATTTCTGGGAGTTGAAGGCCAAAACCTCTGGGGACCCACAGGTTGAGAACCACTGACACACACACACACACACACACACACACACACACCCTATGTTACAAGAACATCAAAATATTTAAATACATTTAAAACTACACTTGAAAACTACATAGCCCCCCATAATCCCACTCATATAATCCCTAGTAGCCTGCTTCTCATCATTCCATAAATGCCTGATAGCAGAAGTACATTTTCACCGGTCTACAAAAGGCAAGTCCCACTTACTTCAATAGATAAAGATAGTCAAAGATTGGGATGATGGATAGGCGTGCTATCTTTATTTATTAAGGCATGAATGAATAGATAATCTGATTTTTATAATCAAAACCCTTACACTTAAGTTAATAAAACAGCAATTACTAGGTGTAAACAGGGTAATATTTGATTGTGTAATGCCAATAACACTTCAAAAACCTTCTTAAATCAAATTAAATAATTTAAAAATACATCACAGAGGTCTTTTTATTTGATTTTTTATTGTCCAAACTACTAAATAAAACTGCACATACTTCATTTCACTGTCATATTTGTATAAACTTGGGTTTTACCTGCACTTGCATATTGACTTCAGATTTCATATACACATGTTGAGCCAATGAGACTGCATTACAGTCACAGCAAGTGCTGGCTCATACATAAGCAATTAGACACAAAATGATCATAATTGAATATCTCAACACTTTCTCCTGCTATTGCTGACATGTCCCTGGCTAATTTATCTTTTTCTTTTCTTCCTAGTAAAATAGTTAACAGCTGTAGCATCCAAAAGAACTTAATTTGGCAGCTGGAAAACCAGATGCCAGGGCCTGGAATTTACCTATAATCTTTAGAAATATATATTTCTGGAAACCTTGTTGAAATCTGATGCCAATAGCCCTACTTGGCCTCATAAGACAAGTTTTTGCTAGTTAAATGCCTGGCTTCTGTTCTGGAATCCAGGCAGTTGTCCAAACTGGTAAGTGGTGATGTATCAGAGAGAAGGAGAGAGAAAGAAGGAGATAATGGTGAAAAATAAAAATAGTGACAAGAAATCCTTTTAAAGCCTTTTAAACAGATTTTTAAACAACCATGGATAAGTGGATTACAGTAGACTCTAGGTATGCTCTGGTTCCAGTACTCCCAATGAATACCAAGTCCCATTATACACATTTATATAGTAAAATGTTGTTCCTTACATAAAATGGGGGGGAAATCTAGGTTTGCTTTCTATTTAATTGAGTTTTAACGATTCAATTAACATTTTAAAAATAAAGTTCTTCTATGTTTTAAATGGTTGCAAGCCACCTTGCATCCTGTGCCAGAAGAAAGATGTCTATTTTATTAATCAAATAGTAGCTCAGCAAGTGAGATAAAGCATTTTTCTGTACTAGAATTATATTCATGGAAAATATTTGGTTTAATAAGTAGGAAACACATTTAAACATATTTTATAAAATTAATTGATCTATACATAGTACATAATATAAATAATTTAGTCGGAGGCTCTCTGAAACAACTCCCTCGAGCAATATTTTCTGAACAGGACTTAGGTAGAAAAAATTGACGAGGCTGTCAAAAAGACTACTAAAAATGGAAATGCTTTTCAACAAGAAGGAAAATGGATGGGGAATGTTGGCTCAGCCCCAAACACTTCACACATTCATAATTATATTTGGAAGGATCTGAGTTTAGTACAAGAAGTATAGTGGGAACTGCCCTCCTGTTCTGCCATGACTGGAGCATCCACAGCTCTGAACATCTCCATAGCTTGAAATGTGGGGTGGGGGCACACAATAGAATAAGGACATAGGAAAAGCCCTGGAGGGTTAGTCAAAATACTATTTTGTCACTTTTTTGGTTGTTGGTGGAAACATTGCAAGGAAGACGTGTGAATAATAAATATTTCCTATTGTTGCTCTCCAATGACAAGTGTTCATATATCTTTTGAGACAGATTTCGTATTAGTGAAAAACTCTAACCAGTCCTGAGATTTTCCATTAATATGATCACCCTGGCATACAAAAATGTATTGTAAGCATTTGGCAAACTTAAAAAAATGGCAGACTTGTTATATTCAGTGCACATTGGACAGTCAATTTTTAAAAAATAAGTAAACTTCCACTGGATCACTCTCATCTATCTTGAAGTTTTCTAAAATTTGCTACAAGGAAAGGTGTCAGGATGCTTAAGGGAGCATTTATGGGACTGACAGCTCTGTATTTGGACTTGTTGTAAGGTACTATGTTTTGTTTTGTTTTGGGTTTTTTGCCCCATTTCTTCGTCCCAGATTATGAGGCTGTCTGGAAGCACCCTGGCTGGCAGAAACAGCAAGCACATTTGCAAATATACAACTGGTTACTCAATGGTGGTAATAAGGAAGGTAAACATGAGAGTATAGATTTACACTACACAGAAATACCTCAGTCCTTGTTTTTCATTTTTCTAGAACAAACTTCAAGTCTACAGTCAGATGCATGTATTTTCCAGGCAAGGTGCAGTTTATTTTGTAACAAGGAAGTCATGAATGATATTTTTTCAAAAATCTGGATATAGCAACAGTGACAAAATCCATCACTGTAATGAACCTTGCTATTGTCATTCCTAGCTATTGATGCTGTGCCCACTCGTTGGAATAAACATTCACTCTGTACAGATATATATTTTTCAAGTTTAAAAGTTCATACCATTTCATATACTTATAAAAGTATATGCAGTACTTAAATGAGATTGTGCACAATTTCACACTGGTGATAGGGGGTTGGATTAAGCGCAAAGCTCATCTATGGCAAAGAACAACTTTCTGCCAGCAGATTTCTCTTCTGCCAACTTTTCTGAGAGATATGCTGACAGATCATTCTTCTATGAGAATTGCTCTGCTGGCTAAGACCTGCTAGCAGTACTGCCAACGTACAGGGTCAGAGAAAGGGCAGAGGAAGGAGAAGCCATGCTATACCAAAACTAAACTCTCTCATCCCTGGGACACTGCTGTATTGCCAGCACAACTTTAATCTGAAATAATTTCCCAAGGTGGAAAGGGCTGAGAATCAATGCAATCTCATTTGATGTATTGGTTCAGCTGGACTTTGGTTGTCTTTCCTAGTAAAAAAAATTGCACTTGTAGTGAGATAAAAGAATGTTCAAGGAATTTTAGGGTATTGCAATATGAACTAAATTGATCTGTGTCTCAGAGATTAGTTGAAAATGCATTACGAAAGTTCTGATGCAATCTGTGGCCAAAAGATTTGATAAGAACATATCAAAATATACTCTAAAATAATGTTTTTGAGTAGCATGTGGTTTCAAAAAAGAGATCTTTTTTTCTTGAAAAAATACAGATGAATATTGTTTGAATAAATGTTCAGGTAAATAGTTTTACTTTTTAAATGTGCAATTCAGTGAGATGGAAGTAACATTTGGGTGCAAAAGTACCAAAGATATCTTTTATGTGTGTGTACATCTGAGGCCACTTTTACACTGCCATATCAAATCCAGTTTATCTGTTTTGAATTGTATTATATGGCAGTGTTGACTCATATAATCCAGTTCAAAACAGATAATGCTGATTTTCCACTTTGATAATCTGGATTATATGGCAGCGTAGAAAGGACCTGAGAAAAATTCTGGGTTGACTTCTACAATGCTAAATTTTACACATTTGCTTTTCTTGTCAAAATAATATTCTTGTCAGTGGCTTCTGTTCATATTATGGAAAATTGCAATGAAAGAGGTGACATTGACTTCATTCTGCCTATTACTGGAGCAAGTAGGATTCACAGTTTATCTGTGCTTGCATATGTTATTACTTGCACTAATTAATCCCATTTGCAAAAGCAAATTATGATTGGCATTCATCCTTAAAAATTAAGAGTTAATTACACAGAATATAATCTTCAAATTTGTATAAGTAGAAGCTCTGATTTTGTGTGCTCAAGATAGAATGTTTAAGCAAATCAGTTGGATGTATACAATATTTGCATATGCTAATGAAATGCTGCTTCATTGTATTTGCCCCAGCAGGCAGGTTAAGTTTTCATTACTCTATCTGCTCCTCTGTGAGCTAAGGCTGACAGCAAGTCTGCTCTGAGGCCGGCCCAGATGACTGAGCAATTTGTGCTTCCCTTTAATCTCACTGGCTGGCATTCAGATGAAAGAACACCACTTTGACAAGTAATGACCTTGATAGATTTTAGTACAAAGACTGCTTGGTATAAAGGATTTGGATGTTTCTGGGGATGACTTTCAAAGAAGCATAAATGTTTTGGTACTTCTTAACAAACAACGATCTAAACAATAAACAAGATGAAATGGTGTTTTTTCCTCATAGCTTTTTTTTGGGGGGGGGCTCAGCATTCTCCTGTTTCTTCCACCTTTTCCAAGGATGAATGTTCAGAGTCCTTGAATGTACTCATTGGTGGCTGTGCCCTAGTAAGAGTTCAATAAGGTATCCTCTCCTCTCCTAAAACATCATATCTCTCCTTTCCTAAAACCTATCCTAAGGCACATTGGAAAAAAATTCTAAGAAGGGATATGATTCTTCACTGATTCTACTAAAAGAAAGCTTTTAAAGCCCAAAAAAACCCTTCAAAACTCACACGGGTTTTGAGAACTATTTACAATGTAGTACTAACAACAACAACAACAACGTTATGTTTATAACTTGCCCTCTCTCCCCGAGGGGACTCCAATCTGTATACCTTTATAAAGCGGAATGTTTGTATGTATGTGTGTGTGTGTAGGGCGGAAGGGCGGATATGTGGCAGCCACTTTCACAGGCCACAGCGACCAGCGCGGGTGATGGACCTGCACCAAACGTGGTACACATAACCCCCCTATCCCCCCGGATTATGGGATTTGTAGTACTTTCAAACACTTTGGTTCCCACAGACCACTGAGGCCACCAAAAAGGACCAAATACAGACCACACTTAGCACACACAGCCCCCATGACCCACTCTACGTCCTGGTGCAGTTTGGAAGAGGGTGGACATGGATGATGGGACTTGAAGTACCTCTACTCACTTCCCAAGTTCGCTGCAACCATCATCCAATGACTGATCGAGACCAAACTTGGCATACATAACCCCTATGACTGCCTTCACGTCCTGGTGAGGTTTGGGAAGGAATGACAATGGATGATGGGATTTGTAGTACTTTCACACCCCTCTGTTCCCACAGACCACTGTGGCCCCCAACAAACACTGAAAAAGATCACACTTGGCACAAAGAGCCCCAGTGACCCACTCTACATACTACTGAAGTTTGGAGGGGGCCAGAACATGGATGATGGGACTTGCAGTACCTTCTCTCACTTTCCAAGACTGCTACAAACCTAATCCTATGACTGATCAACACGAAACCTGCCACACAGAGCTCTCATGACCCACTCTACATCCTGGTGCCAATCGGAGGAGGGTGGACCATGGATGATGGGACTTGAAGTACCTCTACTCACTTCCCAAGTCCGCTGCGACCCTCATCCAATTACTGATCGAGACCACACTTGGCACACATAACCCTCATGACTGCCTTCACGTTGTTGTGAGGTTCGGGGGAGGACTGACAATGGATGATGGGGTTTGTAGTACTTTCACACCCCTCTGTTCCCACAGACAACTGCGGCCCCCAAAAAACACCGAGAAAGACCACACTTGGCACACAGAGCCCCAGTGACCCACTCTACATCCTACTGAACTTTGGAGGGGGCCAGAACATGGATGATGGGACTTGCAGTACCTTCCCTCACTTTCCAAGACTGCTACAAACCTAATCCAATGACGGATTAACACCAAACCTGGCACACAGAGCCCTCATGACCCACTCTACATCCTGGTGCTGTTTTGTGTGAGATGGACCACAGATGATGGGACTTGAAGTACCTTCACTCACTTCCTAAAAACAATGCAACCCTCATCCATTCACCAATACAGACCAAACTTAGCACACAGAGCCCCCATGACCCAATCTACATCCTACTACACTTTGGGGGAGGGTGGACCAGAGATGATGGGACTTGCACTACCTTCAGTAATTTCATGATACCACTGCAACTCCCAATAATGATGGATCAAGACCAAACTTGCCACACAGAGCCCCCATGACCCACTCTACATCCTGCTGCACTTCTCAAATGACCCGGGCACTGCCGGGTCCCCAAGCTAGTAAGTAATAAAAATGTCTAAAATAGACAAACAGCAAGTCAAGTCAAAATCAATAAATAAAACAATCTCCGCATAACTTATAAATGTAACTGAAATTTAACTGAGAATTAAACTTAAATGAACACATATAACACATGAACTCAAATAAATTAAACACAATACAATAAAAACACAAGGTGGTATACAGTATCCGGCAGGCTGAGGTGGGTGTCCGATATCAAAGCAAGGATATCTATAAAGATATACTAGTCCTCCTCTCCATAAACTAGGGTGCATAAATAAGTTTTTTTAAAGCTTTTTTAGTTCTTTAGGGAGGCAGTTCCAGAGGCAGGTAGCTACCACGGAGAAGGCACCCCTTCTCATTCCCACCAACCACACTTGCGACAGGAGTAGGACTGAGAGACTGCGTTTAGGACTTATTACATAAATACATTGAATGTTGCAGGTGTTTTGCACAGTAAATGGCATTACATATCTGGATAGAAATAAGGGCTAAAATCTTACATGGGAATCTTTTCCAAAAATTTGGTTCTCATAAGGAAGAACAAACATTTTCACCATTATTTTTTTTCATTCAGAACTGCATTGCAATTTTTGTTGTTGTTTTTTTTAAAAAACCTACATAGAAAACCATTTTAATGTAGAAAATTTACACTTTCTAAACTGCAAATAACGTTTTGTGCAGAAAACAATTTTCACAAAGAAAACAGATTTTCTGTGCAGAAAATAGCACTGTTATGTAGTAATATTCTTTTCTACCCAGAAAGTATTGGTCTTCATATTTTAAAAAGCTGTATTTTAAAAACTACATGCATTTTTTGCATTTAATAAATCCCATGCTGCAAATAACCTTTTCAGTCAAGAACTGATACTGTCCAGGTTTCTTAACACTAAAAAAGCCTCTGCTTTTCAATATTTCCCCTTCTCCCAAATATTTAGGAGTAGTATTTCCATCCCAAATTCTCATAGGAGAGAACAAAACAAATTAAAATATTTTCTTCTTTTTGGGTGAGATTAAGAGACCAAGTTTTTTTTATAAAAAGCAAACAAACATTGAGTTATATCTAGCTCTTAAAAGACAAGTGAGTATCTCTTTTAAAAGTCAACTGCTTTTTACAGCGTGCCTATATAAAAGGTAACCTGAAAATAATTTTAGCTCAGATGTTTGCATCTGTATAGTTCTCATTGACATCATAATGACTTTGAATTTCACCTGTGTGCATT
Source organism: Anolis apletophallus (assembly GCA_030556195.1). Lineage (NCBI taxonomy): Eukaryota > Metazoa > Chordata > Lepidosauria > Squamata > Anolidae > Anolis > Anolis apletophallus. The sequence continues at coordinate 92,881,374 of JARBWK010000012.1, read as the reverse complement.
ATTTTAAAAGGGACTTATAAAAAATTCTCTCCAAAGACTTCTTACTGAGTAGGATATTATTTGCATAATATTTTGCTGCCAAGCCTTCAGGGTTACTCAATTTAATCATGATGGAAAAAGACTTCAGTAGGTATTGGCAAAAATCTAACACTCTTACACTTACTGCAGCTTATCTGAGAGTCCCAGAACGGATTCTTAATATTTTTGGATCTGCTCATGAATATTGACACCTACTCTGGCACATTTTTATCTATTTTCGAGTTGTGATATAATTTTTTTAAAAAATTATATCCTTAGTAAACTCATTCAATTTATTGAGTCTAAATTATAATCTAAAGTCAAATGAATTATTTGGCTACTTTAAGCCAGAGAAGAACTTTGGCTGCCACTTAACTAGTGACCATTTTCACAATGATCCATGACTAATATTTTGTAGGAAAACATAAAATAGAATTGCAAAACATGTAACTCTGACTCACCATTACGTGCCAGAAGGAAATTACATATTTAAAGTAATTTTTCACTCACACTACTTTTCATTAAGTTATTAGAGCTGAAACAAATTTCAAATAAGCTTCACTGAAAATAAAATAAAGTCATCACTATATTCTAGCTGCATATTTTTTCAACATGCAGATTAGTGTTATAAGACTTTATGTTTTTGTGTTTTATTATATGATTGTTGGGAATGCGCAAATAGTTTCAAACAGCCATAGCATTATGAGATGGATCCACACGGTGTGTACTTGAGGATTTCTGGCTGTGATAATCAGAAATATAATTGACCACAGAATGCCAGGATGGTATAGGTGTTTGTAAGTTGGACTAGGACTCCTAGACACCAAGGTTTGAATCTTTGCATGTTCATGGAAACTCACAAGGTGATATTGGGCATTCCCTTCTCTTTCAGACCTCTTCTACACTGCCATATAACATCCAAATTATCTGCTTTGAATTGGATTATATGGCAGTGTAGACCCATGAGGAGGTAAAGAGTAAATAATAATAATAATAATATTCTCCCAGTTCAAAGCACATAATGTGGATTATCTGCTTTGATAATATTGATTCTATGGCCGAGTAGAAGAGGCCTTAGCCTCATTAAAAAAAATCAATGGCAACACACACCCATAAATAAATCTTGACAAAAAGACTTTATGGTCAACGTAAGTCAGAAATGTACTGAAGGCACACTACAAAAACAGGAAGAAGCTTGCCATCCCCATGGTGATCATATTTTGTTCGTGAGTCGGCATGAGTGTTGCCTGCCGATCACTATGTATGTCTTGTAACCCGCCACGAGCCCTCGGGAAGAGGCGGAATACAAATGCAAATAATAAATAAATAAATAAATAAATAACATTTATCCTATTTGTTTTAATAATTAGTTTGAAAGATTTCAGGTGCTTCCAGAATGAGGCTCTAATCATGAATTGGTTTTGCCTGTATTTTGACTTAGCTCATACCTATGTTTTTCTTAATCCCACCTGAATTTTCACCTTTCTTTTATGTATTAGGCTGTAAAAAGTGTTATTTCTTTTTCTATAGCACTGCTAAAAATATTTTTTCCAAGGTTTTTTGTTACCATTCCCCAAGCTGACTGGGATTTCTGGGAGATAAGTCCCAACATCTTGGAGGACCAAACCTGAGAATTATTGTACAGGAAACAACAATAGTGATCTTATCAAAGTGCACATTTTTCATCAGTCCAACTGTGATAGAGACAGTTCAAATTACTCCCCTTTCTGTTGTTTTTAAAACTTCCCAATATTTATCTATCCTCCCTGTATTTTTCCCCTTTGTCATCAAATTACATGAGTTACTACAAAGTTGGCTTAAGGTGCAAGAATAGTTTGCACTCAAATTAGCAAAAGCAAAGGATGGGAAAGGACCCTGTAGAATTGGGCACAAGCAAACTACCTGAGCCTCTCCTAAATAGTGTCTTCTTTCCCATTAATAATATTTACCATCTTGATATTGTGTGGCAACATGTGACCTGGTTTTTATCTGTGAAATGTTGGAGTGTATATTTAATATGTAGCTGGATGAGAACGCTACTTTGTTGAGTCAAATCAGAAAAAGTAGGCCAAATAAGTTAACATGCAGGAGCAGCTGCAGAAATTGTTTTTATGTGTATTTCCCTGTGCAGTTCCTCCATTTCACATTGGAACACAAACATGGATGCAACTCACATAACTGAGCAGAAATTGTGTAGTGTGCATGACATACCTGGATGGTTTCTTGAGTATATGGTGAACCAGTATCATTGGCCACCCTCATACAGCTGTGCAGTGGAGCTGGACTGATTATATTACGCATAGCATAGCTAAACTTCATATCCTAACTCTCCTTGACATTCCAGAGGATAAGGACATACCTGTGAGAACATCTAAAATTATATCCCTTATTTTTAGCCCAGTCAAAGAGCTGCATAAACATTACATTTCTTTTCTTTACTGCTTTCATTCTCAGAGCTAGTTGAAGTTTCTGTGTTTGTGTACCTGAATTTTCTTTTAGATTATTTTTATGAAAGATATTGCTTGTGATGACAAGCTATACAGTGGTTCCCAACCTGGGGGTCTCCAGATGTTTTGGCCTTCAACTCCCAGAATTCTTAACAACTGGTAAACTGGCTGGGGTTTCTGGGAGTTGTAGGCCAAAACACCTGGTTGAGAACCACTGCGCTATGATAACAATGTGGTGGGCCATGCAACAGGCTAGAGAACTTGCATTAACCCTGGGTGGAATGTGCAGTTTAAGGATCCAATCTACCACTTTGCATAGATGTTGCCTCCCTATCAGCTAAAGAATCTGTAACTTTTTCTGATATGAAATTCTTGCAGCATCCATTAATCATGAATAAAGGTTGTTTTCTCACCAGTGATATATTCCAGTTTTGCTACCAAATGAAACCTTTGATAGGCCTGTGATTGGGTCCTGTCTCAGCTCAGAAGAAATTATTTTAAGTTACATCTTTGCTTGGCTTTGTTCCCACCCTGGAATCATCAACATTCAAATATGCTCAAAAACTGGCAACCCTTGTCCTCCTGATCTCATTACCTGTCCTAGGTTTGTTTATCTGATGTGTCCTGCTGAAAGAAGACCCCTCTTTCTACTAAGCAAATATGTCCAATGAATAACAATGATGTCTTGTAATCTGCTCCAAAGAGGCACATTACATGACCCCTCTGAGAAAATTACAGACCAGTTCTGACTGAAATGTCACATGTGTCATTGATGAATGGGCCCTTTAGTGCCCAGTTGATGGCAATCAGACTGCCTTTCTGACAGGCCATAAGTAAATCATAAGTAAACTTGGAAACTTTTAAAAATATGCCCTTCAGTTATGGGCAGCTGTCAAGAGTAAAGGGCAACAGCTTAATGATAGGGTTTGAAAGAATGCAAAAGTGGAAAAAAAATCTTCATCTCAGCATTTGGTGACTTAAACATCCACCACCAGAACCGTATACAATTTATAATTCCTGGATAATGTATAAGTGATCAGTAGGAAATATAAGGGTTTTTTTCCCCATTTGTTCATTCTGTCTTTCTTTCCGTTAGAATTGCTATAGAAATGACACTCAAACTCAATAGGCTACTTTCCTTTCTTCAAAATTGAGTGCAAGTATGGATTAGCCTATGCTAACACAAATATAAATAATACAAATGCTTGAGATTAAAGTGCAATGATGAGTGCTCTGCACACACATGCACACACTTCCTTCCCTCTGCATTTTTCTCAGTTTAAGCTTTCAGTGTATTACTTAACTGTATGCAGTGTGTGTGTGTGTGTGTGTGTGTGTGTGTGAGAGAGAGAGAGAGAGAGAGAGAGAGAGAGAGAGAGAGGAAATCAGAGAAGAGAGAGAGAGAGAGAGAGAAGATTTAAGGAGATACCATGATCCAGGGAGTTGCTTTCTCAAACTGCTTTTTTAGTTCAGCCAACTACTTCTCCTTTACGACAGTAAGAAGCACTAAGAAGCAGCAGTAGCAGTCTCATTGAATGTGTTGAAAACATATTCAGATGTAGCAATGTTATTCATACAGCAAAATACAACAATGAATAACAAGAAGTATAAACATGAAATGAATTTATATTTCTTATCTTATAACATACAGTAATAGTTAGGGGTAATTTAATACAATATTTTAAAATAATTTCATGCATGAATCAAAGTTTGTATATGTTGAACCATTATAAAGCAGAGGTGTCAGCATCTCAGCTACTATTAGATATTGAAATTCTGCATTAGGGATGCTTAACCCATACCTTTATTGGACCAATTAAAATGCAAACTTTTGGTATTTCATTGGTTTCTACATCATGCTGGGTCCAGTCTGGTCTACTAGTTTCTTTGAAATAACATGTGACTCAACATGCATGTATATATGTATGCATTTGTCAACCTTCTCTTGACTCACCAGGCTCCATGGAACAATGGGTGATGAGCAAATACACTTGTAAGACATTCAACAAATACATGAATTAAAACACTCTAGACTTCTCTTTTACAGTAGCCATAACAACAAATAAACAGTTTGAAAAATAACAGCAACCAGAACAAACACCTGTAATTTTTCAGATCCTAAGATCTGGATATTTTATTTATTATTTATTTACTTACTTATTTCCTCGATCTTATATACCGCTCCTTCCTACAGGCTCAGGGCGGTTCACATACAGCCGAGATAACAATCACAGCGGGGTTAAAAATTGCATAAAAATGGAAACGGTTACATAAAAACAATAACCGTTTATTTAAGGCAGGTAGTACATAAAATACCATAGGAATTGGAAGACAATAGACAGGTTACACATCCGAGGGCTTCAGTTAAAGGCATGCCTGAACAAGATGATTTTACATGCCCTCCGGAATGGCATAAGTTCTGTAATGGCCCGGACGTCATCTGGCAGTGTGTTCCACAATGCCGGGGCCACAACTGAAAAGGCCCGTTGTCTCGTTGTGGAGAGATGGCAGGAGCGAATTGATGGCACCATCAAAAGGTTTCGCTCTTCCGAGTGAAGTGATCTCGGGGGAACATATGGGGTAAGGCGGTCCCTCAGGTACACTGGCCCTAGACCATACAAGGCCTTAAAGGTCAAAACCAGCACCTTGAAGACAATTCGGTACTCAATTGGTAGCCAGTGCAAATGCTGCAGGATGGGGGTGACATGCTCTCTTACCAGTGCTCCCACCAGTAGTCGAGCGGCAGCATTTTGCACTAGCTTGAGTTTCCGGATTGTCGACAGGGGAAGGCCTATGTAGAGGGTGTTACAGTAGTCTAACCTCGAGATGACCGTCGCTTGGATTACCGTAGCCAGGTCATCCCTGGATAGGTAGGGGGCCAATCGCCTAGCCTGTCGTAGGTGGAAAAATGATGTTTTGCTGACCATGGAGACCTGGGCCTCCATGGACAGCAATGGATCCAACTGGACCCCCAGGCTTTTTACCAGAGATGACGAGCTTAACTGCTCGCCATCCAGGAATAGGCAATCGGCACCCACCCAACCCAGGGTGACTGGGCCACAGAATCTCCATCTTCGATGGATTCACCTTCAGCCGGCTGGAACGCAGTCATCCAGTCACAGCTTCAAGGCATTGATGGAAAAAATCGGGTACGGTGTCCGGCCTGCCGTCCATTCTCAGCACAAGCTGGGTGTCATCAGCATACTGATAACACTCCAGACCAAAGTCGCGAACCAGCTTTTGAATCAGTCTTTCATCAGTAAACCATTCCTGATATTTTATTTATTCATTCATTTATTTATTTATTCATTTATTATTTTAGAAAACTACCTCTGCCTATTTATGACTCATGCACTTGGAGAATACTGGTTTTATTCACACAAACCATAACCTCCAAAGAATATACATGTACAGCTGGGAGTCAGCTGCATAAGATCTCTACGGACCAGAAGGTCATGAGTTTGAGGCCTGCCCAGGTCGGGATGAGCTCTCGACCAATTGTGTAGCTTGTTGTCTGTCTATATATGTTGTATGTCTATGGCATTGAATGTTTGTCTGTACATGTGCATTGTGATCCGCCCTGAGTCCCCTGCGGGGTGAGAAGGGCAGGATATAAGTGATGTAAGTAAATAAATGAATAAATAAATAAATAAATTTCACAAGCTTTTGCTATAATATCTGTAGGGGGGAATTATTATTTTCTTAAAGAATTTCCAAATGTACATATAGATTTAGTTTTGCATGCTTAGAAGAAATACTCACTGTGTTTCAATTATACCTCTCTATAGCATTTTAATGCTTGTTCTTTACTTTCAGGTGACTAGCTCAGCATAAAGTTTAAGGGGCTATTAAGCAGATTCGAATCTTGTTTGCAACTCGAAAATGTGATTTTTGCATGTTGTTCATTATGTGGCATGAATAAAAATGTATAGTTTATTGGACAATAATGAGGAAAATAGAAAGCTTTTTCAGGCATTTTCAGTTTTGCCAGCAAGTGGTTGTAATTGTCTCCTTCGTGCATTTTTAAAATAAAAAATACAGGTTCCTTCCTTATTAATATAAAATTGTGTCACCACAGCAACAAGGACCATGTCTATTCCAAATTGGTCACATATTTAATAGCCAAATATAGACTTGTCCATAGCCTTAACCAGTACATTTTCTAAACCTTGCCCATACATTTTCCTTACTCCTGGCTCGTAACATTCATACAACCTCTATCCAAACTGTACTGAGTTCATTTTACTACAATGAATGACAGATCTATTATTCTAGTTATCTTAACATACATACAATAGAGGTTAAAATGAGAAATGTTAATATATAAAGGACAAAAGGAATCAGTTACTTGACCATCGAAATCCTTCCATTAAGTGAAACTGAGTAAACGTTTTCCTGATCCAGGTTTTGCCGTCTTGTTGTTGCTATTTTAAAAACACATGGTGCATATATTATTCTATAAGGATTCTGTAGATACTGAATAAAACATTATTATCTGAGTACATAACATAGACTATAGTTGCTTGAAGGGTTGTTTTTGATACTTTAAAACTTTTGTTTGACATCCCCCATCTGAAACATGAGCATGTTTCAGATGGGGGAACTTCCCAGATCAAGTATTTACATTTCAACGTGTGATATACTAAACAGGACTACAAAACAGAATTATGATTGCTTGCAGGCAATGTTTTTCCCCCCTTCATTTTTGTTAACTTGTTCTTTTTGAGGCTCACCAGAAACCAACTGATTTTCTTGTGACAAATTCACATAAGTCCTGAGAGTCTTTCTGTGTCTCTGCTTGATTTCTTTTCTTCCAGTGTGCTGATTATAAGAAATCATGGGCACTCAGGATTATCATTATAGTAGCTGTTGACTGAGCATCAGAAAGCTTCTTAAAGTAGGACTTATAGTTCATAAAGTTTGGGATGTTCTACCTCAAAGAAGGACAAAAGATGTAACCGGGGAATCTCACTTTTAAATACAGTTAAGCTTGTCTAAAAAAATGATACATCAGTTTACTGTATATGTGTGCCAATCTGTGAATATCTTTCCCTTTGACAGGTATAATTTCTATTACAGATTAGAAGTGTTCTACATCACAAACATAAGTCTCTCTGTTGATTATCATACTTCCAGAATTATCCCTAGCCTCCAGTATGAGTATGAAAACATTTGTAAATTAGAGTAAATTCAATTAAAAACAAATCCTCAATTATAACAAAATTATCTTCTATTAGCACTGGCCAAGAACAGCATTGATTGAATGGTTTTGGAATTCCAATTATTTATTTATTTATACTTCAAACTTATATACCACCACTCCCCAAGGGTTCGGAGCGGTTTACAGAGTGGTGAGCCTGCAATTTTTTTGTGCTGAACAGAGAGACAAAGGAGTGCTATACAGTCTGATATCTTTGTCTGTTCATTCCAGTACTGTTGAAATGGTTAGATTTTTAGTACATGAGAAGGGATTTGGTAAGAGATAGTTTAGGGCTGAGTCTTACATTTCTGTGAATGTGAGGGAATACAGAGACATTGGAAAGCCAACAGGCAAAATGTGGTTTTCCACCTTATGATTATTAAGAGCAATGTGTTATGTCAGTTGTTTATGTCTGAAAAGTCTGTCAGACATTAATACTGAATCAAGAGACATAAAATACTTTTGAGTCTTTTGTGAGCAGGGGAAAAAACTGGATCCAGGAAGCTCCATATGCTGTTCTGCACTGAATGTCTAGGTACAGATTATGCCATAGACTAAAATTTATTACTATGAGATGGCAGCTACCAGGTGTTCTTTGATTTCAGGTTTGTTTTTTTTTTTTAAAGATCTATGAAGAACTATCATAAATGAAGCAAATGTTTCTGCCAAGATTAAAATTCCTGTTTAGAAAAGTAAATTCTAGCTATATTGTAGCTGAGGGTAAATTGTCTCAGTACAGAATAAATGTGAAGCTGCTGATTTCTGTCTCTCTCTTGGGGCCAGGGGCTTGCAGGGATCTTTGGTCCCATCTATCCCAAAGAGAGCTAGCAGATCTGTGAAATGACAAGAGCTAATGCAAGGTTTGTCTACACATTAGCTTAAGCACACGGGAATGTTTCTTCAATATATTTTTGAGGTATAATGGGTTGAATCCATGGGTACGGAACCTGTGGATATGGAGGACCAAGTGTATGTCTGGCCAAAATTCATATTCTATGTATTTCTCCTCTTCCTTGTTTTTTTTCCTCTTCTTCCTTATTATCCTTTTTTAGTAGTTATATTTTATTCTATTGTTAGTTTTGAGTAAAATAGTAATAGAATCAATTGGATTTACAGCTGATTTAGCGGAACAACCCTGCTTGGGATAAACCAACATTGTTCTAGTCCTATGCCCAAATTCAAATATTTATTTATTTATTTACGATATTTCTATCCTACCTTTCTCAAGCCTGTAGGCAACTCAAGGCGGCTTACAAATTGGCAGCAATTTGATGCCATAAAAATCCACAATATGCAATTAAAACTTTTAAAACAGCATTATAAAATCAATATGAAATCAATACAATACAAAACCCATTAAAACATATAATAACCAATGTCTTTCTCTTAAACTCACTTTCCAGTATTTAATGTTGATGATGGATGAGATACTTAAGGAAATCTGTAAGAAAAATATTGTTCACCTCCTGATCCGTCCTCTGAAATCCATCTTGAAATCCAGCCAGCCACAACTTTAGTTGGTAAATATTTGTCACTACAATATTTGTTCTTTAAGTTAAAATCCTGCAGGATTTACCCAGACTGAACGTCAATTCAATTCTACATAACAGGAACATAATTTAAAAATACATGTGCTGGTGACACAAGCAATCATTCAACCAGATTTAATACGTTGCAGTGCATCCAGCCAGAAACCAGAACTTGGCCCTATCCAGCATGAAACCAGAACTTGGCCCTATCCAGCATGTCACCTGTATCTTTCTCTGACCAGCAAAAACATCCTCTCTACTGTTTTTCTGTGCTAGAGGCAAATTGCATCTACAAGCCACACTTCATCATTGGAATCCTAGCATCTTAGAGTTGGAAGGGACCACAACAGCTGTACAATCTAACCCCATTGCATGTAGAAAAAGAAAATTAAACTATTTTGAAAGACCTCCCAAACAAGGAGAGTTTACCATATTCCAAGGCAGTCTATTTCATTGCTGAAAAGCTTTAATAGTGAAGAGCTTCCTAATTCTATTCTATTACTATTCTACAAAATAGTCTGGCTCCCTACCTCTCCCGCTGCGACCTGGCCACAGTGATCCAAGCCACGGTCATCTCGAGGCTCGATTACTGTAATGCGCTGTACATTGGCCTACCTTTGTTGACAATCCGGAAACTCAAACTGGCGCAGAACGCAGCAGCCCGCCTGCTACTAGGAGCCACAAGAACAGCTCATGTGTTTTAATTGGTTATGCTTTGTATGCTGTAAACCGCCCTGAGCTTCGGATAGGGCGGTCTATCAAGCCGAAACAATAAATAAATAATGCTTAGGGATGTTTTCTCTCAATTTGAATACATTGGTTTGTATTATAGTGTTTACTCAACCAATTTTTCCCAACCCCTTTTGATTAATAAATTATGAAATACATTTTAGTTAATCATACTTCTATTTTAATGTTAAGGCAGTAACATCGTATATAGCACTCAGTGGTAGTAGTAGCAGTAATAATAATGTGATTTCTTACCCATTTCTTCTAGTAGCTCAGGATTATGTACCTTACTCTGGGAGGTGCATTGTTCTTACAGAAGCAAATTTCATTTGGTAGAGTTGGGCATGTTGTAGATAATTGAAGGCTGTTTCAGCTAATTTTCTGCTATTCTGAATGCTCTGCAGCTGAAAGGCAATAGCACACCATTCCAGCTGCCATTTTGCGTGCCTGGACATTGCCTCACTACTAGCCACATTTTTGGGCTGACAATTTTTCAAAATTCCACTGCTATTCCACTAGAGCTTCTAAATAAGCACTGATTCATGTGTAATCCTAGTTTATGCATTTGGATTTTGTTTTGTTTTGATTTTCCACATCCATGCATATCACTTGAATATGGGCAATCTAGTGTATGAAATGATTTCATAGAAATGTAAAAGTAGTAACTTCAGGATACAGGAAAGTTTATGAATCTGTCAATTAAAAAATAAACTAGTGGGTGTAAATACATGCAGAGAATGCTGAGAACATATAAATATAATTCATATGATTGTTAGCTTGTGGAATATTATTTAAAAATTAAAATAGAACAGGAAAAAATAATCACCTTCCTTAGTTTTGTGAGCAATGAAGAGCATAAGATAACTTGTTGTAGGTTGCTTCTAGAACATGGCCATACAGCCTGAAAAACCTACAACAAACCAGTGATTCCAGCCATGAAAGCCTTCAACAATACCTAGGAGTAATTGTTTATTTTCTAGGCTTTTATATATCTGAAACAAGGAAGGCTACCCAATATGAATAGAACTGGTCCCAATGGAGTGTTAATAAATAAATAATAAATATTGGGAAAGAAATGCTTTTATATATATATATATATATTTCCTTCCTTTTTATATATATCTGTGTGTGATGTCTGTGTGTGTGTTATCCTAAAAGGGGCAAAACTATTATGGGGAACGAATTTTGTAAAACAAATCAAGTTTTCCATTCTTCCTATTTCTATTAGTTATTACAACTTTTAGAAGGATATATTATCTAAACTGAAGTCTGTGTTAAGCTTCATATAGGTATGAAAAGCAAAAGCAACAGGAGCCATGGTGACCAAGGGAAAAAAAACCATTATCTACTGTGTCAATAAAAAAGGCACAAAACTCTGTGCCAAATTTTAGGTCATTAGACCTTTTCATCAAGCAGGATGATCCAACAAGCATAGGAAGAGTGGAATGTGGAGAAACCTTTCCTTGAAAAGTCATTTATTTCAGGAATGGAATAGAGAACAGTCTGCAAATTATACATGGCACCCTCATAACTCAAACTATCTTTGTCTCATGGAAAACTCCTGGAAAGTAAAGAACTATTAGACCAAGTTTGTTCAGACAATGCTGGAAATAAATTAAAATGCTGATTTACAGAACAGAGCAGTTCCATCCAATACTAAAAAGCTTCAAATAGGAAGCCTTTTTTCTTTCTTTTTGCTGATGTCACTGGCTTTACTTTCTAAAGAGAAAAATACTTTGATTAGCGGAGATATCAGTGAACCAGGTCCTAAGTCATGCACCTTCAGAATGCATGAATCTTGTTAGGTTGTAAGGGGTCAGAAGACTATTTGTTAGTTTAAGGTGCTTGATGTTCATGAGCCCAGGAAAGGGACAATAGCAATAGCGGTTTTATGGACTAGAGTCATGACACCATCCATTAGTCATGACAACAGAGTAAATCAAGAGCAAAGGACATTTTAGAAGACACTATAAAAGTGCATGTTAAAAGTTAGAATTAAAGGATTACTGTGGATACAGGATTACTTGTTGCACAAGGTAGTTACAGCTGCGCTGATTTGATTCAATGTTGAGGACCGGAAATAAAGGATATACATTTCTGTATTGGTGAATGTGTGTGTATTTGTTATTGAGATCATAGAGATAGCCTACTTCCAGGCTGAAGGCCTGTGTTGTAACAAGCATATGAGGAAGTCCACCACACTTGACTGATAAAAAACAGATGGCTGATGCAATCAGCTAGATGAGATGATTTGATCCAAGGCAGGAAAAGCCAAGTTTTAGCTAAACATGGTTTGTTTACATTATCTTAATATGAATGGAAATGAGGATTGGTTACATGAAGAGGGTGCAGTCATGTGAATAGAGCAGACAAAAATAGATGCAAAATGGGAAAGGATTCTTGGTTCTTCAGTCTAGTGGCCTGTCCAGACAGCCCCTTTATTGCAGAAACTTCCGCAATAAAAAGGGGGCTGTCCAGACAATGTTCTGGGCAGTCTTGCATTAATTCGGCACAAACCAGGAAAACCCTGGTTTGTGCCAAATTAATTTGTTAGTGGATTTATTCCGTGCCTTCTTGGAAGGCACGGGATAAATACAGTACTTCCAGATCTGGACTGCAGAATACTGCAGTCCAGACACCATTCCCACAATTTACTGGGCTAAATAAGTCTGGTAAACTGTGGGAATACCTACCCCATACCCCAAAGCTCTCAGACTCCTTAGAAAAGTAGTAAAATCTTACCTATAATCCAGTAGAAGCCCCAGATGGCTCTCCCAGCTGAGAGAGCTTGGCAAGGCTTCTAATGGATGATAGGTAGGATTTTACTACTTTTCTAAGAAGTCTGTGGACTTGGGGGAGAGGGGGAAGGGCCTCCAGACATTCTCTCGGGCTAGTCTTGAGAGAACGTCTGGACACCAACTCCAGAAAGGGTGTGCTTTCTGGCATAGGTGCAGACAGCCCCCTACAAACATCCATGTTGTTTTAGGGATAAAGGGCTGTCTGGAACTGCCCTAAGAAACGTGGGTGGGAAACCATGCCTGTTTCAAGTCTCCATTAATATTGGTTAGCTTAGTGTGGCAAGACAGCTATCAAGAATTCATACCATGGCTAGCAGCAGAATTCCCCTCTAACAAGGATTTTCTGAATATTTTGCTGAAATGTTTCTGTTTTAAACTAGTGTCTTTTTCTTCAGCAAATCTAAGTGCAACAGATGCAGGAGCAAAAAGGCTACCTGATCACCAAGACTCTTTAATGTTCCTTCTTTTATGAGTTTTCATATCTTTTTCAGTTCTTTACAATAATGTGAACAAGCCAATCTGAGAAAAGTGCAATATCCCAGCAGGGCCAGTAAAATATCTTGTCTTGTATCAAAGCGAATCCCATATCCATTCACTTACTGCATGAGAACCAACTAAATTAGGATTTAAAGTGCTGGTGCATTTACATTCCTTTAATGCACATGTGTCAAACTCAAGGTCTGCAAACCAAATCTGGCCTACCATGTCATTTTGTGCAACCCTCCAGATGTTAGGATATAGCGCCTGTATTCCTTATCACTAGACATCATAACTACAGCTGATGGCAGTTTTGGTACAGTAAGATCTGGAAGGCTGGGATTTATAATGTTTAGTGGGGTTTGAATTTAGATACAAGGCTTGTGGATATAATGTTTGACTTTACCCTTTCCTCAATCTCAGAGCTGCAAGTGCTGTTGGGTTGCAATTCCCATTTCAATCAGTCTGCATTGGGGAGAATAGAAAAATGATTTGAATTGTCATTCAATAATATCTGGAGACCCAAACTAGGTAAAAACTAAAGAGCACTATATAAATAAAACTGTAGTTGGTCCTCTGTATCCAGATTCTCTATCCATAGAATCAACCGTAAGGCTGACATGGCCCTTGATAAAAAAAAGTTTGACACTCCAGTTTTCCTATACTACCTTTGAGCCTGAAGAATTTGTATAAGCAAAGGGCATTAATATATCATAAATCTATCAGGCTAGGGCTGTTTGCATTCTCAAGTCCACAACAGGTAAGAATGACTTCTGCTAGAAAATGTGCTATACAACTGTAACATTTTGGGGGGAAGTGAAATAAAACTGTGTCCTTGTTTCTATGGGTGAGTGACAACCCGATCCCATATATGCCTTCTCAGAGTTGGAAATACAACACACAGCATTGCAAGAGTTAAAAGAGCAGTAGAGATGAGCTAACCATATTCTAATGAGCTAACCTCTTATTTCTTATCCACCTATTTTAACTAATCTTAGACACAGATGAATAGTGTCTTCCTCTTCTCTTCATTCCCCTCCTTATTATCGTACTGCTGCAAATGTGAAACTAGCTTAGTCCTGCTCTTTTCTGTCCTTACCTAGTCTCACTATGTTTAGTAGCATGAGACCTTTCCTACTTCTAATGGAGTTCCTATTATAAAACTTTAGTTTTGCTCTTCTACCTCTAATGGAGTTCCTATAATAAAACTTTCATTTGCTTTTTATAGCCATTGATGTCATTGCTCCTTAATCATCATAGCTGGCCACTCTTGATCACTCACAAATTGTAACCATCAGTCTGTGTCTCAGAACAGTGGATCACTGAGGAAGGATGCAAGTAGAAACAAGTTTCTTCCACCATAATTTCTGGGTTTTAAAGGTTTTTAAAAGCAAAAGGTTTTTCTAAAAGACATCTAATATATTTCTGTCCTTATACTCTTGGACTAAATCTTCTATTTTCAAGAATAATCGGGTATAAATCTGATCATTGTCAGTGAGCCTAATTTACTGTCATAAGTGAGAAGCAGAATTTAAATGTAGGCTCTTGCTTATTGAATGCCAACTGTCTTTAGTAAGGACTTCAATAGAATATGCTGATGAGATTTATAATTTCACAATACAATTTCCTTTAAATTTATTAGGACTATTACCATGAGATTATTAAAATATATTAGTACATTCATTGAAATTGCAATTCTTTTGTGATAGTTTAAATGCAATAAATGTTTCTAATTAACTAATGCTCAAATAGCATGTAATTTTTTTCATTCTATCTTCTACTTCAGATTAAATGAATGGGGTGTCTTGTTAACTATCATTATAAAGTACATATTAAGAGTGAACAACTATATTCTGCCTGCCCATTTATAAGCTAATTTCACAGTCTGTGTGAGTAATTTAATTTACACTGCAGAAGGAATCTCTGACTCTAAAATCTCCTGTGGTTTCCATACAATACAAATTTGTCTAGTGAAACACAGATCTAAATCCAACTGCCAGTCTGCACTGGAGTAAGTCCACTGAATCAATACAGTAAATGATGACTTATGAAGTTCCCATTGAATCAGTGGGTCATATTCTAGGTGAGAGTAACACTTAGGCTGAATCTACACTGCCATATAATCCAGTATCAGATCCCAGATTATCTGTTTTGAACTAGATTATATGAGTTTACATTGTCACAGAATCCAGTTCAAAACAGATAATCTGGCATCAGCAACTGGATTATATGGCAATGCAGATGGGGCCTCAGATTCAGGATAGATTGTGGATAGTCTGAAAAAATACCGACTATTCTCAGATAAATGTACCAATGTATGTTTTATATATGCTTGTTGTGAGCCGCCCCGAGCCTCCAGGGAGTGGCGGCCCAGAAGTCTAATAAATAAATAAATAAATCTATACCCATAAAGATTTTACAGGGTATATAGAAGACTTTGCCTCGGTGCCCTATTAAGGATCTGCAATTTCTAAGATATTGGTAATTACTCCGTGCTGCTCATTGTGACAATAATCCAGCATTGTAACCAGAAAATAAAACCCCTATGAATCACCCTATACACAATGTACTGTATTGTTAAGTCCAATATGAAAATACTATATTAAATATCCATCAAAAAAGCCACTTGCTAACTTTTGGCATTCACTGCTGATTAATGCAAGGAATGGGGTAAGTGTAGCCCTCCAGCTTTTGTTAGAAAGTAGGCCAGGCCAGGATAGACAGAATGGAAAATTATGGAAGTTGTGGTCTAACAACATCTGAAAGACCATCAGTTTCCCTTTTTGTGTCCTTTGCTGGATTTCACATAATCAAATGGAGGTTGCCGTTTGCATTTGGAATCACATGCTGACAGTGGCTTCCTGGGTATTTGTAGGATACTTGTGCTTAGCCATCACAGATAATATGCATGTTTATACTACTCAAATATGTTTTTTCTCTTTTAGATTGCCATCTATTATTCTGTCATAGGTCAGTTTGATCAGTAAAAGTATTAATTAACTGGAAGAGTCTGTTTTGATCTGTCAGCTTGGAACATCAGGAATATCTACTTATTTTTCATCTCTGGATTTTGTAAGAAAAGTTTAAGAGACAACAAAATGAAAATATGAAAGACAGGACTTCTTTCAAACATGCAGTCAGTTTTGTTTATTGCACTGTAAATTACTTTCCACTTCAATCACTTTCTCAAAAATTTTGAAAATACACATCTATTTCACCTTGGTTAACTAAAGTGATTATTCAGTCAAATTGCAGGCATTCAACTACAAATATTTTAATTGGTTAGTAGGACTTATGCTGTGTGGTTTTACAAGTGTTTTTTGTGAAACTATGCAATGTATGAAAGCTCCACTAAATTCATCTCTTTCTTACTCTAAAATTCATATATATATATATATATATATATATAGAGAGAGAGAGAGAGAGAGAGAGAGAGAGAGAGAGAGAGAATGTAGGTAATTAACAAAACTTCTTTCATCACTTTTAAACTCATGATTCAAGGTTGCAATAATAATGACACAATCTCTATATGACAAATAAAAATTAATTAGGATAAATTGAAATCTTTTGCATTTGCCCCCCAAAGAATAGTAAATTTCCATATTGTCACCTTTGACTGGTTTCTGAAGCATCTGAAGTCAAAGATTAGAAGATGTTCCTTTACAGATCCATTACAACCCTCCCAAGATGCACATAAAGGCCTAAGGTTACATGCATAGAGTTAAAAGGGAAAATTATTATATCAGTGGTATGAATCCATTATAAGAGAGGGATGGCAGGTTCACATTCAAGGATCAAAGAATCTCCATATTTCAACAAATCACACTCCAAACCTTGGAAGCAAAGACGGACACATTAGACCTTTAGTTGTTTAACGTAAGTTAATTTGCTTGGATAAATTTAGGTCAGCATTAGTGTTTGCCTACATATTGCTAAAGGGTACTCAATAGAAGCTATCAATTACCCAAGTATAAAACAAGCAATGCTTCAAGATATGTAAACACCTAATATAAGCCTCACCTCTTGGAACAGGATGCCGGAAGTCTTAGTTTTCTCTTTTGCAATTGTATTCTGTTTTTCAGTTCTTCCTCCTTCTCATAAGTCTCAGTATTGTGTATCTTGTGTGATTTTAAAAATAAAAAAAACATAATTTGCTATGTTTTAGTAATCATATTATATAGACTTTGGGAACACTCTGCATAATACAGAAATGCTACTATCCTATGTGGAATGCCACGGGTGGCCAAAGTAGAGCCCACAAGTTGACTCAAGAGCATTTATACCCTCCTAGATTAGGAAATGTTATTATCTGGGGAAGGAAGGGAAGAAGCTATTTTAATTCCAAAGGGACAGAGATGTTTTCACTAGAATTTGCAACAGCTGAAATGATTGACTGCAACAGGTATTAGCATGTCCATGCTTCAAACACTAGTGAGCCCTAACATCAGAACACTTTCCTTTCTGTAACACGTTGCAGACTTTATAAAACAGTGCCTAAATAAAAAAAATCCACATGGGGAGAAGCATGGCAAACTAGATGGCATGTGATCACTTTTCCTCCTCCCATACCTTATTCAGAAACTAATTATTTGAAAGTCTGAGAAGATTGCATCTGCCAAATGGCCTCACAGTTAGCAACTACATATATAAATTAAAAAGAGAGTGCATAGGGCCTTGGGGGTTTGTTTGGCCTCCTTTTGCAGGCCAGGTTTATTCCCAGAATGACATAAAAGGATTAAACGAACAAGTGTAAGTGGAATATAGAGAGCAAACTAAAAAGTCTCTAACTTCCTTAACTGTATTATAATGGGAGGGATAAAGGAAAGACCTACCTATTGGATATCCCTGTCTGGTTACAAGATTTGCAGATATAATTCACCAGATCTAGGTTTCATTGGAAATAGGATTCAAGTTGTTATTTTTGTTGTTGTTATTGGGATTATGCATTTATATCCCACTCTTCTTCCCATGGGGACTCAAGGTGGATAACATCTATCCACAATAGTTTAAAATGAGCAATAAAATGTTAATAACATTTAAATAATAACACTGTGGTAAAAACATAATTAAAATGTTTGGGAGGGAGTTCTACAGTCTGGGAGCAGCCACCAAAAAAGGCCCTTTCCCATGTTCCCACAAAGTGTGGGTGGTAGTACTGAGAGAAAGTCCTCACCAGTAGATCATAGATGTCTTCCATGTTCATAGAAAGAGATGAATTTCTTCAGATAACCTGGACCGGAGCCATATAGAACTTTGTAGGTCAAAACCAGCACTTTGAATTGTGCTCAGAAACATGTTCACAGCCAGTGGAGCTGTCACAACACAGGAGTTGTATGCTCCCTGTATCCAGTCCCGGTTAGCAGTCTGGCTGCTACTCTTTGGACCAATTGGAGCTCCCAAGCAATTTTCAAAAGCACCCACATGTAGATCGCATTATAGTAGTCCAACCAATATGTGACTAAGGCATTTCCACCATGGCCTGATCTAATTTCTCCAGGAACAGGTGCTGTTGGCACACTAGCTTTAACTGTGAAAAATAATGCAGTTAATCTGCAGTTTGAATCTGGATTATATGACAGTGTAGATGCAGCCGGAGAGAAGATACAACAAATTGAGCTCCAACCCATTGTTATTATAAAGTCTTTTGAACAACAGAGATTAAAGTCTCTATTCACAATGATAAGCATTAAAATTTCATTGGGCTTTTTTTTCTAACCGAGTTTAAGATTATTAATAGTCAATGTTGTTTACTCATTTGAGTGTTGGACTAGAACTCTGGAAGATGAAGGTCCTCATTCATTCTCCCCTAATCAATTTTTTTGCAGCAAGAAAAAATTATGGGTAAATGGTGGAAAAACAAGGGAAGGTTGGTTACCATTGGCAATGGATAATGTTTGGACTCCTCCCAAAATATAGTGGGTGAGACCAGGTAACGGTATGATAAAACCCTTGTCTGAAACTGCTCTTAGGAAGAGGAAGCAAATGGTGATATCCCCTTCAAAAAGCCAATGACAGTTAAAAATAAATGAGAAGGAGATCGACAATAAGGGAGGAGATTGATTTAGATTAATGAAAGGTGCGCGGGGAAGAACAAGTGAAGCAGGCATTAACAGAAGTATTCTTGATGTTGTAAGAGGGATTCAAATGATCTAATACCTATCTCTAATTGGAGAAGAAAGTCTTCATTGTGAAGCCTTTAATGTGATTTTGTTTGTTTTTTCATGCAAAATCTTTTTATAAAACTCTCAGCGGTGACGCAACAAAGGTTACTGGGAAAAGATGGTGAAATCAAAATTTGTTTTGTCAAAATGGAATCATACATTAAAGCAGGTTTGCAAATGAACCTTAGATCATTTTTTTAGCCCATGCACACATTTAACAATCCAGTCCTCCAGTAAATTAAAATGCTCCAAGGTTGATATGTTCTGATTTTTCTACATCTCTGTATGCAGAGTAAAATGAAAAGGGAATAAAGTTTACTATTTTTAACCCACTGTTGTTCCAACAATAACAGAATCATAGAATCGGACACAATTGCATTGATCATTTAGTTCAATCCCTACCAGTGGAGAAATCCATACTTAAAGCATCCCTGATAGATGGCCATTCAAATTATCTTTAAATAAACAACAACAACATGTGAATGAAAACCTATCATATCCTTACTTAGAAATGGCTCTTAGCATCAGGAAATTCTTCTTAGTAGTTAATTAGAATTTCCTTCTTGTAATTTGAATATGTTGGTTTGGATCATGGCTTCTGGAGTTCCAGAAAATAATCATGCTGAATTTTCTATCTTATATTTATTTGGAAATAGAAAAATTGCTATCAAGTGTTATTGGCATTGCTGTTATTTTGGAATTTTCATTTAGTCCAGCTCCAGGCCAAAACACTCCCACATGTGAAGTGCATGAGAGGGAACATATACATCCTATCCAAATCTTCCCTTCATCTACTCATGTCACACCCCCTATTCTACCCATCTTTTATCCCATAAGTGATGGAATCATTTTTTTGGAGGAAATAAAGAGTTGTGAACATACAGTATGTACATGGATTTACTTATGAGATATCATCTACATGGAACTGAGATTCCCAATATTTTTGCCCAAATATTGTCTTCATTTAAATCTTGTTCTTATGTAAAACTAGTGTCTAAAATGTGAAATAAACATGAGAACTGGGAAGCCCTGGCACTTGAGTGTTTTAACTGTAGGTCAGCTGTTACCAACAGTGTTGTGGATTTTGAAGAGGCACAGATAAAAGGCGAAAAGGAGAAATGTGTTAAGAGAAAGGTATATCAAGCAAACCCTTTCAGCAGTGCAATGACTCCCAGCATGGCCACTTCTATATGGAATGAGCAGCAGTGCACTCAGCTGCCTTAATCCTTCTGTGTTGTTGGAGAAGAAAGCTGGAAATGTCTTTGTTCGTCTGCTTGTTCTCCGAAAACACACAAATGTTCATGATGGGAACTGCATTACACAAAAGATTGGGGGGGGGGGGAGAGGCAGCGGGGGAGGGAGAGGTAGCATTTGGAGGCATGGCTACTAAGATATAATTAGTTACATCTCCACAACTATGCCTCTTGATAAGAGATCTCAGCTGATTTTTTTTAAGTGTGTGAACCACTTCTCATGAAGTGCATAATGGTAATGATACTGTTCACATTAGTGTTGGTTTTGCACATACATCATATAACGGGCAGTGTGCCTATATAGATTGCATTCATGAATAGGTAAGCATATACAGAGTTTGTCAAACCATAAATGTAACACTAGCGATCAACTTTTTGTAAGGCAGGGATAAAAGTAGTGTAGCTGCGGAAGCTAAATAAATGCAGATTTGACCTTTTGTTTACAGAATGCCCAGGGAAATCTATATTAGACCACGGAAGTGTTTCAAAAGGTTTTGAGCCATTATACTGGAGTGAAATGTGTCCCTTGTGGATAGTTTTGACAACAAAGATCTGAGACTATTTCTTGTTGAGCATTGCCCTTTCTTTGGAGATTTCAGCATGTCATTTGCAAGTGGCTTTTCAGACAGATTTTGGTGGTATAATTCAGCCCCCAGGATTTATTTTAAACAGTGTAGAGTAATTTAAAGGAACGAAAAGAACGGAAGGTAAGGATCAGCATGGTAAATGAGACAGAAATATGAATAACAAAAAAGTCTTCATAATTATTACGTGTGAAACATGATCCATTTTACTACAGATAGGAGATATGTCTTCTGTGACTACTTGTAAAGCAATAGGGGGTTGAACCAGGTTTTCGAACACATCTAGATGGCATATTCGCTGTTCCTTTTTCGCCTCAAGCTTCTTGCTTGTTTTCCGTTCTGTCGTAGGTTGGAGTTCAACTAGCCCAGAAGGACTCAGGTAATTCTAATGGCATTTCAGTTGGTCTTTTAAAACTGCTGTCAGTGATCTGGTTCCTCAGATGTGTAAATTAAATAAACAAACAAATAATAAAACAAATACCTCGATAGTTTCAATAATTGCTGTGTTACACAGACAATTCAGCTGTGTTCCTATTACAACAGGTTGCCACAGCAACAGCTAGCTACTAAGAAAGATCTATTTGGCAAGCACTGTGGAATGGTCTTTGCTGTATAAAGCTGTTTACTGAGGAATTAGCCATCTCTTAACACCATAAATAATCTTCCCCCACTTCCCCAACAATGATCCTGCCCTACACACTAAATTCTGATACCTAAAAGGTGCTCTATAGGTTATGTACTACTTATTAGTATCTCATTAGAGAAAAGCTAGCTACTGCAAAGGAATGACTGGAAATACGTTGAAATCCTTCTAGCATTTTTCTTGATACTGTGTTTTAAACATGCTGGATAAGGCAGCAGCAGGAGTTGTCACTCCCTCCCAAGGAGAACACTGCTGGATTAGATCAAGTATCTACCCTAGTTCCTGAATAAGATATAATTTTCTCAGATGTTGACAGCAGAAATTGAAGAAGGAAGCATCTATCCCAAACTGTTCCTTAGTCAGGATTCCTTTTACCCATCATGATCAATATTTCTCCATGGCCTTGTTCCTTCTAGGAATACATGCAATGCTAATTGAAAGTCATCTAAGACTATAGTTATCACCATGACCAGTGATCATAAATTCTATACACTGACCATATGTTATGTTAAGACATACTTACTACCAATAATTTTCCTTTATAATGAGAAAAATTCATTGCACCATGCATAACCTTTATTCTGGAGTTTTTAGATTTTAACCTAGTTAGACAAAAAAACTTTTAGAATTCTAGGGAAGATGTTGCACCTTCTTTATCAATGAGCTTATCCTTTCCCCAAACTTTTTCCAATTGTAGTGTGCTCTTCTTGGAATCAGGATGCCTTAATATTATAAAATATTTCAGACATGGCTGGACCATGGATTTATTGGGGGGGGGGGTCACAATAACACTAGCCATGTTATTATTCTTAATTATCATAGATTTCCAATATTGATTGACTTACTTTATTACCAAAAAAACCCCTTCTACACAGCTGTATGAAATCCACATTATCTGCTTTGAACTTTTGAATATGTTAGTGTAGACCAGGGGTGGGCAACTATTTTTTCCAAGGGGACACACGAGAGCCAAAAAATATTATGGAGGGCCGCACCTAAAGGCGGAACTACATGCTAATCTACATTATTTATTTATTTATTCATTTACTATATTTACTATATATTACACATCATTAATATTAACATATTAATATATCAAGAAATATTAATATATTATTAGTATTAATATCATAATTATTATATTATAGTATATATATAAACATAATATATTGAAATTATAATATATCTTATAACATTATATTATATTATTTATTATATTATTTTATTATTGTTATAAAATTATTATACAATAATAATAAAAACCACTAAAATAAAATAATGCTTCCTTATCGTCCCCTTCTCTGGAGATTTTTATGCAGAGGCCAGGCAGGGGAGGCAAGGCAGGGGCCCTTAGGCGGGCCAGATAGAATCAGCCAAAGGGCCGCATCTGGCCCCCGGGCCGCAGTTTGCCCACCCCTGGTGTAGACTCAGATAATCCAGTTCAAATCAGATAATGCCGATTATCTGCCTTAATATTCTGGAATATATAACAGTGTTGAAGGGCCCTGAGTCTACCTTGATTCCATGACATCTTTCCTTGTTAATTGTTACTACTGCAGATCCCACAGGGATACACCTGAAGTCAAAATATTTTGTCCATATGTGACTCACTCTCTGCTTAAATTACATTAAAATCTCATTTTCCATGTGATTGCCTATTGATCAAATTTGAAATGGTCCATTTGCTTTGTATCACACTGAAACATTTCATGTTACTCAAAATTAAAGTGTGGTGCAGGTAAACACAATAAATATTCATATTCTTTCCATGTACATGGAATATTTATAGGGCCACAACTCCAACCTGATATCAGAAGACTAGAATTAATTTCTTTTGTCAGAATGTTGTGTGGAAAACAACAATAAGCAGCTCTGAAGATACCTTAAGAAATCCAAAACTGAGAAAAATAATTTTTGTCTTGAACTGACACTCCTGGCTGAGATTGACTTTGGAAGTTGTAATCCATAAAAGTATTGTTTCCTAGTTTTGAAAAAAGCCTACATTCCTGATTAATGTATAGACACCAAAAAGTCTAATGGTTATTTCTGTTGACAGTTTTGACTCATGTGGTTATCAGCAGTTTGTATGCTGGGCCAATGGCATGAAGAGAATTATTCCCCACTAGATTTGGATTAAGGCTTCATTACAACAACATCACAATTTAATTTGCTTTCTGGAGATTGTGATGCTATTGTAGCATTCGGTTGAAAGAGGGCGAAAGTTTCTATCTAATTCTCACCTTGTATTCCATGAGCCTTTTAGATGAAGCTGCTATAAACCTATGTTGAACACAGAGTATGGAGCCACTTTGCTTTATCCCCTCCATGACTTTTCCTCTTTCATATACACATGCTTTTTTGGGTTTAAACTAACACAATTTTAAAATATTGTTCAGTTCTCAGAATGATATGTGTCTTTCGGAATACTGAAAATATAGTATGGCTCTTAAAAGAAGGAAAGTCTCTCCTTATCCCTATAGCTGCATGAATGAAAAGGATTATTTTCCTTCTGTAAAACATCCATAGCAGTTAGAATGAAATGTAACTGGTGGTGCATTAATGTGTTTCTTTAATGGCACCTCAGCTTCTATCCTTCCATCTTTGGAACCAGTTTTTTTAAACATTATTTTTACCTTTCTGAAAAGCTTTTATAGTAATTATTTCTTCATCTTCATGCTGTGACTCTGCTCCAGCTCTATAACTGTTGTTACAGACTTTCCTTATTTTCTTGCTGAGTTTGTCCATTATCCACATTGATACTTTCTACTGCAGTGCTGTCGTAAAATTTTTAGTCTTCACTCAGTTTATCTTACTCTAATATATATGGAACAATTTCTAGATAGGCAAATGTCTTCAAAAAAATTATTGTGCTGGTTTTTTGTTTTTTGTTTCTTTTAAAAAAATAAATAAATAATAACACATAGGGCCATCAGTGGGAAGATCAAACAAGGGCATAGTCCAGGGGTGGGCAATTACAGGCCCTCCAGGTGTTTTGGACTTCAACTCCCAGAAATCCCAGCTAGTTTACCAGATTTCTGGGAGTTGAAGTCCAAAACACCTGGAGGGCCGGTAATTGCCCACCCTTGACATAGTCCTATAAACAAAATGCTGACTGCATTTTTTTTTCTGTCCCCAAATTGTTGCTGTTCTAGCTGAGCAATTAGGGAAAAACATTTTAGACAGCCAGAGAAAATAAAGTTATAGAATCTTGCAAACACACACACACACACGTTATACATCATTTGTTTTACAGCAGACACATATTCAGCTTTCATATTCAATGCAATCTACCATACATTATTTTTTGGTATCTACTGTTATTTTTATGCTTAGACATATTTTATGTCCTTCGCCACTGTGATCCCCTTCATGAACTTACAAAAATATTACATACTGTACACATTCAGTTTTATCATGCTTATTTTCTGTATTGTTATAAGTGTTTTATGTAATTTATTATATAGAGAGTAATCAAGTTTTATCAAACCTTTTTGTTTGGTTTGGTATTGTGACGTGGCCTACGGGCTAATCAATAACATTTACTACTACTATACACATACCAGGAAGCCCTTTCATGACAGTGTGGTCTAATGGGAGGTTTCCAATGGAGCCAGCACAGGACCTCGCTGGGAGAGTGACACTTTCCTCATATGATGGGGAAAGTGTTGCCAAGAGGGAGTTGCGCATGGGGCAACAGATTTGGCCTGCTGCCCCTATCTTTCTTTCTGGGTGCCAGGTGAAGTGGGACACTTCATCTGGCCTTTATGATGAGGCCCTTAGTCTCCACAGGCCCCAGATGTTACTGAAAGGTCTGCATCTTTGGGGTGTTTTTTTAAAATAAAAAAAAACCTCAGAGTAAACTGGATTTCCAGGTTTATTCTGGGGAAATGAAAATTATAATGAGACATTATTTAGACACCTTATGAAAAAGTGCCCCCTACTCTGCATTTTAGTGTAGTGTGCCGTAGATGGGACCTGTGTCACAGAGAAAATCTTGTTAGGAAAACTCTGTGATTGGGTACCTTAGGGTCACCATCAGTCATAAATAACTTGAAGGCACTCAACAAGAAAAAGAGGACAAGACTTTTGTTTTAAGAGTATTCTGCCACACACAAATTACAAGGAGAACTTGATGAAGAACTTGGTATACTTCCTGGTTAGTTTCATCTTGGAAGTATTCCAAGTTAGAACTTCTCACATAAAACATTTATACTCACTGTCCTTATAGAGTCATCAGAATACATGCAGATGTAATACTTTATTTATGTATTATGTTTGCAATTCATCACCAAGTTATACAGGTCATAGTTGACAGGTATTAGATCTGATGCCATTTCAACAGCCATTTTCACATTACATTATTAGACTTTCACAGTGATATGAGCTTCTGAAGTGAGAGTAGAAAACATTGCCCACATTAAAATTCAGTGTTTATAAGTGTGAATTCATAAACAGAAGTTAGTTCACACAATTCAAAAGCTTTGGCATGCTAAAAATTGTTTAAAATATGTTTTGGGATTAGTGATACATTGGAACCCATGGCATCTCCTTCTTTCAATATTCTTGGTCCATTAAGCAACACAAGGAAATTATATACTCTCTTTGGAGTCAGGTGTAGCTCAGTATTTTCCTCCCCAGACATTCAAAAAAGTGACACTACTCCAGAGAATGTAGAGGGGGATATGCTTCTTTTAGGCTCTCCTGAAATGGACTAAGCCCTTGCCTTTCACCACTCTACTCATAGAAAGGAAATCATTGGTTTTGTAAGACTTAAAGCACTCACATTGACCTATTAATAAGTCGATCCAGGTTCTCTGGGTTGATGTAGTGACTAAAATATCTAGGCTTACAAATATTGGGAAATTGTATAAAGCTTTTTTTTAGTTGTCTATGTTTTCTGGATATGATTTACTTTGAACATGAAAAGGAGGGGATTTTTTTAATGAGCACCTATATAAAATGTATAAAGTAATACAGACTTTGCTATTCAGCAAAAGGTCAAAGGGGCCAAACAAGATGTGATATCTGTGCATTTTTTGGTTTGGATAAAAGCAGCTATTTGTCAAGTTCCTTGGACTACTCTTAAAATTCAAACTAAAATCCAAAGGAAAACCAGTGTCACAGTAACATCAGAGTTGCTAGCCTTCAATAAGTAAGGAGGATTTAGTGGAGCCAAGGTTCAAGTAGAGGAAGAATAGTCTGGTTTCCTACAACCTTTCTTCAAGGGAAACCCTCTCCTATGCATGTATTGGGAAAAATTTGAAACAAAAATGTGTATCAGAATAAATATGTATTTAAAAAAGTAAATGTCTATGAATTTCCATGCAGAGTGAAAATTAAGATTGGGAGAAATGTGATAGAGTGAAATGAAGACTGGAAAAATAAGTGGTGGAGAGAAACTAAAAATGAGAGATGTTTGGAGCAGAAGGGTATGATGTCTTTTCTGTCAAATCTTTGGCAAGATTTTGACTATGTCTGGATTCTGACCTAGGGGTGCTCTGATTGTAGGGTTAGGGTTATTTTGTATGCATGGTCAAGGTTGGGGTACTATTAACCTTGAATTAACAAGGAATACTTCTTGCTTAAAAAGGAAGGATAGAAACTTCAATAAGAAGAGCTAAGATGGACTAACACAACTGACATGGAAGAAAATAACACATTTTGTTACAGTGTCATAGAATCTCTAGTCTACTTTTGTACCTCTGAGAGTTCAAGCTTTTTATTTTATGTCAGTAGATAATTTAAATGAGATTAAAGGATTATTCTAGATAGGCCTCGGTAGGGAATTGATAAAATTAGACTGGCTAAGTACTTCTGAGATATTGTAAATTTCTTCAATTTGCACTAAAGATTGAGCTCTTTCTCAAAGGTGCAGGTATTAGTTTTTCAGTTTTTAGTTCTGCTACCTGATATGCTTTCATCAGAAATATGGCACTTTCAAGGTATGATGCTCGAGAAGGAAAATATGTGGATATTAGTTTTTAATGTACTAGCTTTTGTCATTTGAATAAGAATAATTTTATATATTGATTTCTATTGATTTCTTTATTTGCCACCTGTTAATCCAGACTGAAATGCTTTTGGGACATTATAGCATAATAGTCCATAGAAAAGAGGGGGGGAAACCACCACAGATACTACTGATATGAGCAATTTTAGAGAAATCCTGGAAAAAAATATATCAAGTATTAAGGCATAGCACCAATGTGATTTCCTCAAAGTTAAAAATATTTTCGTGAACTGGGACTGCATCTAAATTAGAAAATTAGGGCGCTTCCAGACAACATCAACATTTGGGTCAAATAAGTGGGGCAACAAGTTCTATCACAGATCTGTCAATCCTATTAAATAATTCCCTGTCATTCTGACACCACTGTAGTGGGGATTTTAGAAATCTGCAAGATGGATGGGGTAGAAGTTTACTTTTTCAAAAAAATTACTCTCTGACATGTGCTGGACCTCATATGCACTCATGTGGATATGTAAATGTAAACACAAGCAGATTTCTTATTATCTCTCATCACCCTACTGTAAATTAAAGTTCTATTTAATTCCATAAAGATCAGAACAAAGGAATGATTGCAAAGAGTTTTTATTGTAATTGCTTTCCATTTGTGCTTCCATTTAGCCTGTGTGTCCATGGCTCCATCTGTTTACAGCCCAGCTCAGCTATTTTGGAATTTTAAAATGTGCACATGTGCTGGAACAGTCCACATCAGAGTATATGTACAAAATCACATCTTTTCCATGACTGCAACGATATATAGTCATGCGAATATAACAATTTTTTAGCAGGAATTGGGTTTTAAGCTCACCTTTTTAACACCTGTTTCTCAAATGTTAATATGAAGCAACACACTTTTTCTTGAAACATCATTTAGTCTCACACATAACCTTTTATTCTGGTTTCTTCAGCGTTTTAAGGTATGTGTAAAAGGGCCCTTAATGCAGCTTGACACCTCTTTCACTACCATTATTCAAAACTATGGAATCATGGGAGTCCTATTATTTACTAGGTCTTTAGCCTTCTCTACTGAAAGAGAAGTATGCCTCACCAAACTTCAAATCCCAAGGTTCCGTGGCATTAAGTTTTGGCAGTTAACATGATGTCGAACTGCATTAATTCTACAGTATAGCTGCACTCTCCTCTCTGTTGGTGCCCCCTTGTCGTGGGGGAGAGGCTTGCGTACCCTAATGAAGTTGTGAGCTATGCTGGCGGTGGCATAATAGCCACCAGTAGGGCCTCCCATGCCAGACAGGTCACAACTGAAGGGTTTGACAAAGAGCATCTGTAATGAACGCTGGGAATATTCCTGCAAAGACGACAGCACACAGCGACTCGGTCCTACCAGGGTTTATTTCCAGGTATCAAAACCTGTGAAGCCAGATCTGCCTTTCCCAGAACCCAACACAGTTTATATCCAGTCTCCGCCTCCACCATCTGTCCATCATCCCAAAGACCCAACCCCCCTAGCATGCAATGCTTAACAGAGGTTGCATCAGATCCAAATGATTCAGCAATCCCAGTAGTCCATTGGGGCATGACCCCAGGGGTCACAGAGTTAGTGTCATGAGTCCAATTGTCCAATGGATATTCAGTCATATCCTCCCTGAGCCAGCATATTACAAGGCAGTGCTTCTCATGTTGGTGTGGTGTGGCTCAAGGCTCACTCCTTGCATTGCTATTGCCTCCAAGGTCGCACCTGGCAGGGATTACCAGTGTTGGAAGGGTCTAAGATTAGAGCACTCTTCGCTCTAATTGACAGAACCTTACAAAATACCCTCTTCCCTCCCCGGGGGGAAAAGGATCGAAAATATCATTTAACTCAACTATCCAAATCCTACTCTAATACCAAACAAAAGTCAAAACCCCCTCTACGAAACAAGGCAAAATGAGCCAACCTCAGCCTTTCTTTCACAAAACCCAAAAACTCTAACAAACTACACCCCCACATGCGACACAGGATCAACTCCACTGTGTCCAACAAATACACAAAAGAATCCCACTATCCTTACTGCCCTGGCAGAAGGCACTTGGGAAAACTACAACCTTCAACTCTTACACGCAACACAGGACCAATTCAACTGTGTTCAGCCAATACACCACAGAAACCCACTATCCTTACTGTCCTGGCAGAAGGCACTTGGGAAAACTGCAACTCTCTCCACTGCATAAGCAGGAGGCCTGTAATCCATAATCAGCAGGCAATACAAAGGCTACTAACTCCCCGTAACCTAACTCCTCTTGGCATCCAGCCATAAAGTCCAAGGAAACCATAAATCACTCACATCCTCAAAAACCCTGACACAGGGACCAAACACACAATCCTAGCACTTTATTACTCTGAACAAACTATAACACCCCCTCACATGGGGAAAAGCACCTAGGAAAACTACAATTCCCCACTCTAGCTCATCTTAACTATCGCACCCATCTATAACCCAATATAATCCTTACCCAGGAACAACCATCTGGGTCCAGCTAACCCTCCTCTCCAGGAAGGCAACACAAACTTCCACTCTGATTCTCAAATCTATCCTCCCAAAGGAGAACTCCAACCCTCGAACGCAGGCATGTCCATCTGCGCATAAACAACACATTCACATCATAACTACCACAACTCCGAATAACCTCCTCCTGGCCAATTCAACAGGAGGCAATACCATTACTAAATCAACTCCAAAACCTATCCTCCACCAAACAACCTTCCTGCCGCAATTAACCTCATTGCAGATCCCAACAAGGCTGTACCTATTCCTCTAAACACTGGGACCAAAATCCCTAATACAACAGCAGAATACACATTCTAAATCTCACCCCATCTAACATTTCTAACAATGAATGCATGTCTAAACATTCCCCAATCATATTACATTCTACAAAACACATGTAAGCATAGCATCTACCTTAACATTATGCAATACTACCCCCATCAACATGAATAATACTTTAAACATCATATCACCGTATCTATCCTTCCAGGGTCAATTTTACCATAAAATCATCTGATCACAATCTTTGGAGCAATACATTTAAGTGACGCCTCTTCCCCACATTAAGACCATCTCAGCCCCAAACCCTTTAAGGACATTTCCCTCATATAACAACATTTTCCACAATAAGCATAACACAATCCAGTGGCCATTCTTTCCCAAAGTCAAAAGTAATATGCTGGTTACTGTACCACTGGCCCACAGTTCATCCTCAAGATTCAACAGTTCTCGAAGTCCAAGCCACTCCGATGATGTCACCCAAAGTTCAAGCGCAATTGAGACGCTTTGGAGGAGGGGGTCTTCTGGGCTCTTCCCAGGCTTCTCCGGCTGAGAAGCCTTCTCTAAAATTTCAATCTCCTTGGAAGCCTCACCCTCCAGGACGGGAAGTATCCTCCCCGGCAAGGCATCTTCCTCCAGCTCCGACCCGTCTTTACCATCAGCGACAGGGACTTCCAAACTACCAGTCAGTTGATTTTCCAACACCACTGGCAGCTTCCTCAGCTTCTGCAAGACAGTCATTGCCAGGAGCTTCTTCTCTGCAGCAACTTCCACTCTTTCAAGGGACTGCAAAATCACTCCCCACGCCAACAAACTTCCCAAGGCCTTTGTAGTTAAAACAGTTTCGCTTTCTCCTTTACCGCAGGCCGAGACATCAAAGGGAAAACATTCCTCCGTCGCTTCTTTCTCCGGAGGCCTGGCTTCCATCTCCCGCAGGGCACTTTTCAGTATCTTGCCGTCCACACAAATTTCTCTGGTAAAAACGGCTTCTGCAACTGGTTTAGGCCCACACACACTCCATGCCTCCGGCTGGACTTCTTTCCTTTCCGAGCATCATCAAAAACGTCCATCCCCTTCACCTGGGAGACACATCCATCCTTGAGACACATCAATTCTTGGAGCCTACCGACTCTCTCTTGCAGAACATCCATCTCCTCCTGCAGCACACTCACATCATGCCGCCCACAATGAAGAGCTTTCTGCAATACTTGTAGCCTCCAACAGCACCACTGCAATTCCTGGACCACCTCACCTCTGGTCCATACAGGAAACTGAGCTCTCTCCTGCCCAGTCACCTCAGCCTTCATCCCATCTGATTCAGGCTCTGTGGCTCCTCTGCCACACTCTGCCAGGTCCTTCCAAACTGGCCTGTCCTTTGGCCCAGTCACCCTGGCTCCAACCATCTCCGGATCCTCCGCCAGCGAGCGCTCCTACGCCCCTCCGGTTCTCTGGGTGCATCTTCCTCCTCCTTCTCCCAAGAAGGGGCACCATCCGACGATCCTTCCATCACCCAGTGAGGGAACAAGCCTTGCAGGATCCTTCTAGCCTGCTGCTGCTCCACCTCACTTGGGACCCATGAATCGTCCTCCTCCTCCTCATATTCCCAGTCGCTATCTTCACTGGAATAGTCCTCATCCGCATCTTCCCAAAACTCCTCGGGACTCACCCATTCCACTTCGGTAAAGGATGGCACTACGGATGGCATCTCACTGGATAAGCCCTCAATGGATTTCTCCACGACAGGCTTTATGAGCAGATCTGGCTTTTCTGTAATGAACGCTGGGAATATTCCTGCAAAGACGACAGCACACAGCGACTCGGTCCTACCAGGGTTTATTTCCAGGTATCAAAACCTGTGAAGCCAGATCTGCCTTTCCCAGAACCCAACACAGTTTATATCCAGTCTCCGCCTCCACCATCTGTCCATCATCCCAAAGACCCAACCCCCCTAGCATGCAATGCTTAACAGAGGTTGCATCAGATCCAAATGATTCAGCAATCCCAGTAGTCCATTGGGGCATGACCCCAGGGGTCACAGAGTTAGTGTCATGAGTCCAATTGTCCAATGGATATTCAGTCATATCCTCCCTGAGCCAGCATATTACAAGGCAGTGCTTCTCATGTTGGTGTGGTGTGGCTCAAGGCTCACTCCTTGCATTGCTATTGCCTCCAAGGTCGCACCTGGCAGGGATTACCAGTGTTGGAAGGGTCTAAGATTAGAGCACTCTTCGCTCTAATTGACAGAACCTTACAGCATCAATGGGCAGGATGGGCTCTCTAGCCTTTTGGCAATCATCCTAGGAGAAGAACTTTAATTTCAAACCTGGGCAGATGGTGCTCGTTTATCCTTGTAAGGTCAACCATTTAAGAGACGGCAACTCTAATCAAACCTACGACCTGAGGACCTCGCTGCCACCGTCCAAGCTTGCTAGGCCCCTGCAGATGAACCTTTGGTTTAAAGAGTGAGGCCAGTTCTGTGCACGCTGAGCTCCACCAGAAAAATCCATTGCACAGGCTCGAAGGACACATCCAACTTCCAGTCATCAGTGCACTTGTAGAAAGCGTGGGATGAGTCCTTCCTGAATCTTCATTCGTGAAAAAAAGCCAAGATAGCTGCCTCTGGATCACTTGAACACATTAGCATCTGTTAAGGTCGTTCACATTTAACAAAACAGGACCACTTGGCACTTCTAGTGAAAAATTATTTAAAAGAAAGCACATAACTATTGTTTTGTGTGATTTTAGGGGAGTGGGAAGGCAAAAGGACATGGAAAAGAAAAGAGATTCAGTATCATCTCCTCCTCTGTTTGTTATATTTTGTATGTAGTGGTATAATATGCAGCTTGGCATAATGTTCATTGTAGTATGTTGGCCAAGAAATTCCTTTGTAATTTTGCTCACACAGTGCAATTCACCTGTACAATTAAGTTACAAATATTCATCAAAATCATTTCTTTATCTCTTGGCTTTACTTTTCTGCTATCTCTACCCTTCCCTTTTTGCTTTCCCATACCCATTTAATTATATAATAGAAATAAGATAAGTCCAGAGAAGACTTGTCTTATTAGATGACTTGCTCATTAGAACAACTGTTGCCATCTATTTCAACTGAGATGCCTCATTCTGGACGCAAATCTTACCCTTCCTCTTAGCTCTGTTCTCATCCATACATTGGGATAGTTCAGATTAGTCTCTATAGTTATATTTTTATATATGGAATGGGTAGTATCTCTCAGAATCCATTTTGGAAGTTCTGAGTTTCAATTTCCTACCTACCAACCCAAATTTGTATGCAGGGCCCCAGGCTACTTTCCAGCACCAATTGGTTGATGTGATTAGAAGCTGTTTTGAATTATAACTCTAAGAATTCACCAAGCATGGCTAGTGGAAATGAGAGTAGGGGTATTCTAGGAGCTTTCCTCTGAAAGAAAATGCATGCGTTCTGGCTCTGGTATGATCAAACTGGTATGATATTATGTTTCCGATGCACTTGGTGTAAAGTTGGATCCATCTGGACAATGGTCTATTATTAGCACACTGATGTACATTGGAATATTACAGTGATAACTATAAGCTTCTCAGTGCTTAATTTGAATCATCTGCATAAATTTAAAGAAACTCTTTGCTCTCCACAATTTATGCTCATAGCAGAGATTATGCAAAAACATACACACCCTTTGACTTTTGACTGTATTTTTTTCTTTAGAATTACTTCATTTCTTACAGAACGTGCTAATAATGAGAGGAGGCTGTCTTTCCAACTGACACACTTCAAGTGCCTTTTTTTGCCTAATTTGTTCAGCACGAGTGACAGTGTCCCATATCTATCCATCAGGTGTAGTGCAGAAGGACTGAAAGTGATATGAGTCTTCACAGTAATGTATTTGTTGACAACCTACTTGCATAACTAGAACGTTTGTTTCCAGCACGGAAGGAATTTTACGTTTCGGCATGGGCTAATTAAGACAGCTAGTGGTGATTCCATTGACAAATAATGAATAAAAGAAGCACATCCTTTTCCAGGTTGAGTGCAAGTAAGCAAATAACAAGCCAATCTATCACCTAAAAATATTTCAAGATACTGCTTGTTAGTAATAGGGTGAGTCCCTTTCACCAATTAGACTGTTAATTGAATTTGGAAGAACCAAACTATTTTCTTCCCAAACTTACAAAATAGCTTGGTTTATTCCAAGCCCCATTGCAATGCAAATTGACTCCCTTCTAGGTCAACAGACTTGCCAGCAACTTCCCCTTACCTTTTAAATTTGGTGTTGGCTCTTGTAGCAAAGGGGATGAAACATACTACATATTGTTCCATGCCAGACCACTTCTCAATTTGTCTCTGTTTCTTAGTCTGAATGATAGTAGACTTCCTTCACAATTTCTAGCAACAGCCTTCCCATCTGCATGTGCTGGGTATTGAAACTTCCCACATACAAAACCACTATTTTTACCACTACAGTATGGTTCCTCTGCCCTCTCAACATCTTCCAAGCAAGTATTGGAGGGCCCTTTCACACAACCATATAACACAGAATAACAAGGTAGAATAACCCACAATATCTGATTTGAACTGGGTTATCTATGTCCACACTGCCATATATCCAAGTTCAGCTGTGTGGATGGGGCCTGACTCTGGATTAACCATTACACTTCATGAATTATTATGGAAATGAATTCACTATTTGTCAAGCTTTTCCTCGCAGTGGCCCTTCTGGGAGTTTTCTTTGACTCTATTCTAGTACCAGCATTCTAGGAACATGTATTCATAGGACCTGGAGTTTTA
Source organism: Anolis apletophallus (assembly GCA_030556195.1). Lineage (NCBI taxonomy): Eukaryota > Metazoa > Chordata > Lepidosauria > Squamata > Anolidae > Anolis > Anolis apletophallus. The sequence goes on along the minus strand of JARBWK010000012.1, from coordinate 92,845,977 downwards.
TAAACATCACTTGCTAATGGAGAAATTTTTAACTAAGCCACTGTTTTCAGAGAATTGTGTCCATCAGAAGCTTGAGTAATCATGCATGGATGTGTGGGCAAGTGTCAAATTCTTTCATGGCTAATATTTGCATCTGTAAAGGTATTATGAAGTGCATCAGGACAATGATTGAATGAATGTTTGGCAGCAGGCTAATGTAATGAAAGTGAGTCCTGTTAGAGTTAGTTGAGACTGTCAGCTATGGGAGAAGGGCTTGTTCAAGCTGCATGTTACAAAGTCCGACAATGCATCAGGAAATAGAAATATTTTGTTCTTTAAGACAGGGATTATTTATTCATTTCATTTCTAACCCGCCCTTCTCTACCCCCATAGGGGGACTCAGGGCGGCTCACAAAAGGCAACCATTCAATGCCGTATACAAGAACAGAAAAATGACATATCAAAAAATACAACAAAGCAGATTAAAAACAGTTACATATCAAATCCCCCATAATCCCTGTTCCATATCCGTAGGCTGTCAGCCAATCTACAGTCCCCCAACACAACCCTATCCTACTCAGCTTGTCCGTCCGCTGCTCCACATCAACCAAACGGCCAGTCCCACAGCCATGTCTTTAGCTTTTTTCTAAAGGAAAGGAGGGAAGAAATTGGTCTTATTTCGCTGGGGAGCGAGTTCCACAGGTGAGGGGCCACTATCGAGAAGGCCCTGTCTCTCGTCCCCACCAAACCTATTTGCGATTGAGGTGGGATTGAGAGCAGGGCCTCCCCAAAAGATCGCAAGTTTTGAGGTGGGACATAAGGGGAAATACATTTGGACAAGTAAGCTGGGCCAGAACTGTAAAGGGCTTTAAAGGTCAAAACCAGCACTTTGAATTGTGCTGGGAATTGGACAGGCAGCCAGTGGAGCTGGCATAACAGAGGAGTAGTATGCTCCCTGTATGTCGCTCCAGTTAGTAACCTGGCTGCTGACCGCTGGACTAGTTGAAGTTTCCGAACAGTCTTCAAAGGCAGCCCCATGTAGAGTGCATTGCAGTAATCTATTCAGGATGTAACAAGAGCATGGACCACCATGGCCAAATCAGACTTCCCAAGATATGGTCACAGCTGTGAGGCTCAGCAATGAGTCCAGGATCACTCTCAGGCTGCGAACCTGCGTCTTCAGGGGGAGTGTTACCCCATCCAACACAGGCTGTAACCCTATACCCTGTTCTGCCTTTCAACTGGCCAGGAAGACCTCTGTCTTATCTGGATTCAATTTCAATTTGCTAGCTCTCATCTAGTTCGACACAGCAGCAAAGCACTGGGTAACAGGTGGGAAGGAGTGACAGATTTGGACATTATCTCCATACAGATGACATAGCATTCCGAAACTCCAGATGATCTCCCCCAGCAGCTTCATGTAGATGTTAAACAACATCAGTATTGAACCCTGAGGGATCCCACAAGACAATGGTTGTGGAGTCAAACAGGTGTCACCCAACAAAATATTACTCTATTTTGACTAGCAAATGTGGTTAAGTGTTAAGCTGATGACCGGTGCACCATGGGTGAGCTTCCCTTTTCTTATACAGGTTGCATTGTTTGCCAACTTTAGATTGTCATACTGAAGACAGAGGACATTGCCCATTTGTGTCCAGTTTGGGTAGTTATTCTGCCCCTGGTACCATTTAACAAGAAGAGGCACAGCCAGAAAATATTGCTAGTTTAGCACTGAAAACAACTTTGTAAAGAAAATATTTAGGACTGATTGTTTCTTTCAGTGCCTACGCATCAGATGCTTTAGAGTTAACTCCTAGGGAATGCTTGGTGTGGCAGATTGCGAGTGAGCAAAGCATGCTGCTGCTGCAAAATTTCAAGCTAGAACTCCCTTGGGGCTTTGTCCTTCCTATACCTCTGCCAGGTGAGCAAGAGCAAGCTTTGCCTTCAGCTAAATCAGTGGGGATTCTGTGCTTGGCCAACTCTGGAAGTTAGTTTGCATACTCATTGTATGCAATGAAACATCATTTTAAAGGGAAATACTTGTTCAGGAGATATAGAGATTCGAACTTGATGTTTGAATGTTCACTGTTAGATTCTGTGTGGTGCAGGGGATCATTTGAATTTCTACTTTCAAAAGGCCAGGAAGACTGGCATCCATGCCACCCCCTATTTGCACAATATCATATTTTGAACTTCTGGGATTCTCTGGCTAGTGGCTTAAGGCTGAAGAGAAAAGCTGAGAAAGTCCATAGTGAGCTCTTAGTTTCAATGAAGCTGCATCACTGCCATACAGGAGATTTTTGCATTTTATTTCATATAATTATAATACTGAAAGATACCATCAAGGGTCATCCAGTCCAACCCCTTGACATGCAGGAACACACATCAAAGTGCTCTTTATAGATGGCTATCCAGCGACTATTTAAAAATCTTAATACTTTTTTTAAAATTTCTCTGGCCAAGCTCCTAGAACAATTTGCTTGCTTGTTCTTAAGAGGAAACAGGAAGCTAAGGGAAGATTAGGAAAGGTTAGATGGCCACCTCTCTGGTGGGTTTTACTCATAGTTTCTTAATGCCGAGGGATTGGACTAGACATTTCTAACTCTATGATTCTATGAAAGGAATGTGGAAAATGAGAACTAAAAGCAGAGGAGGCTGGATGAAAGTGGCTGGTGCCCAGAAGGATTCAGAGATTGCCTCCCCATTTAAAATAAGGGGGTTTTTTTTGGTCTAGGCCGTCTATAATGGCTTAATGCTTTATACTATTTCTGACATTTTCCCTCCTGTAGTGTTCATTCTGAAACACTCAGTGTTCTTGATATTGTAAGTGTGTCATGTTGGGTTACATATTCCATATATATGAAGGTCCTTCCCACCCTCTCTCTCTATATTTTTTTTTAAAAAAAACACATAGATCAATTTTAGATTCAGTTTCCTAACAAACTGACCTCAAAGTTTTTTAGATGTGAAAAGTACACCAAGGATCTGATTTGATAAAAATCCTCCAAGGAAATTCAGACCTCAGTCACCACTTTAGAAATTAGATGCATTTTTGATGAACACCATAGGGAATGATGAAATGAGTGGGTTGTGGAGGAAGTAGGAATGTATTAAAATAGTTATTAAACCAATTACCCTCCTCTCCTAAAAGTAGTAGCATGCAGGAGATGAATTTTAGAGCAGTCTCAATGGGCCAGGTGGAAGACAGATGCTATCTGATAGTGGCCTATATCTTTGAAATATAAATTTTGAGCAAGCACTTGGGATGGAATGAAACTACTGAACCCTCAATCCTAAAATGCTCACCATTTGTATGGAAGGGGCAGATAATGTGTGGCTTTCCAAATATTGTTGGACTGCAATTTCTATTAAATACAAGACAGAAGTGCTACCATTGAAGAGTGATGGCATTTGCAGTTCAAAAGCCTGGAGGGTTACATGCTTTAAAATTGAAATCAAACATGGTTTGCATTTAATAAGATCAAACTTTTGAGGCACATCAAATGTCAAATGCTCAAAATAAGAGGAAAAATCATGATACATTGCTAAAGTTACAGTTTACTGTTTTTTTAAAAGAGGGGAAAGGGGAAGCTACAGCAGAAGCTATGGTTCATGTTGATCACCTCACACAAGAGACACTCACTTAATTTCCCTTCATTTGTGGTTCAAATGTGAAGGCAGAGATGCATAGTTTCATCTTTGGATGTAGGTGAACTACAACTACAAAACTCAAGGTCAATGCCCACCAAGCCCTTCCAGTATTTTCTGTTGGTCATGGGAGTTCTGTATGCCAAGTTTGGTTCAATTCCATCATTGGTGGAGTTCAGAATGTTTTTTGATTGTAGGTTAACTATAAATCCCAGCAACTACAACTCCCAAATAACAAAATCAATCCCTCCCAAATTCAAATTTGGGCATATTGTGTATTTGTGCCAAATTTGGTCCAGTGAATGAAAATACATCCTGAATATCAGATATTTACATTACAATTTATAACAGTAGCAAAATTACTGTTATGAAGTAGCAACAAAATAATTTTATAGTTGGGGGTCACCACAACATGAGGAACTGTATTAAGGGATCACAGCACTAGGAAGGTTGGGAAACACTGGTCTATATCAAGGGAAGTAATGATGCCCCTCTACCCTGCTTTGGTCTGGCCTTTCCTGAAGTACTGGCCCAATTCTAAGCACCACAATTTAAGAGAGATATTGACAAGGCAGAATGTGTCCAGAGGAGGAGAACAGAAATGATTAAAGATCTGGAGACCATGCCCTATGAGGAGTATCTTAAAGAGCTGTGTATGTTTAGCCTGCATAAGAGAAGGTTGAGAGGAGTCATGAAGCCATGTTTAAATATTTGAAAGACTGTCATAAGGAAGAAGAAGCAAGCTTTTTTCTGCTGCCCTGGAGACTAGGCAATGGGTTCAAATTACAGGAAAGGAGATTCCACCTGAGCATTGGGAAGAATTTTCTGACCATGAGAGATGTTCAACCATTGAACTCCCTGCCCCTGAGTGTGGTGGAAGCTCCTTCTTTGGAAGCTTTTATACAGAGGCTGAATGGACTATCTGCCATGGGTGCTTTGATTGTGCTTTTCCTACATGGCAGGGGGTTGGACTAGATGGCCCATGTGGTCTTGTCCAATTCTATTCTATTATTCTATCTACCTTGTGATAGTTGTTGGTTCCCAGATGTTCCCAAACTAGTGATGAAGCCAATGTAGAACTAAGATGAAGAGTGGTGGAGAGGGGGGGCAAACAAAATTTGGGTGGCTGTTTTAAATCCTATTTTAAAGTGAGAAAAGTTAAAGTGAGAGTGAATATAAAGAAATGAATAATGTTATTCAGTGAAAGAGAAATAAATTTCAGCAGTACTGGACTCTTTTTCAGTCATTAATGTTCAAGCACCAGTCTTAGAACATACAACGCAATGCCTGTGGTGAAGACATGTAGTAATTTAATAATGGCCTTCTCTGACCCTTCCTTAGATATTGATGGCATGGTAATAGCTCTGACATATTTAATGAAAAAGAAAATGTCAGAAATAGGTTAGAATATGAAATTTAGTCATCGGGAATTTAAACAGGAGGCATTGATTCTTTCTTTCATCAGTGCTGTGAGAAGACCAGAGAGGGTGGTCCTTGCCTTCTGAAACCTAAATCACTCACTTTTGAGTTGATCCCCCAAGATTCTGGTCAAGGAAAGTCAAATGGGCATTTTGGCTAAGTGCTAGGAGGGTCAGTGTCAGGGCAGATCTTTACACAGAAGCACCCTCTCAAAAGGGGTGAGAGTTCACATGAAAAATGCTCATTTCCCTTGTAGAAATCCAATAGGGTTTTTTGATTGATTCTGCCTCTGCTGATAAACAAGGCTTTGCAACTGTCTAACAGAAATGTTTTCTGTCTAACCCAGTGCCTACAGATATGCAAGCTCTAAAGTGTATATTCATTCATCATGCATGAAAGCATGATATACTGCCCGATTTTAAAACCTCATTGAAGAAATCAGGAGGCTTTTATATGGTTGCAAGTCTCTCTAGATTTCTAGGCTTAAATTATTCGCTAATTTCAAATGCCTGAACAGCCAAGTTCTTTGGTAGAATTAGTTTTAAATTTAGATCTGCTCAGCCTTGAGAGGATGAAATGGGATCAGCACTGGGTAGTGAGTAGTTTAAATGGAGATGGATTCCATTTACTGTGTGTATGTCATGTGGGTAATGGGAGACAAGGACAGAGGCCCAATCAGTGTTGTTGGAGAGATTCAGGTATAATGTGCCATATGGATCAGCCTTGGTTTAGAATCCAGCTGCATTTCCACAACTCAGCAATATGTGTGCAGTATGGTTTTTGAACAAGTAAGAAGGTATGTATTAGCTCCTTGTGCAACATCATCTTTCAAGTCCCTTGGGTTACTGTCATGGTTATTTACTGGCTAGAAAGTAGAGTTGAGCAGGCAGCACCTGATAAGTGGCAACAAAATAATTCAGCAACTGAAAGCGTAACCACAGGTCCCTACTACACTGCCAGAAAATTCAGGTTATCAAGTCAGAAAATTGAACTGGATTATCTATGCTTTACCTATATCCTAGGATCTCATGTGAGATTATCTGTTTATCCCAGATTATCTGACAGTAGGGAGTCACATATTCCAGTTTAAAACAGATAATCTGGAATCAGATCCTGGGATAAAGGGAACTGTGGAAGGGCTCTTAGTCTACACTGCCATATAACCCAGTTCAAAGCAGATAATGTGGATTTTATACAGCTGTGTGGAAGGGGCCCCCATTTTCCATCTCCAGTTGCAGAATCATATCCAGATGCTATATTGCCACCTGCTTTCCTCCTGATTAGTCAACAGACATGGCAGCATCTAGGAAATTGAGGAACTTCCTTTTGTTGGAGGAAGTAGTACAGCATTTCAGGGACATACGATATATGGTAATTAGATGTCTATCTCAGTGGCATAATCATTCTTTTGTGGGTTTTATTAGACATTCAAATACCTTTGCAAATAGCTTTTTTGTTTGACGCAAGGGTCCAGTACTTAGAACTACATCTAACATCCAGAATAAAACACAAAGAGGAATAATTTCCCTTTACTATTTCTGTATAAAAATGATTTTTGCACAGAAATGCACTTTTCTATGCAAAAGTATACATGGTAAGTTTATGTGCAAAAAAACCAGAACATTTTGCAGAAGTATTTATAATTTGGATAAGGGATGGATAGCAAATAACTTGTATTTGCATCCTTAGCAGTGATAGCAAGAAAACATGTGGTAGCTAGGACATTTGGCTCTATTCACCTTTGCTTCCCCCCTCGGAATTGTGAACTCTGGCATTACATGACTTCCCCCTAAAATATCAGTTATTTTGATTCCAGTGACTGACGCAACCTTGTTTGTTAGAGTTGAGGATTCCTAATTTCTTAGTTCCTCCCTATAGCTTTTGAAATGCCTGCAAGGCACATTAGGAATTTGTTGGAGAGTAGAGTTAGTCTCCAAGCACATATCAGGGTATCTAACTATACCCCCACCATGTCACTTAGATATATGGAAATTCATTTTCTTTTTTTTTCTTGCACCTCCCCTCAATAGCAATATACTTTGTCACATATATTTACAATTACAAATTATAAATAGATAATAAATACTGCTTAGCACTGTTTTGATTGTATTTACATTCATGGCAGGGGGTGGTCTGGATGGCCCTTATGGTCTTTTCCAACTCTATGTTTCTCTAATCAAATATATAACAAGAGCAAAATACATACATTCATACATAAAAGCTATCATATATATGTTTGGGGAAGTCTGTAGGAAAGAGGGGGAGATGTTTAAAATGAAAAATAAAAAGTAAACTCCATTTCAGCAATTCTTTCGTACTCAGTTATCTTTGTATGATAAATTACTTGGAGCATTTCCTTCTTTTGCTCTTGTCAGCCTATGGGCCTTTTAGCAAGATCTTTTTCAGAGAATAGTGGTAAGTGGTGAACAGCTGTAATTATTAGGCCTGGTTGGTCCAAAAAATTGGTTCAAAACTTGTTTCGGATGTAGGGGGCACTGGCGATTTGATTTTGAAACGATTTCTGAAATTTTCTGGAAAAAAGTTCAAAATTTCTGAAATTTTGGAATTGCTTCGTTAATGGCAGACATGCATTCGCAGTAGGAAAGAAACAGCACTGGCACTGGGGATACTTCAGGGGATTGTCCCTCCCTCATTTTTAGACCAATCGTGATGAAACTTGCTACAGTGGTAGAACACATGGATCACTGATGGCCCACCAAATTTCATAACTTTGACTTATACATGGATTGTTGCCAAATTTTCAAAGTTTTTATAAAGTTTTTATAGACTGCCTCAGCTTAAATACAAGTTCTGACTTGGTTTTCTTCGCCCCAGGTTCAAACTGGATGTCCTTCCCTCCCGCGTCAGACCTGGGATGAGAGCTGTGTTTAACCCAGTTTGGATGCGGCTCTCACCCCAGTTCTGACACGGAAGGGAAGGAAGGACATCCACATCAAAATTGGGTTAATGGGGATGTCCTTCCTTCCCTCCCGTGTCAGATCTGGGGTGAGAGCCGCATCCAAACTGTGTTAAATATGGCTCATAAGAGAAATGGCGGAAAAAGCTTCGAAATGGCAAGGATACTTCCGGGTTCCCAAATCGCTTTGAAATTGCTTCAGAAAGGAATTTGATTCGAATTTCTTCTGAATTAAGATTCCGACCAAACCTACCCAGGCCTAGTAATTATCATGAGGTGAAGAAATGATGCTGTTTCTATTGTGGGGAAAAAAATCATGCAAAACATGCTGGATTTCAATATACCACCATTATAACAATTAAACAAAAGGCACAGACCAAAGCCAGCAAAGAAGCAAACATAAAATTATACTCAGGATAAAAAATAGCTTAAACAGAGTAAGAAAAATGCCATTGGAGAGCCATATCATGTACAAGTAGTGATGTGTGAAATTATATTGCAAAAACGAACAGTGAGAGATATCCAACTTTACTTTAAACCTGATATAACATAGCAGCATATGAAAGTACTGACTAAAGTCACATAAATGAGACATGTGAAAAAGTATAAAAGAAATGGTAGAAAAAATATGATTCTGGCAGGGTCAGGCATATCAGTGAAACAGCTGCCTCAGGTGTCACTGGCAGATGCAGAGGAGAGAGGAGTAGGCTGGTCTTGTGTTTCATGTTGTTGCTTTGTATTTTTTCAGTCTTCTCCTCAGTTGTCAGTTTTAATGGATACTTTTGTCCTCCTGCCAGTGTTGAAATAATATTCAGCAGTTATTCTGGGAGCCCCTCCTCCCCAAATAGCTTTAGTATCTCACCAAAATACAAATACTGTGGCAGTTTGTGTTAAATAATGTTGCCTATAATTGTATAGACCATGGGTTCTCAAACTTTTTCAGCCACAGAACCCTTTTTGAGGCAAAAAGTAACCCCAAGAAATCTTTATATAGCTCGTTATATATTATATTACATATAATGTATATCTATCAGGCATGGACAAACTTTCTGACCAACTTAACAGTATTTCAGTGGAAGACCCCAGTGACCATCCAGTCCAAGCCCCTTCTGCCATGCAGGAAAAGCACAATCACAGCACACCCTGAGTGGTGGGAAGGAAATGGGGTTTTCGAAGCAAGGAAAGTGGGGAGGAAAGAATCTGGGCAGCAAAGAAGGTGAGGAAAAGAAGCTTTTGGGGGTGAGGGAAGAAAGGGAAAATGTTTTTGGAGATTGAAGGAGATGAAGGAGGGGGGAGGAGCAGGAAAGAGGAGGGAAAGCTTGGAGAGGGAGGAAAAAGAGGGACCCATGGAGCCCCTCAGGATGCTTCATGGAGCATCAAGGGCTCCATGGAGCACACTTTGACAACCACTGGTATAGACTTAAGGGATGTCTACTCGGTTATTTTGGCAAAATCATGAAATGCAATGATGTGCCATATTTATTTTAAGCAGGAATCTATTTTGGCTGAACTCAACATCTCAACTGTCATTACACTGCCCTTTGAGCATCAGCCAGTCACATCACTGCCATATAAAACACAAGTTATCTGCTTTGAGCTGGATTATATGACAGTGTAGAAGGGGCCTAAGATGCTACATTCCATCACTAAAATGCATTCAGAACATTTAATTTAGACTAAAATTAGAAGCAGGTTTACAGCATCACTTGGCATAGAAGCCACCATTCATTACTGGGTCTCTTATATTCTCCCCATTGATGCATGGACCCCTGTTCTTCATTTTTGACTCAGCACTAGTTTTTGAACATTCTCATGTGCCTGTATAAAATTAGAAACAATGTGTGAACCACGAACCACAAAAGTTGTCTCCTTTCTCTTCTACAACAGAATATGCCTTGTATTCTTCTCATATCCTTGACACCGTTCCTAGTTAGCTATGTTTGCTCTTGTTGATTGAGGAGGGTGCGTTAACACATTAGGTGTGTAATCTCTCTCACCTGTCACTTTTTAAAGTGGTAGCAATCATTTCAGTGTTTGTTCTCATCTGGTGTTCATGGTTACTTGGTCATTAAATATTCATGCTGTTTTGTTAGGAAGCCATATGGGAGGCCTAACTACCAATAATATAGGTAAAGGTGAAAGTGAGGTGTACCCAGATGCTAGGAAAAGGGCAAAAGTCAAAATTTAGAGTTGCCGTCCTTGACAATGCATTAATTAGTCATTAGCAGGCTTCAATTGGCATTTTGCCATTGCTATTATGCAAATCAGATTTTAATAGCATCCTTGCATGGAAAAAATGGAAACCAAGTCAAAAGTGTCAATTGAGACTCAACACTGTGTGTGTCAACAATGTGGCTTACTATAACACATTTTGCTTGAGATGACAAGCTCGTTTAGGAAACTTTTCTTAAAATACCAATGAATTAATATGCCATCAGTATAATCATGTGTGTGACTTAACTGAGAAGTACATTTTGCTCTGCCCACCAGGAATGTGTCCCTTTTGTCCTAGATTTCTTTGTAAGATAAGTTTCATGGTTTTGCAGATGAATGTGATGGAAATTTTCAGTCAGATCAAACTAAATATGGCAAACTTTTGGTTCAAGCTATGAGTTGGAATTTTCTCTTACTGAATAAGCAGGACTCTAAAGCAAAGGGATTGTCCACTTGATAAACAGCCTTTTGAGTTTGAGGTTAGCAACCTAACCTGAAGTTTCCTGATTGGGGTCATTGTCTCCAATTTGTTGGTTTTATCTCTTCAGCTGTATTTTTATTTCTGCTTCTAGAGATCAGTAGTATTTTGGTTGCATATGGATTTCATTATGTGCATGTGTAGTCTGATGACAATCCTATTTTATAGGTTTTTTTCTTATATGATAAATGCTCAGAAGTGGTTTTGCCAGTTCCCTTTTCTGAAATATAGCTTAAAGCAGGGATGCTCAGTATGGTGATCGGGATCACCAGGGTGATCTTCAGGCCTCATCCTGGTGATCTTCAGACCCCTGGCCAGGTTTTTTGCTGTTGGTCCTCTTCACGCACCCCTGCGCGCTGCAAAGAAGTCCTCCGTCATTGCTCCTCCCCACTCCCTGCTCGCGCGCCGCCTCCAAAAGCTCCAGAGTCCAAGAGGCAGAATGGGCCCCCTCTTTTGGATTCCTCCTCCTCCCTCCGTCCTTCTCCAGCCACTCAGAGTCATAGGAGACCAAAGGGGGCGGGCCTGGATGACCCGAAGCATGGCTGGCCCCGCGCGCATGCGCAAAAGCGCCCATTCTGCTTCTCGGACTTCTCGTGAGCTCCTGGAGGCGGCACGCATGCTGGTGGCGTGGAAATAGGAGCAACGACGGAGGAGGAGGAGAAGGACACTTTGGGGTAATTTCCTTACCGCATCTAAAAGGTCGGTCTTTTTTACTTTGGGGTGGGTGCTTGATTGTTCTGTGGCATGTCTCTTTGTTTATTTTAAATGTTTAAAAATGGCCTTTTAGCTCCAAAGCCTCTCTGCTTGCTTTGTTCCTTGAGAAATATATGTTGGGGAATATGGAAATGTGGGAGAAATGGGGTGGGTGCTTGATTGTACTGTGGCATGTCTCTTTGTTTATTTTTAATGTTTAAAAATGGCCCTTTAGCTCCAAAGCCTCTCTGCTTGCTTTGTTCCTTGAGAAATATATGTTGGGGAATATGGAAATGTGGGAGAAATGGGGTGGTTGGATGTATTTTTGCATGCCCCTTTGTTTACCTTGCTGAGTATTAAATGGCCGTGCAGTTCAACAGCCTCTCTTCTTACTTTCTGGCTGATAATATGTGTGGTAATATGACAGTGTGGGAGAAATAGGGTGGTTGGATGTATTTATGCATGCCCCTTTGTTTACCTTGCTGAGTATTAAATGGCCTTGCAGTTCAAAGGCTTCCCTTCTTACTTTCTGGCTGATAATATGTGTGGTAATATGACAGTGTGGGAGAAATGGGGTGGTTGGATGTATTTATGCATGTCCCTTTGTTTACCTTGCTGAGTATTAAATGGCCTTGCAGTTCAAAGGCTTCCCTTCTTACTTTCTGGCTGATAATATGTGTGGTAATATGACAGTGTGGGACAAATGGGGTGGTTGGATGTATTTATGCATGTCCCTTTGTTTACCTTGCTGCGTATTAAATGGCCTTGCAGTTCAACAGCCTCTCTTCTTACTTTCTGGCTGATAATATGTGTGGTAATATGGCAGTGTGGGAGAAATGGGGTGGTTGTATGCATTTTTATGTTTTATATTGAAATGTTGATGTTTTATAACTTCATTTTATGTAAACTGCCCCGAGCCTGCTGGAAGGAGCGGTACATAAAAATGAATAATATAAATAAATAAATAAATAAACAAGAAAATAGTTATACATTTTACATTTCTGGGCAGGTGATCTTTGGGACTTGGTTTTTTAATCAGTAGCTCCCATGCTGAAAAAGTGTGAGCACCCCTGGCTTAAAGCAACTGGTATTAGTTCTCAAACTCACATCCAAAAAACTAACCTGGTCTAACTGTGAAACTAGGGGAAGTTAGTGCAATTTGAATGGGGATAGCTAGCTAGAGCATAGAAAAATAAAACTTCTAAAAATCCTTGTATATATCTATTCTGAAAAGGATGTAAGTAAAACCTTCCCATATCTAATTCAGCAGATCAGGCATTAAGCCATGTCGGCTGCTACTTCCTCATTACTCTTTCCACTTCATTTTATACCTCTTACAACCCGAGTTATGGACATTAGACATACATGGGTGAATTGGTATCCTTCTTTCCTGCCAGCTGACCTTTCCCCTCTCTCCCTTGAGCACTAGATCCTTCACCTGTGTTGCCCCCACCATCTGTGGCAACATACGTCCTTCCTTGTGCCTAATTAATTCTTTGACTTTTTCAAGAGCTCATCTTGTGACCCTGTCTCAAGTCTGACATGAAACTCTGTCTCTGAAGCAATCAAATCTTGTTCCCCAGGGCTGCTGACTTTTTATGCTCAGTTATTATGTATTCTGGCATTGCTTTATGCAAAATATATCTGAGTACAGTGCCAGTCCTGCCACTTTGCCACTCAGTTGTGTTTTTAGTTAAACAATTTAGAATACAGACCTGCTTTTTTCTTACAAATAATTATATGCCTTTGAATTTAATACTAGTAATTTTATTTCTGCTGCTGAAATGATCACAAGTAGACAATCCACATCTACATTTTTAAAGGATAGGAACATCTCGGATGGGCTTGAAATTCCAGTTTAAAGATTTTTTGAACAGAAAACTTTGTATAATAAATTAATTTTGACATTGTCATGTAAGGAAGTACACAGGAGGAATGCTTTCTGTCACCTCTATTTGGTCTCTTCCCAAAAATGATGACTTGTGAGAATTGGGTAGGCTCCTAGACAAGGTGGAATAAGGCACAAGAGGAGATCACCTGATGATTTATTTCTCACAAGTGCTTTGAGACCAAATTCCACTTAATTTTCTAAAATTGGGAGTTCATCTTCATACGGTTTTCCTGAAGTCTTATGAGATGATTAGGTCAGACAGTCTATTGCATCTTTTGACTGCATTTATTACACCTCTCCTCCCTATTAATACCACCCAGTTCCCCCTTCTTTACAATGCTGGCATGTTCTATTTCTTGTTTTACTATGTCTAGTTTCTCCCATTCATGTTTTTCACATTCTGTGCTTTTTCCTCTGAGCCCTTCCACAGATGCATGTCCTTTTTGGATTGAGTCCAGTTGCATCATTAGCCACAGAACTACTGCTGTATGCCAGTAATCTTGCTAGATGGCCACTGCCTTTGTCCCTGTGATATCCTCTACTAATATCACCTCTCACTACTGCTGCCTCCAGATAGTTGTTTGGCATATTTAATATGACACCTCAGTGAAAACCTGTCCAAAAAAAGAGAGCCTATCCTACCAATAGTACTGCTGCCATCTGCATAATTTCTTGCTTTGCTAGTACATGCAATCCCACCTGTGCTCAAATGCATATAGAGCCACCATTTTTAATAGTTTTTTCCCCTTTCCATCCTATCCCAAATAGAACGCCTACATATTTTTGGCATACTACCTATTGTCAAAACAAAACTATATTTATCAGTGATGAGAAAATCAGTATTTTTCTGTTGAAAAGACAGCCAGAATCCCTCAATCTGATATCTCTATGGTATATGATCACAGGCTAAATTAACTAAGACTGATGGGAACTGGATTCCCACTTAGACAGAGCTAGCCTAAGGCATATTTGTGTTTTTGTTTTTCAATAATGTTATTTTCTTACTTGGTAATTGTGCTTTTCTTTTGAAATATTGCTTAATTAGCGGAGACAGAATCCCGAGTAAAGGAACTCTTTTCCACAATGGGGTTCCACCAGTAAAAAATAAAATACCTAAATGTATTAAATGTTAATTGAAACCACTAAGTGTCTATTAGAACTACTGCATTGCAGAACCTTTCCTGACTTCCTTCAGAAAGGAGCAGAAATATCCTTTGTGCTTCTGCAGAAGTACTATCAGGAGAATTTTGTCATAGGAGTCAGTCCCATCAGTAACAAGTGAAAATAGGATTCCATTACAAATGATTTGCACATCTCCTTATGGTTATAACCTATACTGAAGTGCATAACTAAGATGTGTAAAACATATACACAAAAATAAAACAGGATCCTGTTGATGCAATGTGCTAGTGCAGGGCTGTCCAACTTCTACCGGCCCAGGGGCCTGAATTCTGGTCACTGATGACCAGGGGGGCCTAAGGGTCTGCCTCCACCCCCGGCTCCGCCCCCTCCCTGCCCCCAGCTCTGCCCTCTTCCCGGCTCCGCCCCACCCCCCTGCCCTCCTTATTTTTATTTAATATTAGATATATTTAATTCCATCCTCCCCTCTCTCCTTATTTTTATTTAATATTAAATATATTTAATTCCATCCTCCCCTCTCCCCTTATTTTAATGTATCCCATCTCCCCTTATTTCAACTTTAAATATATTTAATTTTATATTTAATACATGAGGGGAGATGGGGGGAGGGAATGAGGAGCCCCCTGAGGAGCCCCCTGCTTCGGCCTACCTTTTCCAAATGTGCAGGATCCAGGAGTACCCAGACGACGAGAGAGGCGATGACCAACTGAGTCGAAGAAGGTCCTAATCGCGTCTGTGGGCCTCAGCGATCCAGTAGTAGAGTAGCCGAAGAGTATCGCAAGAATATGCAATCCACACGGGATTTCGCTGTCAACGCCGGCGTGATCTCGCATTGACAGCGAAATCCCGTGTGGATTGCGTATTCTCGCGATACTTGCTCCGAATCCGGAAGTAGGTATTTTCAAAAAAAATTATTATTTATTTTATTTTTCAATTTTTATTTTTTATTGAAAAGCTTAGGGGGCTGGAGGGAAGGGGCTGGGGGCCGCATACGGCCCCCCGGGCCGCCAGTTGGACAGCCCTGTGCTAGTGAGTGCTCTTTTTCCAGGATTGCAGCCATCTGCAGGTGGTTTATTCAGCTAGTGCCTTCCTTCCTTTATTGCCATGGTGCCTGCAATCTTTTGCCACAATCATCTCTGTTGCAATTATTATATTATTTATTTATTTATTTTGGGCATTTGTATTCTGTCCTATCTCAACCTCAGAGTGGCTAACAAAATGGCACCCCATGGTGCACACACCAAAAACATAAATATGCAATTTAAATAACAATATAATGATAAAAAATATAAAACAGTATAAAAACATTATAAAACATTCAACAGTCAACAGTTGCCGGTTTAAGTTATACCCATGTGGTATTTTATTGCTATGTCGCGTTTTACTTTGTTTTTATACTGTGATTCTGCTGTTGTGAGTCGCCCCGAGCCGCACGGGAGTGGCGACTGATAAGTTTAAATAAATAAATAAATAAGTAAATGTATCAAAGGAATTGAACTAAAGGTATTTTGTGATGATAGGGATAAAACTTTAACTAGTTGAGAGTCCCTGATGTGACAGGGCTCTTGTTGGAAATGATAGGATTTGTAGTCCTTTGGAACTTAAAAACCAAGTTCCATATGTTGCAGAGCACTGGAATACAAAGCAGAGCTTACAAACTGTGCTCAATATGGCAATGCTGACAACTTACTTAAGTCAGGAAAGTAAACCAAGTCCATTGTAAAAGCTTCTAAGCTTTATTTAAAATAAAAAAGTAAAAATACCCATAAGGCCACACTAGGCCATGGCCTAGGGCGGCAGTTTTGGGGGGGCAGCAGATTCGCCCCCGAAAACTAAAATAAAAATATTTTTAAATTGCCCCTCTCAGTGCTTCCCCCCCTTTCCCGAGAGAGGGGAGAGCGCTGCGAAGGGGCGGAGAGGAGTGAATGGCACCCTCCCCTCGCTCGCCTGGGCCCGCCCCCTTGTAAAGGAAGGAGGTGGTGAGGAGGAGGAAGGAAGCCCGCTCCACCAGCGGGCATGCATGCATGCACACGCATGCCCGCCAGTGGGCTTCACTTCCTCCTCCTCGCTGCCTCCTTCCTTTGCAAGGGGGTGGCCCAGGCGGTGAGGAGGAGGAGGGCGGGACTTCCCTTCCTCCTCCTTTTGCCCTCCTTTTGGTTGCGGGAGGAGGCGACGGAAGCCACACGGCACTGGCCATGGGGCTTCCGTCCGCCTCTCCTCCTGCGACCGAAAGGAGAGCGCGAGGAGGAGGTGGATGGAAGCTGCATGGCCGGTGCCATGCGGCTTCTGTCGCCGCCTCCTCACGCCCTCCTTTTGGTCACGGGAGGGGTAGGCGACAAAAGCCGCACAGCACACGCCCTCCTTTCAGTCGCGGAAGGAGCTGGTGCCAGGCGCCTCCTCACGTCCTCCAGAAGCCACACGGCACTGGCCGCTGCCTCCTCCCGCGACCGGAAGGAGGGTGCGAAAAGGATGCGACGGAAGCCACATGGCCGTGGCTGCTGCTGCACATGTGCAGCAGTGCCCTGGGGGCGGGGCTTTCCGCGCCCTGGGGGTGGGGCCTTCCACGCCCTGGGGCGGCGCGGGGCGTCTTTTGGCCTAGGGCGCCAAAAGACGCTAATCTGGGCCTGAATACAGCAGGAACAAAACACAACTTCTACATGATAGCTATAAGAAGCCACATGCTATAACAAATAATAGGCTACATCGTTGCAATTGAAATCAAAGAGCATACATTTTTAATGAAAAATACAGCATAATGACGACTGCTATCTACTGAGTTTCAGTTGGACGAAGTCACAGTATTGTCACCAGTGTGTCATAACTATGTCATCAATCTGGGTTGAACCATGCTGTGAACATCACGCCCATCAATTAATTCTTATTCACACAATTATAATTCTGTTTTCAAAACACTGGACATTGTTTTGACTTTCATTCCACCTGGACTTCATGAGAATATGAGGATGAGATAACTTTTTATCTAAGCTCAACACACAACACTGAAAACTTTCTCACTAACTAGCAGAATATAACAACAGCCTGTCTTTTAACAATATGGAAGGCAGACTTGAACATAAATGAAGCCATGTTTTAAACTAACTTTGAACTACATCAATTTTACAATATATCTGAAATTACAGAAATTTCAACAGCTCTACTTTGACTGCCATAGTTTAATGCTATAGAATCATAACAGTTGTAGTTTGGTGAGACATCAACAGTCTTGGGAAAAAACAGAGAACAAGATTTGTAAAACTAAAATTCCCATGATTCCATAGCAATGAGCCATGGATGTTAAAGTAGGGTCAATCTGCATTAATTTAACTGTGTAGGCCAGGCATGGGCAAATATATTTGCCTTGGGGTTGCATTGCGGGCCCTGCCAGGAGAGCCAGACTGGGAGAGAATAGGGTTGTTCACACCCTGGGTGGAATGCGCCCACGAGGTGTAGAGCCCAGAAGAGGATGGGGCCAGGAGGGGGCAGGGCAGGGCCTGCACCATCCTCCGATTGTCCTCACAGGGCTGTTTGACCCACCCTTATGCCAGGAGGAAGACAGGGCATGTGGTGACTGCCCTGATTGTCCTCCTCCGATTCTTGGGCTGTCCTCTTGGGATTATGCCAGAAGGAAGGCAAGAGAGGTGGTAGCTGAGAGTGCTCTGGAGGGCTCTCAGCCACCACGTGCCTTCCTTGAGCTGTCCTCCCAGCATAAGGATGGGGCCGCTCGCACTGTTCTTATGCCAGGAGGACAGTAAGAAACACGGTGGCTGAGAGCACTCCAGAGAGCTCTCAGCTGCTGCAGGCTGCCATGTCCTTATGCCAAGAGAACAGGGAAAATGAAGAGGGCCTGAGGTAAGTGCCCAAGAGGCCACATCCAGCCCCTGGGCCTTAGTTTGTCCATGCCTAGTGCTGACACATCCTTTGACGTTCTGTACCACTAGCTGGGGAATGGGAGATATAAGGTGTAGTTGCAATTGTGCTCTGCTGGTAGACTTCTGTTTAGTCACTGTGGGAACAGACAGCTAGACTTGATAGGCTCTGATCTGGCCTATCATAGCTCTTCTTTTATTCTTTTCAACTTGGTTGTGATGAATGATAAACCTGTTGCTCTCTAGGTGATTTGTACAAGAACTCTCATTAACTACAACCAATAGTGCTAATTAGTATGAGATTTGTGTGGGATTATAGGTCTGGCCTAAAACATGCATTAGACACCCAGTTGTATACTCTGTTTCTTCAAATCAACATGTAATAGTCACAAGGAAGATAGAATCCTTCATTTCTCATCTAAGTGTTATTTTGTATTATGTGGGAAAGAGAATTTTAATACATAGTTCTTTTTGTATTATAGCATGCATGTATATATGCAAACACAAAATTCAGAAAAGGATATATGTAGGTAGAAGGGTGAGAGACTTTGTGGAATATAGGTTGACACTACCATAGGCATGAGCAAACTTCAGCCTTCTTGGTGTTTTGGACTTCAACTCCCACAATTCTTAACAGTCTACCGGCTGTTAGGAATTGTGGGAGTTGAAGTTCAAAACACCTGGAGGGCCAAAATTTGCCCATGCCTGCACTACCAGCATCTAAGCTTGGAATCCCATTCAGTCAAAAAAATCTCTTTGGAAACAACTGCAAATGGAAATTGATTAGAACATTAAACAAAGTAAGATATAAATGCTGCCAGAATCACACAGTGGAGCGTATCTTGAATAATTCATGCCTGGAAAGTGCTCTTTGATGAAAGGTTATGTATTGGTGAGACATCGTTATATTATTTATTGTTACATTTGATGGGGGTTCTGTTTGCAATGAGGCTCCCAACAGCTTTTACTATTCATTCTTCACACATTTCTTTAGTATTCCCTTGTGTTATCACAATTCTAAAAGGCAGTGTGACTACACTGAAAATATTTTGTATTTGTCAGTGGCAGTGTGGGATACCTTAGCATTAAATAATGGTTCTTGAATGGTCAGACAAATAGATATACTTTTAATATAAATTTTATTATTTTATCCTCACAATAGCCTCATTAAATAGTCTGATATTTTGTGTCTGTTATCACTACTACAGTTGCAAAAGCTTGACCATTAGGACTAATTCCTGAATAATTATGGGATTATTTGTCTCACATTGTTCTTACAGAGGGCTCCTATGATGTGGGTGTTTACTAGTGTTCCTTAACAGATTCAGATTAAGGCCGCTTTCACAAAGGTGTATAAAATCCACAGTGAGCTGGATTATATGACAGTGTAGACTCATATGAAGGTAGAGGTATCCTGGGTTATATGATTGTGTGTGTGTGTGTGGGGGGGGGGGCTGGTGGCACAGTAGGTTAAACCACTGACCTGCTGAACTTGCCGACCAAGAGGTTCCTGGTTCGAATTCGGGGAGCAGCTTCTGCCAACCTAGCAGATTGAAAACATGCAAATGTGAGTAGATCAATAGGTACTGCTTTGGAGGGAAGGTAATGGCGCTCCAAGGAGTCATGCTGGCCACATGACCTTGGAGGTGTCTATGGACAATGCTGTCTCTTCAGCTTAGAAATGGAAGTGAGCACCACCCCTAGAGTTGGACATTAATAAACCCAAACCCACTAAACTGCAAACCTTGTATTCTTCAAGAAGGGGTTACAACAGTAAAAATGATATCAAACAGACACAATAGTATAGATATATAATAGATCTTTAGTGAGCTTCAGGGCTCAAGGCTGCTTGATATCATGTTTCTCTACTGAAGCTTTCATGTTACCAAATTATGAATATTTTGGGTTGTTGTGTTTTCCCCCGGGCTATATGGCCATGTTCCAGATGCATGATCTCCTGATGTTTCGCCTGTATCTATGTCAGGCATCCTCAGAGGTTGTGACGTCCTCACAACCTCTGACGATGCCTGCCATAGATGCAGGCAAAACTTCAGGAGATAATGCTTCTGGAACATGGCCATACAGCCAGGGGGGTGGGGATACAACCCAGTGATTCCGGCCATTAAAGCCTTTGACAATACATATGAATCTTTCATTTTTGAGAGATTATTTGAAATCAGCTGTTGATTTTGACAAAAGACAAATTCAAAGAGTACATTAGTTTTTATAGTCATTGTTTTTATTTTATTTTATTTTGATGGAATCAGAGGCCAACAATGTATAGAAGTCAGCAGGAAGGCAGGTCTTCATTTTTATCATATAATTAGATTCATGAAATTGTTGTTACTCTTTGTTTCCATCTCCAGTATTGGCACAAGGCAGCTGTCCCATTGTCACAGACATATTATTTTTCTCCTTGGACTGGCGTTTCATGTTCTAATTTAGATGGTTCCAGGGGAAAAAGTAGTAACATATGGTAGTTCATAAACATGAAGTGAATGAACCAGCAAAGCATAAGACAAAAGTCAGTAGAGAAATTACAAAGCACTCTGTCCCCAGCTACTTTCCCTCTGCATTCCTAGGATTGCATCAAAAGGCTTTAAAAGAAGGGGGGGGGGGTCAATTTCCCTCCTGTATTTAAAAATAAAGATTTTTTCATTTATTATTCCTGTCACCTGCATTGTGATTACAGTGTTGTCCTTTATTACTTGAACATAAGGGAAAGAGAAAGGACATTGGAATCCATGTTTTTTAAAATTTCATTTTAGCAGTTTCGGTATTTAAATTTTACAATGTTAAGACACAGCAGATAATCACACATTTTTATTTATTATGAGTATTTTAGACTAGGTTTTTGCCCATCAGAATGGGACATCAATTAGCTTATTTCTATCCCTTTCCCCCTCCAGATCAGAACGTTAAGTGGCTTCCAATAACTTCAAAAGACTATTAAAATGGAGAGTTTCTAGTCCCCTTTCCTAGCCATGGTGGATATCTCTACATCTTGTGGTAGAAAATAATATAGTTTGACTATAAGATATCTGAGTCAATTCTCCCTTTTCTTCTACTTTTCTTTGATGATGGTCAGCAAGCAATGTGACATTTAATGTCCTCTGATGTTGCCATTCCCAGAACTGGTATCTGGCATCACCAAAGGGCTTCTGGTGCTGCTACTGGCATCTTCTTTGGTGCCATCTTCATGCCCTATGAAGAAGATAACATATGGGCTAATTATAGCATTAGGTGGCTGGAAAACCACCATTTAAAATTTCTGAAAATTTCCTGAAGTGACAATTGTGGGCGCTTTGTAGAAAGTTGCAGTGGCAGG
Source organism: Anolis apletophallus (assembly GCA_030556195.1). Lineage (NCBI taxonomy): Eukaryota > Metazoa > Chordata > Lepidosauria > Squamata > Anolidae > Anolis > Anolis apletophallus. Next base: position 92,824,404 of record JARBWK010000012.1, on the reverse strand, counting down.
GTGGTCAGGTCTATGAATCTTTATTTCATTATCACAACCAAATATGGACAACTTGAAATGTTTTCCTTCCGCTGGACAATATAATGAAAGATTTTGCACAGTTTGTTAATTAATTGTTTGAGATACTGAATAAATGGTTGCATAAAAATTGTTTCAGAGGCTCTCTTATTGTAGGGACTAACCAATAGGAGTCATAGTCTCCCAAAGCAATTTTTCTAAAGTTGGACAAAAGGCTGATATTAGGTGATTTGGCATTAAGAATTATGTGACAATTTACTAATATTACTGAATATAGCCAGATGAAACATGCCAAAGGTTGCTGCTGCTATTTATTTAAAGGAAAATGTTTTCAATGCAGAAAAATATGGGGAACCATTTACTAAAATAGGGGCATACAGAGGATTTCTTAAGAGAATAGGAGGAAGTTTATGTGTTTGTTTGGGGTTTTTTAAACCTTCTTTATATCCTGCCTTTCTCTACCCCAAGGGGGACTCAAGGCAGCTTACATATTGTACTCCCACTGTTCTTTAAAACATATAATATTACCTTAAAATAACTTGAATTAAAATTAACACATAGTAAACATGATTAAAATACATTCCAATGTTAATCACGCCATCCAGGGTCAGAGTCTAAGACTATTCCATAGTCAAATCACACATATTCCACATTAAAATTACTGTATTGCACTATTTTTTAAAAGCCTGTCCCCCAGAGCCAGATGTTCACTCCCTTTCTGAATGCTAGGAGGGAGGGGGCTGATCTGATATCACTAGGGAGAGAGTTTCACAACTGGCCCTGTCTCTTGTTCCCACCAGCCATGCTTGCAAAGAAGGTGGGACCAAGAGCAGCCCCCCCCCCCAACTTAATCTCTGAGACGGTTCATAGGGGGAGATACGTTTGGACAAGTAGGCTGGGCTGGAACTATTGAAGGCTTTATAGGCTAAAGCCAGCACTTTAAATTGTGCTTGGTAGCAGACTGGCAGCCAGTGGAGCTGACGTAACGGGGGGTATCCTCCCTGTACACTGCTCCAGTGAGCAACCTGGCTGTTGCATGTTGCACCAATTGAAGCTTCCGAACAGTCTTCAAAGGCAAATCCACATAGAGCGTGTTGCAGTAATCTGTACGAAATGTAACCAGAGGTGGACCACTGTGGCTAAGCCTGACTTCCCAAGGTACAGGTGCAGCTGGTGCACACATTTTTAAAAGTTGAGCTGCTATTGATCACATATGGATGTTGAGACACAATCAGCTTCTTATTAGAAGAGTCCAATGTTGTTGTTTTTTTAGGATGAAGGTTTAACATGGTGTGAATAATCCCAGTGAAACATTTAAATGAATTAACTAGACTTGATTTTCAGCAAAGAGAATACAAATGCCTTCCATTCTTAATGTCTTTGCATCCTAAAATAGACATACCTGCATGACATGATTTTTAAAATGGAAGGATGAGGTTCTTACAATTGTTATTGATTGTGGGTATTTGAGTTAGCATAAAATCCAATAACCAGCTTTTGCACAAAGCAATTTGTGTGCAGTGATAGGATAAAAAGAGGGCTTTAAAAATCATGCCAATGTAGGTAAAATTCAATGCACTTCCATTTACATCCTTTTATGTGGTAAAGCGGAAATCTGCCTTCCCCAGCAACAATCCATAGTCCATTTTCTTCTTTCTCCCCCCATATTTTTCAAAAGGAAATCTGTAAGCACTTTGAAATGAATAAATATGAAATGCACCAAGGAATTTAAAAATAGTCCACACATGAATGCTAATGAATGTAGTACATACAGCCAAAAGTTCTAGAAATCAAACAGAAAATATACCACACACACGTTTTTCTTCTATATCAATTCCTATTTGAATTCCCAGTGTGCACATATTAGAAGTGTAGTATAGAGCCATATGATGCCATTGAATCTAATAACAATAACAAAAACTACAAATCACAGATCTGGGCCAGTCTTATATTATGCTTAAATAGTTCCAATATGTTTTTTCCCCATGCTGCCAGTAGATTTCTTTAACTCAAGGGTTTGTCTGATAACGTCACAATGTGTAAACTGTCAGAAACAGCCAGATGTTAGTTTCTAGTCATTTGAGTTGTTTCTTGCCAAGTCAACTTCATTTTTGTTATTTGAGAGAAGTTAATCAAAAATGATGAAGCTTTGAAAGTTTACAGTTCTTTCTAGTGATATAATTGGTTTAAACCAGTGGTTCCCAACCTTTGGGCCTCCAAGAGTTTTGGACTTCGACTCCCAGAAATCCCATCCATCTTACCAGCTGTTATGAACTATGTGTGGTGTTCCAGTCTGGTACAGGGATGATGGCTTACCAGTTGAGTTAGCCAGGGATGAGGGGTTGCCTGGTGAGCCTGCTGTTAATGAGCAGGTGGATGATGAGGAAGAAATGGATGTTGATTTAGAGCAGCAGTGAGAGTCAAGACGGCCGTGGCTCCCAAGAAAGTGTTTTCACTCCCTTGATCTCAAGCGAGAATTCCAGAGATGGGGAGGATGATGTTTCCCAGTCTGATAGCACCGCACCTGGTAGCTCTAATGAGCAGAGCTTCGACAAGAGGGCAAGCATCAGATCCACCCGAAAGGATTGGAATTTGAAGAGGGGGGTGCGGTGGACACATAGAAGTTAGATTCCTTTATTAGACCGGGTGGAGAGGGATTTTGCCAGACCTGAAGCTACGTTTAGCTTGGAAGGACTCGGGTTCAGGACTCCAAGTTCACGTTTGACCGCAGGAGCGGTTTGCCTTGTCTACACACTCTTGTTTTGTGGGGAAATCAAGTCAGCTTGATTGCTAGCTTGAGAACTATTACGGATTTACCTTTGGATCTGATTTGAACTTGCCTTTCATCTTCTATCCTTTGAACTATCTTTTATTCTAAATAAAGCTATATTTACAGAGACTTCTTGTGTGTGTGATCTAGGGGGTACTGCCACGATCTGAGGTGCAACACTATGAGAGCTGAAGTCCAAAAACCTGGAGATCCAAAGGTTGGGAACCACTGGTCTAAATGATCCATAATGATGTACTAAATATACATAGTGACTCTTCTTTTCAGTCTGATGGCTGCACAAGATAAAGACAATATAATTCTTGACCCTCGATTCCAGATTAGCATGTTTCAAAACTTGTCAAAGGGCATGGGTTTTTTAGAGTTAGAAAACTTTGATGAGTATTGATGAGAATCTTCATAATTCAGACTTAATCTGCATAAAATCAGCATCTTTTGATAAAACAGCATTTTCTGCATAGAAAATAATATTTCTTATGTGGAAGGTTTGCTTCCTGAGCAGGAAAAGCAGATTCCTGCTGTAAAAATATTGCAATTGGGGATGTATTCTGTAAAAAAAAAGAAGAAGTATTAATTGCTTTGCATAGGAAACAGAATTTATGAACAGATTAAATACTCCTGACTATAAAAGAAACAAATCTGATAACATTGTTTATCTAAGAAAAAGGCTTTCATTGCTTAAATAATGGAGAGCTACATTTGGATGACTTATTGTCTAACCCGATTAAAACTAAAATAAGGACTATCTTTATTTTTCGAGAGACTCCTCTTTTGATAAAACAGCATTTTCTTCATACTTTGTGGAAGGTTTGCACAATGCTGCTATTCTTGTTGTATTCTGTAAAAAAGAAGAATGTATGTACAGTTGGTATTCTGTATCATTGGTTATCTAAGAAAAATTCTGCATACAGCTACATTTAGTTTCAAATCATTTTCAAACTCCTCCTCTTTAAATTCCAAAAATAAATGTACTTGGGACTGCATACATGCAAATAAATTTAAATGCAAATAAATTTTTAAATGCAATGGGATTATCTACAGGTGTTGGTATCCATGGAGGGTTTTAGAATCAAATTCTATGCATCTAGCTAGCTAGCTACTTAATTTGATTGCAGCAGATGTGGCTATTGATTAATGCTCACTTCTGTTTTATTTAGAATAATTTGTCAGTATCTGCCAATATTTGCAATTTTTTTCACTTTTGGGATGGAATTCAATTCCCATTGAATGAATGACATGGGAGAAAGGCTGTCACCATGGCAGCAGTATGATGCAGCCCTTCCCAATAGTTTGAATGCATTGAGTTAGTAGGATTTCTTCCTTATGTATGCAATGCCTGTGCTATTTCTGTTTTAAGCAGGAAAGTCATTTTGATTTTGACAGTTTTCATCTCTTCTCTTTCCTACTTTGGCTATCTAGCTGATTTCAATTTTAAAAACCCTTGAATTTATTTGCTTTTCTTATGTTTCTTTTCCACATAGTTGTATTCTGAGCATTTTACAATTAAAGGATTCAAGTTACTACAGACATTAAAACTATTAATGACAACCAACAACTAAACCATGCAAAGTCTAGATAAAAAACAGGGCAACACTGTTTCAAGGAGTAAGCACAAAACTAACCAAGATGAAATTTAGGTGCTAAAAGGTACACAGAGAAGAAATTTGCCAAATTTCTATAAGGAAAGAAAGGGAATGTTCTATAATTTTTGTTTTGCCATCCAAAATTGACTCCTGGGACCAAGACCTCACACCAGCCCTAAACCCTGAGCATTTTCCAGCGGGGTGGCTACATGATCTCCTGGGTCAACCAGAAGTTGACCTAGAAAGGCATGGAACCCATTCCCAACCCCCATTTACCCCCCAAGGCGTGCCTCAGAGGCCTGGCTGTATGCTCAAGCCCCTCTGGTGGAAGCCCTTCTTTCCTCCCAACCTCTCAACATATTGTTTTGATGCACCAGGAGCTTTTGATGGAGGGGCCTGAGCATGAAGCCAGAAGAACTAGGACCCCCACAATTCAATCCCCACAGGGCCCACAATTGGAAAGATCCAGATCTTACATTAAGGTTTGGTTCTTTCCAGGTGTTTAATTAATCCAGAGTAAACTGGGAAATTCCATTTTACTCCAGATTAATTCAGGTTTACCTAAGGCATCAGATATACTTGTGACAGGTTGCAGTTATAGGTCTGTCTGGTAGGGCCCTATATGATTGCAACATAGTCTAAAGTAGCCAAAGCAATAACAACATCACTAAAAGAAAATGCAAAGGTATAGTTTTTCATGAAGTTTACACATGCTACGATATATTCAGAGTTTCAAAATAGGAAATGACTGAAGTAATGATTATTTCCTATTAAAATACCTTGGAGGTCACCATAGCACGGAAGACTAATGAGAAGTAGCCTGGCCTGTGTGGTCTATAAGTGTGCCATCCAGATCTTGGCAACTGGCAATTTCTGGACTCTTGATATTGTTTTGAATTTTTTTCTTTAAACAGCTCTTGAATTTGAGCACCCATTAAGTTGAGGACATTTTCAAATAGAGCATCACCCTCCTTAAAGTAGGACATTTGGGCACCCTGAGCATAGAAGACAAAATAACAAGGTCTCATTCTACCGTCCCCTATGTGAACATCTATTTTATTCTTTTCCCAATGGATGAATGTAGGTCCTATAATTTTATATTTAAGATTGGGGGTGAATACAGTTATATGACCTCTGCAGTTCAAGTGAAGACTTGGATTTTTTAAAACGAGGCTTTCCATTGAATAGCTGGTGTTAGCTTATTACTAGAATTGAAAATGTGGTTTGTAAGAATGATTTGTTGTGTAGCAGATTTATAAAATGCACAGATATGGAAAAAAAACACTGAGCATGCATTGCCCTCTGATATGCCTTTTCTTGATACTGCTTGCCTTTTCTTGGTCACCTTTTCTTTGAAAACTGAAACTGCTGGAATATAAGGGCAACGTAATAACATTGACATGGAAAAGCACACCTAACAGGTTACCAGAGAATATTAATATATGTTCCCATTTAAAGCTTGATGATAACTGCTTTAAAAAATTACCAAGGTAGAATAAAGGTTATACTATTTTAAAAAAAATAGTTGAGATAGCTTTCCATCAATTATCTGCTGAGAATTCCAGTCCATCTTCTAGAATCAAATGCAAGAGGTATAAAAGGTTAATGAGGACAACATAAATGGCCAGAGAGAAGTAAAAAGTTGTGTCATTTTACTTACAGTCACAAAAGCTGTAGGCCATATTTTGCTTTTTCCCGAAGAAAGGAGAAATTCAGTAATCTTATATGCATATTTTTGGTGAGGCTTTCACAAAATAAGAATGATGTGACATTAAGACGATAAGAGCCATCTTGCATCTGATTCTACTACTGCATAGCCAGACTCAACAGTAAACAGGTGGTAAGTGTCAAGAGTTAGAGTAAAAACAAAGGGAACACAGAGAAAGCAGTTTGGAGAACCTCAATGCTTACATACAAAATTGTCTCCCTAACAAAAAATAAATACAAAATCACATTGAAACATTTACATGCTTTGTGGCTGCAAAACATTGAGCGTCAGTTGAAAAAGAAAACTAGAAAACCTAGGACAGCATAGTGTAGGGTATTTGAAAAGAGACAACAGATTCTTTTAAAGAAAGAATATTTCACTAATACAGTAAAGTGGATCATTCATGCCATGTGTGTGCATGCATTTAAAACAATTGTGATTATCTGTTGCTATTATCCACATATTAACATTATAGCAATTGGGCACAACATTAACTGCCATGGCTCAATGCTAAGGAATTCTGCAGTTTTGTGACATATTTACCTTTATCAGAAAGCTCTAGTGCTATAGCAAACTACAAATCTCAGGATTTCAAAGGGTAGAGCTATATCAGTGGTGTCAAACTGGTGATATTCCCGAATGTGGATGGCTACCTAGTTCGAAAGAGTTATAGATTCATATAATGCAGTTCAAAGCAGATAATGTGGATATCCGCTTTGATAATCTGGATCATAGGGCAGTGTAGAATAGGGCTTTCAGGGCAGATAATCCACATTATTTGATTTGAACTTGATTATCTGAGTCTACACTGCCATATAGTCCAGTTCAAAGCAGATAATCTGGATTTTATACAGCTGTGTAGCTGTATAAAATCCAGCTGCACAGGACCATGGGCCCTTCCACAAGGCCAAATAACCCAGAATATCAAGGTAGAAAATCCCACAATATTAGCTTTGAACTGGGTTATCTGAGTCCACACTGCCATATATTCCAGCTCAAAGCAGATAATGTGGATTTTTTAAAATTGCTGTGTAGAAGGGGCCCAAATTAACAAGCATTAATGTGGATTGATAGATTCCAGATAAGTGTAATTTCTGGCTCTTTGATAATTGATATAAAAATAGGTCTAGCTGTTACTATACCCCATAATATACCATACCACAAACTCTCTATTGGCTTGATATTCATGTTGCTATACAGTAATTAAAAACAAGGTGAGTCAAATAAAGATAAACTTAATGTAACAGATTTTTGCTGTATTATGAAAACAGCTATGTGAATGCAATAAGCAACTGTAGTTAAATGGAAGTAAATAAACTTTTCAACTTAATGAATTTCACTAACATAATAATAATAATAATAACTTTATTTATATTCCATACTTCTCACCCCGAAGGGGACTCAGGGCGGATCACAAGTACACATACACGGCAAACATTCAATGCCATTTGTATAGACTAGTGCTGTCCAACTTCTACGGGGTCCAGGGCTGGATAAAAGGTCACTGATGACCTAGGGGGGCGCTCGGCCCCACCCCCAGGCCCCGCCCCCAACCCCAGGCCCCGTCCCTCCTAAAACGGCCGAAAAAGGGAAGAAGGCGGCGCCAAGAGCAGCGCGTCACAGGCCTGGCGTGACGCGCGCTGCCCTTGGCACCGCCCTACTCCTCCTTTCGGTGCCCCCCTCCTTCCTAGGGCAGGGGGCGCCGAAAGGAGGAGTAGGCGGCGCCAGAGGGCAGCGCGTCACGCCAGGCCTGTGACACGCTCTTGACGCCGCCTTCTGCCCCGCGGCTCCCTGCCCTAGGTAGGGAGGGGGGGTGTCGAAAAGGAGGAGTAGGCGGCGCCAAGAGCAGCGCGTCACAGGCCTGGCATGACGCGCTGCTCCTTGGCGCCGCCTACTCCTCCATTTCGGCGCCCCCCCCTCCGCCCTAGGAAGGGAGGGGGCGCGAAAGGAGGAGGAGGTAGGCGGTGCCAAGGAGCAGCGCGTCACGCCAGGCCTGTGACGTGCTGCTGTTGGCGCCACCTACTCCTCCTTTTCAGCGCCCCCCCTCCGCCCTAGGCGCCTCCCCTCCCCCCGGCCCCCGGCCGCCATTTAAAAAAAAATTCGATTTTTTTTTCAAATTTAAAAATGGCGGCTGAGGGCATAGGTGGGGCCGTGTCCAACAGGCTACGGGGCCGGATCCGGCCCCGGGGCCGCCAGTTGGACAGCCCTGGTATAGACAGATGTACACAGACAGAACTGAAGGAGGTTTTTGTGTCGTGCCATAGGGGTGCTGTCACTCCATCCTCTATGACGAAGAGCTATCAGGATTTCCTCATGCCAGCATTTTCCGATCTTTTTCTTTATGGCGTTGCAAAACACCTTCCCTGCTTTTTAAGTGGTACCCAATTTCTCTCATTACAGCTAAAGCTGTTTTAGAACTGCTTAGGTAAACAGTGGGCAGGGCTGACAGTTGGCTGCCCACGCCAACCCAGTGTTCGAACTTGCAACCTTTCGGTTGATAGATCTTTTAGCTGTTGATGATTTAACAGCTGTGCTAAACTTACATTCCAGCTAAAATTTATTTTATTTTATTTTTATTTGAAGTATTATTTCTTTGATTTTTTTTTAACCAATTGCTTGAAAGTTTCAGTTGCTATGGTCTGCTTATCTTAGGGCCCTTTTACACAGCCATATAGCCCAGAATATCAGAGCAGGTAATCCACAATATCTGCTTTGAACTGGGTTATTTTGGACAGATTAAGGAACATGACAGGATGTCCTAGACGATTAATGACTTGAGAAGAAACTGCATGTCCTCCTCCTCTTAATCAGAGGTTGGGTATTGTTACTGGGATTGTTTAGTCTGCAGAAGAGAATGCTGAGAAGAGACATGATGACCATGTGAGGGAAGTCATAAGGCGGAGGGAACAAGCTTCTTTTCTGCTGCCCTGGAGACTAGGATACGGAACAATGGCTTCAGATTTCAGGAAAGGAGATTCCACCTGAACATTAGGAAGAACTTCCTAATTGTGAGAGCTGTGCAGCAGTGGAACTCTGTGCCCCGGTGGAGGCTCCTTCTTTGGAGGCTTTTAAGCAGAGGCTGGATGCTTTGAATGTGATTTTCTTGCTTTTTGGCAGGAGGTTGGACTAGATAGCCCATGAGGGCTTTTCCAACTCTGTGGTTCTATGATTCTATTCTGTCCTATTTTGCTGGTAGTGGAAATCAATCATTATATAGTTACTGGAGGAACATCTATATATATAAATTTGCTCAGTCCGTTTAATGTCGTATATAGACAAAGAAACTATGGCTTGCAGAAACACCAAACTTTACAACCGACTGGACCATTACACTGGCTACAGACAACGCCAAAAAAACCGACCCTACGTACCTCCCAACACCCCAAAAAACGATCCCCAAAAAATTGCCAACGGAACTCCCACCCCAGCCTCTCTGCTGCCAGCGCAAACGTTTAGAACGTTCGCACATGGAAGCCAGAGCGCCTCCTCCGCCTCCTCCTTTGATCAGGAAGAGCGGCGGGGGGGGGGCCTGGAAGGAGGAGACACCCCTCCGCTCCTCCCCAGCCCCTCCCACCTCATCCCGCGCCCCCCCCACCGCTGTCCCGATAAGGAAGAGTGGCGGGGGGCGTGGCAGGAGGTGGGGACACCCCTCTGCTCCCCCCAGCCCCTCCCACCTCCTCCCGCGCCCCCCCGCCGCTGTCCCGGTAAGGAAGAGTGGCGGGGGGCGTGGCAGGAGGTGGGGACACCCCTCCGCTCCCCAGCCCCTCCCACCTCCTCCCGAGCCCCCACCGCTGTCCCGGTAAGGAAGAGTGGCGGGGGGCGTGGCAGGAGGCGGGGATATCCCTCCGCTCCCCCCAGCACCTCCCACCTCCTCCCGCGCCCCCCACCGCTGTCCCGGTAAGGAAGAGTGGCGGGGGGGGCGTGGCAGGAGGTGGGGACACCCCTCCGCTCCCCCCAGCCCCTCCCACCTCCTCCCACGCCCCCCCGCCGCTGTCCCGGTAAGGAAGAGTGGCAGGGGCGTGGCAGGAGGCGGGGACACCCCTCCGCTCCCCCCCAGCCCCTCCCACCTCCTCCCGCACCCCCCCCGCTGTCCCGGTAAGGAAGAGTGGTGGGGGGTGTGGCAGGAGGCGGGGACACCCCTCCGCTTCCCCCAGCCCCTCCCACCTCCTCCCGCACCCCGCCACTGTCCCGGTAAGGAAGAGTGGCGGGGGCGTGGCAGGAGGCGGGACACCCTCCGCTCCCCCAGCCCCTCCCACCTCCTCCCGAGCCCCCCCGCCGCTGTCCCGGTAAGGAAGAGTGGCGGGGGGCATGGCAGGAGGCGGGGACACCCCTCCGCTCCCCCAGCCCCTCCCACCTCCTCCCGCGCCCCCCCGCCGCTGTCCCGGTAAGAAAGAGTGGTGGGGGGGCGTGGCAGGAGGCGGGGACACCCTCCGCTCCCCCAGCCCCTCCCACCTCCTCCTGCCCCCCGCCGCTTTCCCGGTAAGGAAGAGTGGCAGAAGGCGTGGCAGGGGCGGGACATCCCTCCGCTCCCCCAGCACCTCCCACCTCCTCCGCGCCCCCCCCGCGGTCTCGGTACGGAAGAGTGGCGGGGGGCCTGGCAGGAGGCGGGGACACCCCTCTGTTCCCCCCCAGCTCCTCCCACCTCCTCCCGTGCCTCCCCCCCGCCGCTGTCCCGGTAAGGAAGAGTGGCAGGCGGGGCATGGCAGGAGGCAGGGACACCCCTCCGCTCCCCCCCGCCCCTCCCACCTCCTCCCGTGCCCCCCCCGCCGCTGTCCCGTTAAAGAAGAGTGGCGGGGGGGCGTGGCAGGAGGCTTGGACACCCTCCCCTCCCCCAGCCCCTCCCACCTCCTCCCGCGCCCCACCTGCCGTAAGGAAGAGTGGCGGGGGCGTGGCAGGAGGCAGGGACACCCTCCCTCCCCCAGCCCCTCCCACCTCCTCCCGCGCCCCCTAAAAGGAACACATTCACCCTAAAAACACCCACACAGCCCATTACCTCCAAAAAGACCCTAAAACACAAATTCACCCTAAAAACAACCCCAACATTACCAGAAATGTATTCACACAGTACCATGTATTCACACACAACACCCACAAACTTTCCTTACCTTCTTTACAGCAAACATCCGTGCAACGCTGAGTCGATGGCATGTTTCCTCGAACAAACCAAACTACATTTCCCTGCATCCTTTGCAACAGGACACGCCCACCGCTGAGAGGGAAAGGAAAGGCCGGAGGGGAGGCTTGGCTGGCTCCTCCCCCTCTGGGCTCTTCCTTTCCCTCCCAGCGGTGGGCGTGTCCTGTTGCAAAGGATGCAGGAAATGTAGTTTTCTTTTTTTCGAGGAAACATGCCATCGGCTCAGCGTTGCACGGATGTTCCCTGTAGAAGGTAAAGAAAGTTTCTGGGGAAGGAAAGTATACAAGGAATGAAGGAATAGGAAAACAATATGAAGGGAAGGAAGGAAGGAACAGAAAAGAAAGGAACACATACACACAAAAGGGGTTAGCCACAGACACACATATATACATACACATGTATACATATATACACATCCACACACATATATACATCCACACATATATATACACACATATACATATATACACATCCACACACATATACACATCCACACATATACATATATACACATCCACATATATACTGTATACACATATATACACATGCACACATACATATATATATACACATTGACACATATATACATACACATATACACACATGCACACATACATATATACACATCGACACACATATATACATACACACATATACATATATACACATTCACACACAAATATACATATATACACATCCACACACACACATATATACATATATACACATCCACACACATATATACATACACATATACACACATGCACACACATATATACATATACATCAATACACATCCACACACATATATAGCACAGCAACGCGTGCACGGGTCAGCTAGTTGACTCTAAAACTAGATTGAAGTTAGCTGGACTGGTATTTACACTGGGAATGCCATTTTAAAAGTTAATACGATGAAGCATCAGATTCAGATGTCTCCCCTGGGCAGGCATGTAGCCAGGGGGGGGGCTTGAGGGGGCTTCAGCCCCCCCCCCGAAATTCTCAGGGTGGTCTGCAAAAAGGCCTTACTGGTACATTATTTAAACTGTTATGTTTATTCATATCATGATCTGATCACCATGCTCATTATATCCCACATTAATGGGGTTATTGGGATAACAATACAAAAGATTTGCTAGGGTAGACCCTCGTCCACCCAGTCTCAGCCCCGAACCAAACTCAGCCCCTCCGAAACAAAATCCTGGCTACGGCCCTGCCCCTGGGTTTACAACATCAGCACTAACATTGGAAATAACTCAGCAGAATGGGGAAAAGGTACTTGTGGTTCTTGGTGCATGCATCTATTTCTAGTCCACAATACACTTGCACTAAATAATACAGGCTGAGCATTTGGCATCTGATTGTTCAAGTGCCCCTGTTCTACTTTTAGAAAATATTTGAATCAAAACATCTTTATCTTCCCTCTCTTCACATTACATAAACCACTAGACTGAAATGTCATTCACGGAGGTCAGAGCCATGTTTAGTTCTCTGGGACAACATGCCACAATATTTTCTTTAACCTGTAATAACTGCCTTAAACTGATCCAGTTTATTGTGATGAAATGGGCTCAGACAGCCCTATTACACCTCCATATTGTTGTCCATTAGCAAAATGCTTGCAAGGGAGACCTCATAAATAAATCACACTGCAGTTATAAGTGAAAAGTACAGGGCTCATCTTCCAGGAAAGTACATGTAGGGGATCTGTTATGAAATTGTGTCTTTTATTTGGAAATTCAGCATGCTCAAGATCTATGTTGTATTTTTTTCATGCTGGAATATCCAGATAAATCCTTTGAAGTGTAGCGTATCTGTGTGTAAATCGTATAATCTTAACATGGGCAGAAATTTGGGGATGTGAGAGAAGTCATGATTGAACATTGATGTGGAAAGTATCCTAGAAGATATTTGAGAAATGAAAGAAAACTGATTTAGAAAGCCCAGCAAGGGGAAATCTAGATGGAGGACAAGTTCAAGACTTATTCTTCATACACACAAAAATAATGTTTATGTATAGAAACACAAAAAATAGCATTTTGTTTTATCCAAAATAAGTCTCAAGTTGTGAATAGTCTTCAAATGTGGGCTTTTTTTTGGAAAACTTTCCTGTAGGGAGTGGTAAAATTATTTATTCTGGAATGTGAGAATGAAATTTACATTTGAACTGTGTATATGTACTGTACATTGGTTTATTGTATTTGTAAATCCTCTCTTAGAATGTAATTGTTTAAAAAAATTTCCACAACTACAATATGATGTCACTTTCATATCATTTTAATTACACTACCCAGTTTTAGCACTTTGATACCACTTTAATTATCATAGGTGCAACCTATAGACCACCGGGATTTATACTTTGGCTGGAATGCTCTCTGCAGACAAAACACTAGAGCTGTGTAGCATAAAATTCTAAGTTTCACATCAAACTGCAAATCTCAAGATTTTATAGATTAGCAGCATAACATGAGCAACTTCATCAGATGGGGTCCAAATCGGCAGCATATGCCAGTTGATCTTCTCTTTTGCGATGGAACCTAATAGTTCCAATGTCATGATGTCAAATTACTTCCAGTGGGGTTCCATAGCAAAAGGGAAGTTCAACCAGTATATACCATCATGGTGGCAACGCAGGAGGAGTCCCATGTTCCATTGGGACTCCTCCCAAGGGACACCGCCGGAATTGCCTCAATCCATGGCAACTCTAGCAGTGCATTTGAATAGGTTTTTATAGTAGTATCAAACTTCTATAATAGAGATACATTTTTGTGAAAGCCATTAAGAAATAATTTTCATGAAAGGTAAACCCAAGATGCTAGTTTTCTTTTTGAATGAGGTCTACCATAGGCGGAGTTGAGACTGAAGCATTTCAGCTGCATCAAATAGTTACTGGAATGAAAACTCATATTCTATTAACATAATTACTCTTCCACCAGATGCTTAGATTTCAAAACAATCAGTGATGAATGCTTACACACATATACACCCTTCTTGTTTAAAATGAACAACATGCACATGGGAAATGAATACATTATGACTAAATGTATACTGAACATTTAACACAGTTCAAAGCTATTTTAAAACTGCAGTGGCTAGACAACAAATATTCATGAAAGCACACAATCCTTAATGTGCCTCAGGAATCACCATACGGGTCTGGACCGGGTTCCAGAATTTCCTATACAATCATCTGCAAAGTGAAACCACTTTCTTCAGTACCATTTTGAAACTGACTGAAGTGGTCAGTGACGTTGTCTACACTACCATATAATATCCAGATTATCTGGTCTGAACTGGATTACATGTCAATGTATACTCATATAATCCATTTCAAAGCAGGTAATGTGGTTTATCTGCTTTGATAATCTGGATTATATGGCAGTGTAGAAGGGGCCATAGATGTGCCCCATGTCAGCTAAGTCTGCATGTGATGAAGCAAACTTTGTTTCCATTTCTCTCTCTCTCAGGGTGGTTCTACACTGACCACTTATGCCAGGGCCAAACCAAGTGTTGCAGAATTTTCTGTCATATCTGAGGAAACTTGCCTTTTTTTGGAAGGGGGATACAGGAATTTTGTCTGGAATGCATAACAATATCTTGTGGGAAATAGCAATAGCCAGGAGTATCCAGAGTAATAGCTGGGTGAAGTGGGTTCCCCTTCTATCCTTCAGCATCTTTTCTCCTTCCTCACTGCAATCTTTAATAGAAACATGCATCATTTTTTAAATTTTAGCACCATTTTAAGATTTAGCAGATTTAGCAAAGTTTAGCTGTCCATTTCCAATTAATACTCCTATGGAAAAATAGTATTCCATGAAAAATATTGCTAAGATATAATTTGCAATGAACGGGCAAGTGTTCTATTTCCTCTATTCTTCTGTTTGACTGACAATAGTTGCCATTTGGGAGTCTCTGACCAAGCATTTTGTCTGACCTTGAGCAACGAGCCTTTCCAGAGGAGTTAAAAGAGGCGGTGGTAACTCCATTGCTGAAGAAGCCAGGGTTAGAGCCCGCAGCTCCCTCCAATTACCGCCTAGTGTCCAACTTACCATACCTGGGCAAGGTAATTGAGAGGGCAGCAATGGAGCAGCTGCAGGCTTTCTTGGATGATGCAACCTGGCTAGACCCCTTCCAGTCCGGCTTCCATTCTGGCCATGGGACAGAGACCATCCTGGTCTCCATCACAGACCTACTCCGTTGCCACTTGGACTGAGGCGGATCGGCGCTGCTCGTGTTATTGGACCTCACGGCAGCGTTTGATACTGTCGATTACCAACTTTTGACACACCGCCTGGCGGGGGTGGGGGTGAGGGGGACAGCTCTCAACTGGCTGTCCTCCTTCCTCCAAAACTGCCTACAGCGAGTGAAGTGGGGAGGGGTGGTCTCCGAGGGCTCCGCCTTACACTGCGGGGTCCCTCAGGGGGGCATCCTCTTCCCGCTGTTATTTAACATCTACATGCGACCACTCGCCCAATTGGTGCGGAGTTTCGGGCTGGAATGTCATCAGTACGCTGATGACACCCAGCTCGTTCTGAGCATGGACCCCGGGGCAGAATCTGTACCCGATAATTTCCAACTCTGCCTAGAAGCCGTAACTGGATGGCTGCGAGCCAGTAAGTTGAAGGTGAACCCGACGAAGATGGAGATCTTGTGGCTAGGCCGCCCGGGGGGGGGAGGGGGGATCCAGCTGTCAACGTTTGACGACGTGGCACTATGCCCACAGTCCTCAGTAAAGAGCTTGGGGGTCTGGCTGGACCCGCAGCTGTCTATGGAGGCACAGATTGCTTGTGCCTGCAAGACAGCCTTTTACCATCTGCGGCAAGCGAAACGTCTGGCTCCCTATCTCTCCCGTCCTGACCTGGCCATGGTGATCCAAGCCACTGTCATCTCGAGGCTCGTTTACTGTAACGCGCTGTACATTGGCCTGCCTTTGTCGGCTATCCGGAAACTTAAACTGGTGCAGAATGCGGCAGCTCGCTTGCTGCTAGGAGCCCCAAGAACGGCACATATAACGCCACTCCTGCGCGAACTGCACTGGTTGCCCATTGAATTCCGGGTCTCCTTCAAGATGTTAGTTTTGACTTTCAAGGCCTTAGATGGTTTGGGGCCAGTGTACCTGAAGGAGCTGCTTACCCCATATGCGCCCAGAAGATCACTGCGCTCAGAGGGGCTTAACTTACTTGAAGTCCCGGGTATGAAGTCCTGCAGGCTCTCTACCACGTGGCAGAGAGCGTTTTCAGTCGCAGCACCGGTTCTATGGAACTCGCTGCCGCCGGAGACACGAGCCTTGCAGGACCTGATGGCGTTCCGCAGGTCCTGCAAGACCTGGCTGTTTAGACAGGCGTTCGATGTCTGACAGCGCCTAATTAACGCTTGCCATCCTGCCATACCACTACCATTCTCCATGTACCAGCTATGTCTGGCTATGATTTTATGTGACTGTTTTAAGATGTAATTTTATGTGTTTTTAACCATGTGTTTTATATGCTGTTTTATATGCTGTTTTTATATGTTGTAAACTGCCCTGAGCCTCGGGAAGGGCGGTTTATCAAATCAAAATAAATAAATAATAATAAATAAATAAATAATGGTGCATGGGCCTCCTATGTAAACTCCATTCTCGAAGCTTCTGCTGACTAATTGCATTCTGTTTCAATACCTTGTAAAATCTGCCCAAGAAAAAAGGGGAAGAGAATTGATGAGTGGTCGTGTGCGGTTTCTAGTGTAAAACACAGCATTTGTCAAGAGGATGAGTACAGTGCTTCTCTTCACAGAGCAAGTGTCTTTAAATTCAAAGCTCTGTACCTGCAGTACATTCAGAGGATGAAATGTACCTTGTAACAGTTGTGAACCTATTGCAGTTCTCTTTTCACAATGGCAAATTGTGCTGTCAACTCAAACATGTCGGTAGAAGGGGACTCATTCTGCTTCAAGGGGAACAAAAAAACATCGTATTTCAAAAATATGTGGGAGTATGTTTATGGATATATCCTTTTGAAGCTATTTCTGTTGTATCAGTGATTTACATAAAATCTTCTCTTGAATAAGTGATTCATTGCACTGATGATTTTGGCATGAATGCTTTTGGGGATGTTTGGTGGTACCCAGGTATATCTTTTTTAAATAGGAAGTAAAACTACAGTAGGACCCTTCATATCCATAGGGGTCATATATCCCTGGACTTCATGCAGATACAAAAAGTGCAGATAATAGCAAATCATATCTTCCAGGAAGCTCTGTAATATATAGTGCACCAGATTAATGGCTATAAACCACACCTCTGCTATAAAACTAACCATACCTCCTATGGAATCCTTGCAGCAGTTGCAAGTGGGTCCGCTTTATTTGCTCTGTGTAGATACAGCTTAAATGAGCAATACAGGATCTCAGGCTCTATCTACACTGCCATATAAAAACAGATTATCTGATTTGAACTGAATTATATGGCAATGTAGACTCCTATAATTCAGTTCAAAGCAGATAATCTGTATGATCTTTTCTGATAATCTTGACTATTCAGCAGTGTAGATACAGCCTCAGTCACGCTATCTTTCCTTGCTATTAGCTGTTATGCAACGTCAAGTTGAGTCAGACTGAGGCTGAGATACTGTGACCTGACCCAGGTGACCCTGTGGCGTTCCATGGCTGAACCAGGATTCAAATCCTGGTCTCCCAGGCCTCTTCTACACTGCTGAATAAAATCCCACATTTTATGCTTTGAACTGGAATATATGGCAGTGTGGACTTGGATAACCCAGTTCAAAGCAGAAATTGTAGCATTTTCTGCCTTGAAATTCTTGGTTATATGGTGGCTGTGTGGAAGGGCTCCCTAATTCAACACTCAAACCAATTCACTGCACTGGTTTTTTGATGTCATAAAGTTAATCTACACTGCCATATAATCCAGTTTCAGAATGCAGATTAACTGCATTGAACTGGATTATATTCCATACCCAGTTCAATGTAATTCAGACTGCCCTATATGAGTCTACACAGACCATTACTATGCAGTTTGAACTGTATTATATGGCACTATAGATGGGGCCATACTCAACTATAAAGGAGCAGATCTTCCAAACCAGAATTGCCTGGAAGTTGTAGAAAGCAGCCATTACAGCACACATGTCTTTACAATAAACCATTGAACATGAAGTGTCAACACGTAGTCCAGATATATAATATCTGGCTACAATTTGACCTTCTTATAGCAGTATGTTTTGTAAGATGAAGAGCCACTTTCTCTATTAGAATTGGAGAAAGGAATTTCTGAATATATTTACTTGGAAATTAATCCTGATTTAATTAGTTTAATTTTTGTAGGTTTGCCTAGCACTGCAGACACCTAGATTGTAAATGTGGCTCTTTTAAATTTTGACTGGGACATTTCAAAATATGGCCCAATATTGCTCCTGTATGTTGAACCAGTACAATATTTATGTCTTTACTATATTTACACATATTTACCATCTGATTGGCAAGTATTCTCAGAGCTTCTTGCAGTCACCCAAAAGAATACTTTCTTATAGCATTTTCTGTTGCCATATCTCTGAAATGGTTCAAGACATGCGGAAAATTAAAGTGATTACTGCATTTGCTTTTAAATCAAATTGTGGGTGGAGGAAACAATCTTTAAAGTGCCTTGTTTGACACCTCTTCTCTTTGATAGCACCTAAAGTATTTTGAACAGATTTAATTATCTCTTACTATTTCACATGCAAGAGAGAAACACATTTTCAGAGCCAAATGTCTATTTGTTGTGATGATTACCTCCATCATGTCATATTTCAGCTAACATTTTAATATCCTAAAGGTCATCTTGCAAGGAAGGATTTCCAAATAGACTGGTTGTACTTTGAAATGCAATCTACTTAAGTCCCCAAATTGTCTAAACATCAAATAGAATTTCATTCAACAGGTGTGCAGTGGTTCATTTATATTTATATCTCAATTTATATGGTAATGTCACAAGCCATACTTAGCGACATATGAGAACCAGGTCTCATCTGCATTAGATTGGTCGTTTTCAGCATATGTAACATTTATTGCAAATGAAATGTCAAGTCAGATGGGTCACAATACAGATCCCAGTCTTGGGTCATTGTCCCACGTAGGTGACTTTTGCTCTTGGGGATGAGTATGTCTAGCACTCTCAGATTAAAACTTGCTTATAATTCTCTTAAAGAGTGAGCATCACTCTTCCATTATACCTAGAGCTTAGTTCAGTGAGATAATAAAGAATTCTCACTGCACAGTCCAATCTTTATCATAACTTAGATGAGGAAATCGAGTTGCACGAGGAATGAGCTGGGCTGTCTATATTTTAATATTTTTCTCTCACATTTGGTATTCTGTGACACTGCACAGAGAACACAATAAAATGGAAATAATCCATCTGGTTTTGTGAGTTGTGATGGTTAAATCAGATTTACCCTTTCACAACTCACTGAGTAGGTTAAAATCTGTTACAACCACTCAATGACTAAAGTCGTCTATAGAGAGTTTGCAAGGACCTGCAGAATCCCATTGAATTTCAGGAAAATGGCTGGACATGCCCCACTCTTCCTCCCATTCTTTGACAATGTGAAACAGCCCTGTTGGAGCCAAGTGCTGCTTACTATATGAGTTTTGGAGTAAGCAGTGTCATGATACATGCCTGATGGAGGATCATGCTCAATCCATTTTTCCTTAGTCACTCAAAGGTATGAAAACTGCCTATTTGAGGTATTAATAGAAATTGTACAGGCTTAGTATGGGAATGATAAAATACCATATTTCATTGCATAATAGTTGCCATCACATAATAGTTTCATCCCCATTTTTGGGGTGGCAAAATTGGAATGTTATGTTCCCTACATAATAGTTGCACTCTTAGTTCAGTCACCCAGTTGAGTGAATGAAGGGTGCAACTGCATTTTTGGTGCTATGGGACTTCACCAAGCTGCTGATATTTTTTTCACCACATAATAGTTGTGCTGCCCCCCTTTTAATTGAAAAATGGGATTCAATGTGTGACTACTAGTGTAGCCTGGCAAGAGTCAGACGATTCGGAGGATGAGGGGTTTCAAAATGAAGTGTCTGAATGTATTCAGGGAGATTCTGAGAGTATTTAGGGAGATTTGCAGACAGGGCAGCCTGACCCGGCCAATGCCATGCATACCGGGGGAAAGTGTGGTGCTGGGTGAGAGGTGTTTCAGGGCTAGGGTGCAACAACTAGTGGTGAATTATGATGTTTATATGTTATGTAATCAGATCTGTTTATTGTGCTGACATTTTGAATGTTTAATTTGTGTTCTCTTGTTCTCATCTGAAGGTCAATCTCTGCTAATTGCTGTTGTAGGACAAATAACTCAGGAAAGTACACCCATGAAGACACATGTGATCCCCATGGTTACTTTTGCACCAAATACTTCCCCAAACTAGTGAAATGTCTGTCTTGCTAGGCTTCAGAAATATCGATTGACTTTTAAATGGGTTGGATGAGCTATTTGGGAAGAAAGGATAATAAGCCACTTATTCAATGATTTCTGAAATTCACCAGGGATGATTGGTACTCCTCCTCCTCCTCAAATGAAACAAATGTACCTTTTCAATTTAACTTGGGGTTTAGTAATGTCCTGTTGTTGTTATGTGATAATACTGTTATTCATCTATGGGTATGAGCATTCTAATCTTCTGAAAAAGAAGTGAATGGTCTTTATTACATTCTTTCCTCATCAAACTCCCACTTTAATTTGTTTTATTTATTACTGACTTTATTTCTACCCCACCTTTCTCACCTCTCAGGAGATTCAAGGTAGCTTACAAATCTGGCAAGAATTCAATGCTGGTACTTTAATGATCCCTACATGACCTTGAAATGTAGGCCAAGCATTATCTGAATATTACATATGGAGAGCTGGGACAGGTGACACCTATCATTTGATGACAGAAATATCAGGTGCCATGCAAGTAAATAACTGTCACTGAGAGATTTGACATCAAGTCAAACATTTCCTACAACAGATTTCAAATAATCTACATTCAGTGATATGATATCAAGTGACATACGTGCATATGCAATTCAGCCCAAAGTTATTTGTTCTGCCTCTAATTTGATGAAAATATTTTACTTACATTTTACACTACTGCAAAATGATGAAAAGCACAGTAAAATAACAAATTAGCATTGGATATTTGCAAGACTCTGATTTGGTAGAGAGTGATAGGAAATGATTTGTTTAGTCCCTATGGAGGAGCATGCCAGATGTCTCACTGTTTCAGCTGTCCTAGACAATTAGAATGCAGAGTGGTACTATTTTCAGCATTTGTTAAAGAGGCTGTACTCCCGCCCTCACTTGCCATAACACACATTGGTACGGATGTCCCAGAAGTGTAACTGTGATCAAAAGAAAGGTGGTCGCAAAGTGTAAACATGCTCTGAAGACATGTATGCTGTGTTTCAGCTAAAATGTCCTATGTGTAGAGAAGCAACCCTAGGAGGTTGGAAAACCATCTGTATAGCTTGATATACTGTAGACTCAAGAGAACCTTAATGATCCATCAGCTATGATATTTTCCAATATGATCCACAACAGAAAAAGAGGAAGTATAACCTCATTCATATCTAATGGAAATAGACCAACAAAAGTAAATATAAATCAATACAATTAGCCCTCCATATTCACTGGGATTAAGGGTGTGCAAAAACACAAATGAAAATATTGCTATTTTATTTTATATTAATGTTATATAAATCTCATTTTTTATCTGAGAGATCTGAAAGTTTAATTAACATTAGATAAACAACAAAATTATAAATATACATTAAAATATTAAAGTATTAAAATATTAAAACACAACCAAACCCAAATCCAAATCAGAGTCCAGAGTTCCAGTCTGAGGTCTGTGTCCGAGGAATGCTTGCTTCCACCATGAAACTACTAAGAACTGCATAGTCATTATCACCTTTAAAACATAATTTGTCATAGTATTTGCACCAGGGTAACCTACTAACAAAGTTATGCCCCTTGTGTGCAATAGATGTCCAAGCACTTTGATAATTCTCTGTCTCTTGTTTTCTGCTTAAAAGACTCGTCCCTTGAGCCTTATCTCCCAAAAGGAGGGCAAGATAAAACATGGACATTTAGGCATAGTAATTAAAAAATAAGAACTGACGAAACCACCCATGAATATTACTTGCCTAAGAAAACCTTGTCAAATTAATGGCATCAGTATAAGTTGATAGACAACTTGGTGTATGTACACACATACAAATCAGCATTAAAACAACAAATCATAGAGGTAAATGTGATTATTGAAATGATGAGCCATGTTCAGATATTCTGGGAAATATTTTCAGATATCAAATTTGGCATAGTTGGTAAGTCACAAAGGAAAGTAGGTTACAGAGATCCACCCAGCTATTTGACTTAAAAGTAAATACTGATTCTCTGCTCCCTGCACATGTTTCTGGCTTATCTTCTTTTGTTTATCAAACATAAAAATGAAATGCATGTGAGAGATGAGCTTCTTACCAAAAAGGAAACAACTAGAATCTGTGTCTGTCTTTGATATTCCATCTTTTCCTCAGTCCAAGTTTGGCAATATCATTGCTGTCTAACAAGCCTTTCAATCAATAGACCCTGTCATTTCCGGCATTTTACCCCGCTCTTCTCAACCCCCAAGGGGGGACTCATTAACATGAACCTCATTGTCTCCCGAAAGTCAAAGGATGGAGAGGAATTTGTACTAATATACCACAAAACTTGGTTAATTTGAACTTTCAGCTAGGACTTTCTTGTTCATTTAGTCCAAATGCAAGAGTGAAATATTGTGTATACAATGTTTACTTGATTGTTTAGATAAATAATTATTCTGCAGAGATTGCTACCAGCTGTTGGATTACATTTGGAAAGTTTCTCACAAGTTGACCATTTCAAATTAACAATGAAAACCAAGTAAGCATTTAGCCAAAGCTCGTTTTTCCTAATTAGAATGAAAAGTGAATGAAGTATTGAAATTCCCCAAGCTAGATGGTTGCCATATAAATCAAGGATGCATAGAGCAGTGTTTATTCTAACAACCCCAAAGGTACCCTACATCACTTTAAATTGTGGTACCCTCCTGAGACATTTTTTTCAAGATGCTCAAAACTACAAGTTATTTTCAAGATTCTCTAGAGATTGTTTCAGGATAAATACTTCAGATTTAAAAAGAAATCTTAATACATGGTTGCAGACATGCACACATATGCATGTGTATTTGAAATTTTGGTGGAAGAAACCCTTTTGCCACATTTTTATAGCTCTTATAATAAAAAAAAAAGAGAGAATGTGTATACGTTCACCATAATACCAAGATGCACATAGGTAATAACTTATTTATTAGACCATTCATATGACCATTTCAAAATACAAAATGAGTAAAAGACAAGGCAAAAGAGGGGGGGCAGCAGCTGACCTATTTATAGTCAGAATCTTATTTTCCTGGTTCTTCTTTCAGGAAATGTGCTCTTTACTTGATAGCTTTCAAAATAAAAAGGCTTACTCTGATTATGGTGGATCTTTCCTATCTTTGCAAGAGGAATGTCAGAAGATCATTTCTGTTGGGGGACCTAGAGTTGGATAATATTGGATGTAAATATGTGTATCTCAGTTCAGTATATGCTGGACAGTCAATCAAGAAATGTTCGATATCTTCCACAGTTTGTTCTTCCCATACGCAGAATCTCTCACTTCTTGGGATGTTGCAGTAACTCCCAGTTTGCGTCATAATACCCTAGGGGTATTATCCATCCACTTCCATTACCCCTTCTTCTTAGGTGTAATGGAAGTGGAATAATCAGATAGTGTTCTAAATGAATATTCATTTTGTGGGAAGCTAAAAACCTTGTGGCAGAAGATCTACCTATGCTTGCTAGGTCCAATTGAGCATAGATATCTCAAGTGCATTGCATGAGCACTTGTTTTGCACTAGGTTCTAGATCATTCAGAAATTATAAAGGCAGGCCGATTTTACCCAACTCATTATTTAGAGCCACTATCCATTATGACTTTTGGTCACACTGGACTTGATCCTCTAGGCAAGGAAGTCTACTGTAATTCATTCAGTTTATTTTTGACCAGTAATTGAATTGTCTCATTAAGATTTGAGCTTTTACTAAGGGCATTCCTAGCTCCACCCTTATTACCGCCATCAGCGTTGTTCTAGAAAGGCCCAGGAGGGTGTGAAGCTACTTAATTTAGAAGGCTTCAATCTTGGCCAAATTGATGTGTCCCCAAATTTCAGCCCCAAATATAAGTGTTGGCATTAGTTTTTTTCTCAAACACTTCCAGGGCAGGTCTAATTGTGCCTGGGTATCTATGATGAAGTTGTACATAGGGAAAGATCAGCAAACAAGCACAAAGGGAAGTAACCACAAAGAAGTTGGTAGTATCAGAGAGAGAAACCATTTACTTGCCACCACCATCTCTAAAAGAGTTAAAGCTCTCTGGGAGTCTGTGGTTATATTTATTTAGCTTCTACCTCCCATCCCATTTTTTGTAGTGCAGAACTAATGGCCTTATCACATTGGCTGCC
Source organism: Anolis apletophallus (assembly GCA_030556195.1). Classification (NCBI taxonomy): domain Eukaryota; kingdom Metazoa; phylum Chordata; class Lepidosauria; order Squamata; family Anolidae; genus Anolis; species Anolis apletophallus. Next base: position 92,799,616 of record JARBWK010000012.1, on the reverse strand, counting down.
AGAATAGCCATAGATCCTGGCAAATTCAGCAGTGCCCAACATGGGGCATGGGGAACCTAACACCCCACGGACACATCACTCAACTTACTCCAAATCCCATTCCATGGGGGGAAGTGTCCACCTCCTGGCTTCCCTCCATTGATTCCAATGCCTCTCGTGTTGCCGCCATAGTGATGTACACCGGTTCCTCTCCTTTTACACCACAGAGCCCTGCTGGAAGTAGCTCTGCATTGTGGTGATAGAAGTGAAAAAATAAGAGTGCACCTACACAGTAGAATTAATTCAGTTTGACATAGCTCAATGCTATGGAATCCTGGGATATCTAGCTTGGTAAGATACCCGCACCCTTTGGCAGAGACCCTGCAAAAGTATAACTCACATGATCCCATAGCATTGAGCCATGGCAATGAAAGTGGTGCCAAACTGCATTAAATCTACTGTGTAGATCAGGCGTGGGCAATTGCTGGCCCTCCAGGTGTTTTGGACTTCAAATCCCAGAAATCCTAACAGCTGGTAAACTGGCAAGGATTTCTGGGAGTTGAAGTCCAAAACCCCTGGAGGGCCGGCAGTTGCCCAGGTCTGGTGTAGATGCACTCTGAGACAGAACTCCTAGCTAAGGGTGTGTTCCCAGCTATCATTTTTTCCCTTACAGTGGGATGGGAGCCAGCGGACTCCATGGGGTGGGGTGGGGGGATGGGACCTGCAGCTGGTTTTAAGCCCATCTGATGAGGTTGTCACTCAATACTCTACTCTGTGCCCATCTTTCGACTAAAAGCAATTACACTAGAATAAATGTTCCTTATTATGTCTTCATGAATCAATGAGGAAGAATAATTCCCTCATTTCATCTTGTTCTGGGAACAAACCCTTAGCTAGCTGTGTCAGGGTGCATCTACACAGTAGAATTAATAAAGTTCGGCATCACTTTCCTTGCCTTGGCTCAATGCTATGGGATCATGTGAGTTATAATTTTGCAGGGTATCTACTGAAGAGTGCAGGTGCCTTACCAAGCTAGAAATCCCAGGATTCCATAGCATTGAGCTATGGCAAACTGCATTAACCTCATAATTTCTGAGGATGGTTGCCATAGATGCAGGCGAAACATCAGGAGATTATGCCTCTAGAACAGGCGTGGGAAATTGCCGGCCCTCCAGGTGTTTTGGACTTCAAATCCCAGAAATCCTAACAGCTGGTAAACTGGCAAGGATTTCTGGGAGTTGAAGTCCAAAACCCCTGGAGGGCCGGCAATTGCCCACGCCTGCTCTAGAGCATGGCCATATAGCCTGAAAAAAACTTACAACAATGCTGCATTTATTCTACTGTGTAGGTGCACCCTAAGTTTTCCAAACAGATAAATATGATCATCTCTGTGAGTTTGTGAGTCATTCAATGGCAACCTGTAAACAACGATTATTAATAAAACTAGAGGCCATCCCTAGGTCTCAGGTTTTGACTCAGAAAGTTCAGGGCCTTAATTAATGCTGAACTGGTAGTCCCAAGTGTCTCTCTCTGATTGAAAGTATTTCTTTTGTAAACCTATCCCTTATGAAGTTTTCATAAAAGGGGAAGCAATGAAACTGTATCATGAAAGGATTATTACATTTTAATGGGGTTTTATTATTTCAGTGTGCCGTTTCCCTCCTAGCACTAATAGGGATCCACTCCTGTCTTTCAGTAGTATTTCTGTTATGGTTCTTTGTTGTTGTGTCTGGTAATGTCATCATTTAAGAAAAAGGGGAATAATTTAGGCTAAATTAAGGCAACTCATTTATTTGGCATAAAAACCTGATTTGCATACTGTGCTTTGATTGCAAAATGATGATCTACACATAGCTTTCCAGGTTTTGTGGGGGTTTTTTTGTACCAGGAATTGTGGAGATTACTGTAGCACTATATTATTCAGAAACTTTATTTGCAACCATGGAAGAGGAAGGCTCTCAAATCATGTCTATTTGTACTTATTTTATTTTGTTTACTCTTTATTGTGCTTCTGGTTGTACAGGTTGAGTTCCCCTTACCCAAAATGCTTGGAACGAGAAGTGTTTTAGATTTCCGATTTTAAATATTTGTACTTGTATTTACAAATTTAATGCAATACATATGTAAAAGCTGTTCAACAGTGGAACTCACTACCTCAGAGTGTAGGGGAAACGTCTTCCTTGGAGGCTTTTAAAACCGAGACTGGATGTCCATCTGTCAGGTGTACTGTATTTGTGCTTTTCCTACATGGGGATTGCACTAGATGGCCCATGTGGTATCTTCCAACTCTATGTTTCTATAATTCTATGATTCTATTGTGGACTCATTTCTTAACAAAACATTCATTTTTCTTCCCTATAGACATTATTTACATATACTGAAGATAATGTTCTGTATATACACCTTTGTGTATAAAAGTAAATCTGGGTACAGTAAAAGTGCTACTATCCCAGACACCAATGTCAGCAACTTTGGATTTTGGAATATTTTGGATTTTGGAATTCTGGATAAAGGATGTTCAATCTACATTTCAGTCTATAAGCTCTTAAAAAACATAAAAGCGCACTCAAGCCTATAATGAAAATATTTAAGAGTGAACACAAATCATGTTCTTGTCAACATTGTTGCTGTTATTATTACGTTCTTTCAAGTCAACTTCAACTTATGGGTAAGGAATCATGGAATTGATAGTTCAGTGTAAAGCAGGAAATGGTAGGAGAAGGAGTATTTAAAATGCAGCTATAAAAGTGGGACAGCGGTGGGAGAGAAGAGGAGCAATCAGGACTATTCTGGCCAAATCCGTAGAGTTGGAAAATCTGCTAACAATGGCAAAATGTCTAGGCTCCAATTTTACGTATGGAATTGGGAATAGATTAGCATTTCCTTGAATGTTAATGATTTGAAATAATTCATTTATTGCTCACCCTGTGCCAATTCAGGTATCACATCTCACACAAAACTTAAAGCTTCAGTGCATCTCATGTAAAGGTCATATAAGACTGAAGTCTCCCTCATTGACTGGGTTTTGCTTTTTTACTCACATTTATCAGGCTCAGGAAAAAGCTTACCCTTCACAGCAGAGACGGATGTTGTTTTCATCAATAGTGTAATATTCTCTGTTCCTAATGTCAGTGATCAAGACAGAAATAAGAAAATCAATTTGTGGTTGCACCCACTTGCATAACCACCATATCCTTCAGTGCAGGGAAATTGTTGTCCCAAGAGCCCACTTTCAAAATTTTCAAATACAATTTTGTTTGTCTCTTTGTTTTTTAGTCTAGAGTGGATTTGGGGGGGTTAACAATATATCTGCCAAACATGGATTTGCTATTTTTTTTAAAGAGACTGTATGGAGCTCCTTAAAAAAACTCCAAGCAGCTTAAATTTTACTTCCTGTCCATAACATTGACTCTTTGTTATTCTATCTTTTTTTTTAAAAAAAAGCTTATTCTGCTCCTACAGAGAAGCTGCACCTCCAGAACTCCTAGAACATGTGTAGGGAAAGTGCAGATGATGTATCCCTTTATCTTTAAAATTCCTCCTTCTCCTCCTCTAAAAAGGTCCTCCATATTCCCCAGCAGCTTGTATTGATCTCCCCCAATTTTATGACCATATGAGGCCTTTTCTTATCTAGGATATAAACTGGAAGCTGACTTTTCTTGAGTCTAGAACAGCCCAGACCCCTGTGAGGTGTAGGTGCTTTTAAATCTCTAAAAATCAAGGGTCATAATGAGGTGGCTGCAGTCCTCTAAGCTGCCAGAAAGATGAGTGTGCCACCTCTTGCCTCAGTAGCTGCCCACTCCTACCCTAAAGGAAAATTACAGTGAGAAACACTGTTTCCTTCTATTTAACAAACCTTGGTTGAGGTCCTATATCACATCCAAGATTTCATAAACTTCTGAATCTCCCACCATATTTCCAAAAGACAACAAACCTCTGTAAGGGAATTGTGAAGAGATGCATCTAGACTCTGGTGACGTTATTCCAATGCACATTATGCACTTCTGGCTCACGTCAGTTACTCCATTTTGTGCTCTAGCACTCTTTGGCGCATGTGCCTGATATTTATCAGTGCCCACCATGCAATCAGGCCATGGCACATCAGTCTCCACAGGCTTCCATTGTACAACAGATGCCCATATGTGGCAACATCATGGTAGCCCCTAGCTGAATAAGAACATTGTGGAACTCCTGAATTCAATTTTGTGCACTTGTAGAGGCGTTTATGAATACATAACTTCTGTGCAAAATGACAGCCCATGTTTTTGAATAGGGAGCAATGGGCAGTAAAAGGCAGTCACAATGACATGGCATGAATTTCCAGAAGTAGACAACAGCCATAATACAATCCCAAATTTTGGGATGATAGAGGCACAGACCTCTTTGTTGTGTATCTAATTCAAACCAGGGGGCTTTACTCACATTAAAACTCAACATTTTCAGCATTTTTGTCAGATGTACATTCCAGATGTCTGAAATTGGCAAAGATTCATAATATAATTGGCTGGTAGAAACTAGTCCTAGCTTTCCAATTTGGCTACTCCTTTTATTGCCCAAATCAGTGAACACGAGCAGCATTTGGCAGCTTCTGTTCAATCCTTCCCCACAGAGAATACTACTCTTTGCAGCCATACAGGATTAAAAGTAATTGCACATTTCGTAAACAGTTTTAGCTTATATTTTACTGGATGCACCAATAAAGGTGAACTCAGTGTGTACTTCTTATATCAATAAATCTTGATGACTCTGGCAGAGAAGTCAATATCTGCTGACAGGGGCATTTCTGTTTACATGTTGCAGATAATGAATCTAAATTTTAAAGGGTGAAACACAAAGAAGGAAAAAATCATTCAATTTTATTTTTTTAAAGTTAACAAACAAAGCTATGTCATACATTTTCAGGTGTACATTAACTCCCTAGTGAATAACTGATTTCACAAGGTTCCCTTCTACACGGATATATACAATCCAGGTTATCTGCTTTGAACTGGATGTTATGGCAGTGTAGACTCAGATAATCCAGTTCAGAGTGGTTAAATGGACTATCTGCCTTGATATTCTGGATTATATGGCAGTGTGAAAGGGCCCTAAGGGAAGTTATAAAGCAGCATAACAGTGACATTGATTGTCACATGTAACATCCCAGTTAGCATTAGGCGTTGTGGTTTCATGTCTCCCGTGATACCCATATTGCATGCATGCATGGGGAGTAATCATAAATAGGTGTTTTATTTTATGTTTAATATGGACATCCAATAACAGCAACAATGCAGATAGTCCATTTCAACCACTTTGAACTGGATTATCTGGTTGTTCTCAGAATGTCCATCCTTCTTATTATTAACTTTAATTTCACCAAATGCATGGAGTGAAGAGCTTAAGAATTAACATTTCTACCTTTTGATGAGTAGTCTGTATGTAGGAGCCATGCAACAGAATAGCAAGATATATACAAAATTTGTGTGTAGTGTTGAGGTGACGAGCTCAGTTCAAAGAATTGTTGATGGACCTTGGAGATTTGTAGATTTGAGGAAACAAATTAACCATACAAATAGTGATGAAGCAGAATGAAGGTGCAGCTATAATGTTGAATAAATACATTTGGATATCACTTTAACTGCCCTGGCTCAATGCAACACAATCATGGCAGTTGTAACTTTACAAGGTCTTTAGCCTTCTCTACCAAATTGTGCCAAATTTTTAAAGAAAATCGCCAAACTACAAAATCCAGAATTAGATAACATGAGTCAAGTCTTGTATAGCTGCATTAATTTTACAGTGCAGATGCATCTTTAGTCTACTTCATCACCAGTCATATGATTCACAATATTCTTCCTCACAAATTGTATCAAACTGCAATAATTCTACAGTGTGAATACAGCCTGAGTATCTAGAAGCTTATACTAGCAACTTATTTAATCCAATTAGATCAAAGGTGCTACACAGGAACACTTTGCATGTGCATTTCAGAAAGAGGTGGATTGTGCTAGAAAGAAGCCTATTTGTCCTTAGTGTACCACCAAACTCTCCCTCCTTTTGTAAAGCTCTCTAGAAACGTGTGTCTATTTTTCTCTCCTGTGATTTTTTTTAGAAGCTAGTTGTTCTCCTGAACCAGCTGGTCTTCTCTTGCCTGAGGTGACTGTCTGACTAGCTTTCTTTATTTTAGGTGAATTCTAAAAGAACAAGTCATCTCAGGCTTTTCATACTTAAGATAGAAACATTTTCCATAAATTCACCTTTCCTCTTTCTTACTTTCATTCTTTGGTTTCCTCTTCCTTTTATTCAAATACCAGTTTCACTTTGAATGTGGTCTTTGCAAAACTCTATTGTGAAGTGACCTGAAACACATTACTTGAACCCATATGATGTCCATAACTTTAATGATCCATTTGCTTTTGTATTTTCAAAATGTTCTGAAAGATTTTGATGAAAGAAATGTCAAAACATTTAAAAATGCATTCTTTGTCTCAAAACTATATAAATGTAATTAAAATGCAAGTTTTGAGATAAAATATTGGTAGAAAACTGTGCACACTGAAAACTTATTTCAGTTTGGAGGTTTTGTGTTATAATCATTTAAACAAAATGGTTATTAATTTGGAAATACGTAATGGATTTAAGGGCAATGACACTGAAATGTGTACCCAAAATAGATTGATTTGCACATTTTAACCTTAATGTAAAGGTTTACCTCTGACATTAAATCAAGTTGTGTCCAACTCTGGGGGTTGGTGCTCATCTCCATTTCTAAGTCAAAGAGCCGGCATTGTCCGTAGACACCTCCAAGGTCATGTGGCCGGCATGACTGCATGGAGCGCTGTTACCTTCCCGCCAGAGCAGTTAACCTTCTTGAATTTTAAAAATAGTGGAACATGGTTTCAGATTCAAAGTGGAAAGAAAATATCTCTAAATGTTGTCTGAAATAAACCAAGTAGTTCAATCTTATGCTGATGCTGTCATCTTTTATTGCTTGGGGAAATGGCCAGTAGCTTCAGACATGGTGTTTGGAATATAATGTATTTGAATTTACTGACTTATCCATTAGGTAAACTGGGATGCTTAAGATAACTTGCTTAACATTGTCTATTAGATGTGAGATTTCAAGAGATTTCCATCTGAAACAGATAGGGTTCACTGTGAGCCTTGCAGTGGCAAAGATAATTTACATCAGTGATAATGGGTTATCTCATGACAGCCGAGTTATTGATATGTAACACAACTGTAAGAGACATGCTCTGGCAAGGCAATGAGATGAGAGATAAGCAACAAATTATAAAAAGGTGGAAAAGGATATTGCTTCAACTTGGAAATGTTCATGAACCATCTAAGTAGCTCTATCTACCTTCAAGATCCAGTGCCATTTTCAAATGCATTGCAAATGTCTGGTCTGTAAGGCTAAGTAGCCTATAATAGGGAGAACCTTTTATCTAGTACAGCAACCAAATTGTCAACTATTCTCTCTTGTTTCCTTTAAGCTCCCCGGTTTTCATTCCTAGCTACCTCCGTTTCCTCTGAGTTAAAGCTACCAAACACCTTTACAGTAAAAGATGTTTTTAAAAAGCCAACTGCCCCAAAAATGATGGAAAAGGGAGCCTCATAAGTTCCCCATTTCCACCCCTGTGCTGGATTGTCCCAAATCTTTCAACTTTTGAGACAAAACCAGTTTTTTCTATTAACCGATTAAGGGGAGACTCCTGAAAACAGATCTGGGTACCTAATGAAATTCAGATACCAAAAACAAATAACTTTCCAGCCGAATTGTGTGTATATACACATACACCGCCCTTGAGTGGGAGATGGGAAGTGTGAAGTTTGGAGGTTGGAGTTAGTCAATCTTAAGACTTTGTTAGGATTGTGTGCAATTCTAGTTGTGCAATTGTGGAGAACTATGGTATGATAACTACTGCCTTGTTACATGGGCAAGACTTCTCAGTATCCCTGTGAAGGACACATTTTGAGATATGCTTTTTGGACCAAAAATTCGGAAATCTGTGCGCAAAAGACCATGGTGGTAGGAAATGAAAAATAAAAAGCATGTAAAAATAAGTGTGAATTTTATTTATTACTTGTTTTTATTAAAAGAAATCACTCTGCTAGAGGAATCAGATGGAATAATCCTATGGCTGGATAGTTTGAGGGATCCACTGATGTTGGCATTATCTCTTGATGTACTGGAAGTTACTTTAGGAAAAGTAGTGAGTCTTTCCTCCTCCTTTATGGCTTTGAGAGCATCTCCAATGCATACCGGTCTTGTCATTACATGTTCGCTGGCTCTCTAGAGTTTCCCTGTTACTCATGTTGCAGCCTGAGCAGTTGTTTCCTGACGTTTCCTTCTGGAAAAGTGTCAGAATTAAAAACATAAAATATTAATCCAAGCACTGAGCAAACGAATCTGTATCAGATGGCCAACCTGGTATTCTTTTCTTGTCACAGTTTCTTGGTATGTTAGATTAATAACAAACACATCCCTCCTAATGGAATGACAATTTGGAAAGCTATTTAAGTTAATTGCACAACAATTTGAAATACAGTTCATAAGATTACTCTTGCCTGTGTATCTCCAGTGGTGTTGGGGCAATAGGATTTCAAGTACGGAGCTAGGTCTCTCCCTCCCCTCCTTCCCTCCCTCCCTCTCTCCCTCCTTCTGTGTGTGTGTGTGTGTGTGTGTGTGTGTGTGAGAGAGAGAGAGAGAGAGAGAGAGATCCTATCTGCACTGCTCCGAAGCATGTTGTAGTACTCAGGCGTCCATATGATGCACCCAGGTTAATGCTTGATCCCAGGTTAAAACACCAGGTCTGAATTTTCCCAGATGGCATCCCCACAGCTATCCTGTGCTTCCTGAGCTTCACTGCATCCTGTACCTTTGGCAATGACAGAAAAGCCTCCTTACCATCTCAGCAGGGTCTGTAGTTAATGAATCTGCATCACTCAGGATGTAATGGCACTTTGGAGGAGGAGGAGGAGACGGGTTTCTCATTCCAAAGCTCTGTCATGTCCTGACTAATGCAGATTCCAGAACTATAGGCCCTTCTGCAATAGAAATAAAGCCTTTTCAGTGTTTTGGGGAGGGAAGGGGGTGAAGGGAGGCTAAGAAGGCACTGCCCATGCCCAGCCTTGCCAAATGAGTGTTGGCTTTGCTGTACTGTATGGCCAGGGCAGCTGAGGTGGCACAGGACAGCCACATATAAACAAAATGTGATTTGGAACAAGCAATTTCTATGCTGGTTCGAGCCACATTTTGTGGCTGTGTGGAAGTGTGCTGTGTGAGCAGGGGGAGTGGGCAATTTTCTGAAAGCAACACAAAGTATCCAGGTGGTAGCCACTGCATTGTTGTTTTGTTGCTTTTGTTTGCATTCAAGCCATTTCGGACTTAGGGCAACTGTAATGTTACTCTCTCATGGGTTTTTCATGAAATACTTTTTCAGAGGGGTCTTGCTTCTTATGGGTTGGTAAGTGGATGAGGACTGGAGAAAAAGTGCAAACACAAAATCAGTAACAACAGTGGAATGGAATGGAAAAGATAGGTATTGTACTCTTAGAGATGGAATCCCAGCTGAAGTATCTTAGTCAAGGGTTTTCCCCAAAACTGGAATACGAACTCCACCTTATTGTGGGCAATTTTGGCCTAACTCTCCTGGAACCATTATTAAAGTTCATTACATTACATTAAATGTTTTGCTCCTTCTGGAAATGTCCTCATGAAATGTAGAACCGGGAATGTGGTGCAGCTGGCTAAGTGTCAGCTGCATAAGATCTCTCTGACCAGTAGGTCATGAGTTCGAGGCCTGCCTGGGTCGAGGTGGGTTCTCGACCTTAAGTGTAGTCTGCTGCCGACCTTTGCAGCCCAAAAGACAGTTACATTTGTCAAGTAGGAGATAAAGGTACCACATTAAAGTGGGGAGGCAAATTTTGACTGATTTCTGTGGCCATAAAGAGTCGCTGAGGAATGCGGAAGAAACAACAAAGGGACACTGGAAGGGAATGCTTGAGAGAGATGAGGAGTGTGTCAGCTCCCCCTGGTGGCCAGAAGTTTGCCTCTGCTTGTCTATATATGTATAATATGTCAAAATGTATGTACTGTACTGTGATAAATGTCACATGTTTATATGTCATATGTTGAACTGCAGGGATTGTCTGCAAGTATGTGTACTGTAATCCGCTCTGAGTCCCCTTCGGGGTGAGAAGAGCGGAATATAAATAAAGTAAATAAATAAATAATAGAACCAGAATTCTCAGCTACTAGCTTCTATACTCAATTCACAATGGATTGAGGTGAAACTTAGGGTGGTTCCAGACAGCAGTAAATTGTGCACTTTATTCAGGGGCAAAAAAAGGGGGGGGGAGTCCTGAGAAGATGTCCAGATGCAGACCTGTTGGTCCCAGAATTTCTGCCTCCATCATCCACACTTGCTGTTTTCTCTCGGGATTTTGCAGCCCCCAAGATGGACATTGCAGGACATCCAATGGAAATTTTTGTTTTTTACAAAAACAAAAACTGAAGATGTGGGAAGGCAAATCATTGCAAAAGTTCCATTATTTGTCATAGCTACAGAAACTTTGTGATCCATGCATTTTATGAAGTTTTGACACACAAAGTTAATGGGGCAGGACCACTTCTGTTCAAGTCAGCACTATACAATCAAACAGGAACAAACACTTTCAAATCAGAAACAGAACTTTTTAGAGCCTGCCTGCCTGGCCATCTGTGCAGACTTGTAGCATGGAACAAAAGATTGCTGTTCCTGGGTTGTTACTTGTGGCATGTAACAACAGATAACTATTCCTGGGTTAAAAATGTTTGTTCCTGATTTCTCTTTCTGTGAAAAAATGTGCAACGTTGACAAGGGGGGCACAATTTTGTCCTGCCCAGAGAAAATGTTTCCACATGTTTCATGAAGTTTCTGGCACACAAGGTTTTTGCGTTCTATTCAACAGTTGCCTTCTTTTTTGGACCTGAATAATCAGGAACAAACATCTGAAATCCAGGAACAAATCCAGGTAACAAAATCCTGTGTTTTCCAAGTGCAGGGACATACAGACATTTGAAGATGCGGATTTTCGGGTCAGATCTGATATATTCCCGCAACTGAAAAATCTTCAGTTTTTTGCTGTTTGTAGCAATTGGTTCTGTATTTTGAGGGAATTGTGTCTGGCCACCTTCCTGTTTGCAATAGAAGCTCTTGGGATAAAGGTATTGTCTGGACAGGCCCTCAGGAGGGAGAGTTCTGAAGCAGAATGTCCTATCGAAACACATGATGGCACTTTAAAAACATTACCTAGGAGTAGTTTAAAGCTGCAGATCTCATATGGAAATATCTTGCATTTCTTCTATTATCTGTCACTGTTCGTGAATGATTGATAATGACAACAAGTTAATGTGCTGTATTTCTCAATTTCATATTTTATTGATATTTCTTCTACATTTGGCTTGCCTGGTGTCTCACCTTTGCTCACTAATGGACTCTGGCCAGTGTTATTTATCAGTAATAAATAACCTTGATACCAACCCAACCTGAGACACCATTCACTCATTTTCTGATTGATGACAGAATAGACTTCCTTCTCTCTATATAGTTGATACCCAGTAAAATAAGTTAGTGGAGTGGTGGTATTATGGCTATGAAAATAGCACTACAATTGTGATCAAAGTAGTGATCATAAATATGACTCAGTTATGGATACAACAGGCCCCTTCTACACTGCCATATAAAGTCCAGATTATCTGCTTTAAACTGTGGACTCATATAATCCAGTTCAAAGCAGATAATGTGTATTGTCTGTTTTGATAATCTGGATTATATGGCAGTCTAGAGGGAGCCTAGAGGGAGCCTAAATTTAGGTAACTCTTCTGTATTATTGATAACGATTGAGCCATGAGTTGCTATATTGGAAGAAAAACAAGATAAAAATAAAGCAAACAAACAAATCATTGTAACACTATTGTTATGATCATAATTCCATCCCCTCACCCACTGGTCATCAACTGCAATGGAGAGAAGGTAATCCAGTTTGTCAGTGAAAAGAGTATGGATAAATAGGGTTTTCATCACATTTGGAGAGATTGGGCAAGGAGAGATTACCATATTCATCACGCACCTTTTTTGGCTAAATTACACCGCTTAAATTGAGGTGTCAATTATACTCGATGGTGCATTAGAATTGCATACCTAATCCCACCTGCACTGTTGGGCAGAAGATCCCAGCTGGGTTAAAAGGAGGGAGAAGCAGCTTTGGCCATTGAAAGGCAGGTGAGAAGCTGATAGTGGCCATGAAAAGGCTGGTAGGAAGACCAGACAGAGGATTGCAGCTTCCCATAAGCCTTTTAGCGGACGCCACCACCATCTCACTTTACACTTGACAGCAAATCCTTTTTTGTAATGCACACCTCCAAAATTGAGATGTGCATTACATTCGATGGCACATTATACTCAAGTAAATGCTGGTAGTTTGTTAACTTAACCAAGCAAATCATATAGAATACTGAATGCTCTCTCTAGCTTCCCTACAGATTAATTATAATTCAGTAGAACCTGATTTAAGAGACAGTGTAGTGTAGTGATTTGAGTGTTGGACTAGAACTCTTAAACTGAGAGAAAGGCCAAGACAAACCCTTCTGAAACAAATCTTGGTGGGTAAACCTTAGAATCATCATGCGTCAAAAACCACTTGAAGGTACACACCAAGATCTAATCTATTATGATCTTTGATCTGTTCTTTTTCCTGCCTTTTAGTTACTTTATTTGTTTATTCTGTGTGCTGCTTGACATCAGCACACAGAATAACGGCCTTTTGAATGGTGTCCATGTTTGCTCTGGAATTTCCCAGGGAGCTACTGACCTGAAGTGAGCCATCTGACACCTTACCTAGCACTTTCTATGTGGACCCAGGTGGTGACCTCTTATGGTTCTCCACAGTAGAAATACATATTTGATTATTGGCATGTATCTTACTTTCTCAAACACACACACACACACTGAGAGAGGGCAAGAGGGAGAAAGACTATAAAAACCGAACCCAGTCATGGCTGAGTCCACTTCATGTTTCAAATCATCACATAACACAACAGGTAGTGACACAGCTTCCCTAAGTATGAATGATGAACCACACATTGTCACTGCCTACTGCTCCACTATCATAACAGAGTTTTTATATAAATATAAATGTACCCTTCGAATATAGTACTTAGTAGAAATGCTGGATCTGCATGTTGTGTGTGGCTTCTTTTGATATTCAGAGCACATCTATCTCTTGTAGGTGATGACTTTCCTTTTTTTTACTTGCAGATTTTTCTTATTTTATTTTAGGTGAAAGGAACATTTCATTATAAGCAGTTATATTTTTCTTTCTTTAAAAAAAATAGGTCACCCCTCGGCTTTATCTGCTGCATAAAGAATCCAACATGATGATATGACACAATGTGACCTGTAGAGTGTATCAGAGAGTTTATAAAGAAGAGCAAGAGGCTAGGTTGAGCATCCCTGAAGCAAATCCTCAATATGAGAGCCCAGCATATGATCTAGATTTTTTAAAATCAGAGAACACAGCTATTTCCTAAATTGTTCTACTTCCTCAGAAGAATGATGAATTTAGACACTCTTCTGGATGAGCCAGTGCTCAGATTAATTCCTTTTGACTTTGCTGAATGAATGAGTGTAACGTTTCTGCTGAATTATATTTGTGTGGGTTGAGGGGAAGGAGGGGAATTGCACATGCCAATACATACAAGCTAGATATGAAAACATCTTGCCAAAACTGTGGGAAAGAAAAAAAGGTTATTTCCAGCTGTGGGGTTTTTTTTGGTCAAAACTCAGGTAAAATAACAAAATGGAAGCAGAAGTGTTGAGGTATTTCCCCAGATTTGGTGATAATGACATTAGGCTGCCAGATCTCAAGGCATGGCCCTGAATCTCCATTTTTTCCTGAGCCATTTCTAGGCAGAAGACAAGGGTACAGATTGTCCAGTTATGATGGGCTCTGGTGCAGGCAATATGAAAATCCTGGATGCAAATCTCTAATTCAACTAAAAGATCGGCTGTGTAGTACAATTTCTAAGACTTAATTGATGGAGCAACCAACAAAGACTCCTGGGCAAAGCACCAATCTATGTGTTCCCTTAGCTTTTTTCCCATTTAGCATGATTTCTAGCATGCACTTGAAATGAATTTTCCAAGGAGCCTAGTGTTTGAGATTTAAAACCAATTTGGACTCAGCTCTTCTGACAGTAGCAATGTTAATGGGTCTAGTTAAATCATTGTATTTTATTTGGTGGCTTGCAGTTGTTAGTATTCAAACATCTTACATGGAATGTAAATGGTTCTCCTTCAATTTTTATTCTTGCACAATAGTCCTGTGCGACAGGCTATGATGAAGAATAAGGATTGTCCCAAGGAAAGCTTGTGCAGATGGCAACTGTGCAGGAATTTGAACCCCTATCCTTATCTGGCACTCAGATTGCTACCCCCACTTTGGCTGTGATGATCTAATACTCTGCTTGAAATTAAATCTACCCATGGAAGATAAAACAGAAGTTGTGTGCGAACGTCAACTTATGGCCTTGTGTATGTTTAATTTTAAAAATGCTATCCTTATCTGGCCAAGTAATATTGTTTACAACTTGGAATTTTATGAAGATTTATGCTATTGGTACTGCCATACAGTTGGTTTCTTAACAAGGCATAGAATTTCAGTTCTTTTATCTCACTAACATTGTGTTTAATGCTTTGTGTTTCCCTGATTATTATAATTCCACAGTTATGCTACCATCTGGTACGGCTCCTTATGTGTAAAAAGGAATTAACATATACCATTACAGCTTTTTGAAAAGTTGATTATAGGCCAAAGCTTTAAATATAATCTCTAAAGTTTTCAACACTCCCTTTCAAATAGCGTTCTCCTTCTGCTACAATGACTTTTTAATAAAAGAGAGAGATGCCGGGTATTCTTCTCCTAGTTAATAATTTGTCATTAATTTTTTTTCAGGGAGCAAATATGTGTTCAAAGCAGCTTCCTGGTTGAACTGTGCTATCAGATAGCCCGTCAACCGTGCCCATCTAAGGTCAGGGACTCGACTAGGGCAGTGGCCACGTCACTGCGTTCCTCCAAGGGAATCCCTTGGACCAAATTTGTAGGGCGGCCATCTGGGCCAACCCCTCTACCTTTATATCTCATTACCGGGTAGACACCCTGTTTGGGAGGGAGGCGGCCTTTGGTCGGTCGATTCTTAACCCAAAGACCCCAGTGGGTGCTGCAGAGTAGTCAGCCCCAGTTCTCCCTTGTTTTTTGCACTAGTCGATCGACAGTTGCGTCGTTCGAACCCCTCCTGTTCATTGCACTGTCAATGTTAAGTATGCCGTGCCCCAGGTAGGGCACAGTCTACCGGTTAAGCGCGCTTTTCCCATTTACGGGTAGGTTGCACCAGTTGTGCACCCTTTGTTCTCAGGTTGTGCTTGTTGCACTCACTGTTATGAGGCCTGCGTGCCTGACATGAATGGTGCTTGTTGCACTCCTGCTAATATTGCACTTATGTTGGAGGCCTGCGTGCCTGACATGAATGGTGCTTGTTGCACTGTGTTTACAAGTGGGAGCCTTCCTCCCACTCATATTTTATGTGTTTAACGTGTTATTTATGCAGGTTGCTGGTTGCAATAAACCTGTTCATTTTTTCTACAATCTGGCTGGTTTGTTCCCACCTCCTTTACCTTAGCTCGGTAAATCTTCATAAGTGTGCATTCACAGAGCTCTCGAAGAAGAATGGTAGGTTACATACCTGTGACCATCTTTCTTCGAGTGAAGCTCTGTGAATCCACACGACCCGCCCGGCCATCCCCTCTTTTTTCAAACCACCCTTTCCTTGTTGCTATGTGGCGTAAGGAATGGCGTGGGCGCTGAGGCGCCTTTATGCCCTCCGGGTTGGCTGGGCGGAGCTACCGCCAAAAGTTTCAAACTGGAATAGTTTCCGTTGGGAAGCCCGCGCTGGCGCGCAAACTTCATAAGTGTGGATTCACAGAGCTTCACTCGAAGAAAGATGGTCACAGGTATGTAACCTACCATTATTCCACCCTGCTGCTTTCGGACTCTAACACTGCAATGACTTACAGTGTTGCTAAGTTCTGTGCTGCTGCCCTTAATATCAGACGGGTGATGATTGACACCGTAAGGCAACAATATCCTGTCTTTTAAAATTTATTTTTATACTGATTGCTAGTCTGATTTTAAATAACTGTTTACTGGGGAGTTGTCCTTCTCCTCTTAGGGCGCTTGTGCCCGCTTTGTGCTGGTCTGTGACCGTAATAAAGTTTTGATTGATTGATTGATTGATTGATACATTCCTATTCATGTTTAGGGGGCTGGTGGGATAGTCTTTCCTTTATGTCTTGGGGGTTTGCTTTCCTATCTTTCTTGGAAGTCTGGGGGGTTTTCCCTTCCTATCTGGGGGGCTTGTATGAGGCTTGCAGGAAAAAGGGAGAAAGAAGGAAAGTGGGAAGGGGAGGAGAAAGAGAGGAAAGGAAGGAGGGAGAGTGAAAAGGCCATTATATGCTAATCAAGGTGGCCAATTGCAACATTCACACCTACCTCAAAGAGACAAGAGTTCTTTCTCGCACCCTGGACATTCCACAAATATATAAACCTCACTTGCCTAAATTCCAGCAGACCTCACAACCTCTGAGGATATCTGCCATAGATGTGGTCCAAACATCAGGAGATAGTGCTTCTGGATCATGGCCATACAGCCTGGAAGACTGAAAGCAACCCAGCGATTCCGGCCATGAAAGCCTTCAACAACTCACGGTGTAGTGGGTTGACCCTCAAATTATGCCTCTGAACTCAGTGACTTTAGACAAGTCACACACCCTCAGCCTCAGAGGAAGACAAAGGCAAATCCCCTTTGAATAAATCTTGGCAATAAAACTCTATGATAGGGTTGTCTCAGAGTCATCCTAAGTCTGAAATGACTTGAAGGCACACAACAACCACAATTTTAATGCTAAAAATCTATTTGTAGCCCCAAGATGCTTAACCTAACTAATTTTGGCCTTTTACTACAGGCAAATTGTTCAGGCCTGTTATAAGTTATTGTTGACTTGATGACATATAACAATGAGAACATTGTCACAATTAGCTAAAATACCATTATAGGCAAAGCATAGGAACAGATGCCAGCAGGGTGGTAGGCTTGCATTCCTTAAGATACCAGTTCTCTTTCTTTTAATTTTTCCTTTCTCTTAGATAGAGGCACATATTCTCATTTACATATCGACATATATCCAATGAACATGAATCTGTATGTCTCTTCCTGAGTTATAATTCCACGCAAATTTATCCTCTAATATACTATTTTTTACTTGTTTGTCCATGGTCAAGGGGTGAATCTCCCTATCTGCTATCTCTATGTTTCATCTACCTGGCACATCACTTGTAAGTTGAAGGGGTAACAAAGGGCATTACTTTCTCTGCTACCTTTACAAATGTATGTAACCTGTAGGTCACATTTAATAACTAGGAAGACACAGCTCTTCTTTTTCAACACACACACATATACACCTTCATACCTTGATGTCTGCATTACATCATGTTGGGCAGCAGTCAGAATTAAATCAAATAATTAAATCAAATAATCCGAGGATGCTTGCCATAGATGTAGGCGAAACGTCAGGAGAGAATTCTTCTAGAACATGGCCATATAGCCCGAAAAGCCTACAACAACCCAATTAAATATCTATCTATCTTTGCATCTCTCATCTACCACTTGTCTACAAGTTTGAATCCCTACCTCAGTTGTGCTTGACTTACCTTTTAGGATTATTGTGAGATTGTAATATAAATGGAGAACTGTGTGTCCATATTTTGAACTTATTTGAGAAACAGCAAGATCTAAATGCAAGGTAATAAAGAGGAGGGTTCTCATCCATATAGTGAAGAGAATGTTTCTTGAGTGGGTTTATTCTGTCTTTCAAAACCTCTTCTCTGAAACAATTCCTTGGCAGTCTTGTCAATTCCTAACAATACACATCTCTTCATTAATGTTGTTTTGCAAAATCATCATCAATGCAAATGTGAGTTGTAGCAGCAGCAAGACAAGTAATAATGATATCCTGACACACAATCAAATTGAAACAACAGGCAATTGCACTGTCAGGCTGCTGAAACTTGCCTTTTAAAGGATGAAGCCTTTCATGCGCCCCTTACCCCCACCTTCATTTTTAATTTTTTACACTTTTTTGCATCCTTGACATGTCAGACACTTCAAATGTTAACTTTTCAATCATAGGCTGTGAAAGACAAGACACTCACATTGAAATGTACTGAACATGTTCTCAGATATTGAATGTAATTGTTGAATGATTTGAAGTCTTCTATACAAACCTTGCCATTGACCACTTTATATAAACAGCATTAGAGATGCAAATACAAATCTGTAT
The DNA here is from genome assembly GCA_030556195.1 of Anolis apletophallus. Classification (NCBI taxonomy): domain Eukaryota; kingdom Metazoa; phylum Chordata; class Lepidosauria; order Squamata; family Anolidae; genus Anolis; species Anolis apletophallus. Next base: position 92,781,218 of record JARBWK010000012.1, on the reverse strand, counting down.
CCTTCATGTAAGCAACAACCAGAAACTGCAAAAAAAATCTCATTCTGGTGAGACAGGCAAGTTATTTTTTTGTCAATTTCAATGAAGTTTTGTGTCTGCAAGAAATTGTGCATATTGTCCAGATCACATAACAGATGCTATGTGGTGCCTTATTGCATGGGCCTTTACAAATTAAAAGCATCAATTAAGCTGTTCATATCTTTTTTGGCCATGTGTGCTTGTACTTTGCTATATTTTAAGCAAATATCTTTACACATAATTTGCAGAAACCTTGAAAAAAGCAATGTGTTTCTATTGCTTCATTCATGTACTCATCATCATCATCATCATCATTTATGCCCTGTTCATACAAAGTCAACACTAATACAGAATTAAGCTATTCACAATATTCAACTTTAAATATTAAGTTAAAATTTAAATATTAATTTAAAATTATCCCTTAATTGAGGGATTTTTTTTAAAAAAGTAAAAACGCTTTAAAAACACTACAATGCTCTCTCAAACCTTTTCTTTAAAAACCTCTGTAATTCTTGTTGGGTGCGCATCCAGACAGCCCTTTAAACCATGAACATTCACATTTAAAAAATGCAAATGTTCCCAGGGCCTAATCCACACATGGGTATCCAGATGCGCTTCTGGGACTTTCCGGGAGAACACTTGGCCACTCTAATCCGCTCCCTAACACTCTAATCCTCTCCCTCCAGCTTCCATTACCATGGCTCTGGAGCTCTCTTGGTGCGTAGGATGACATGTCATAAGTGGGGGCAGGAGTAATTTTACTCCTCCTCCACCTGCTCCACAGCTGTTTGGAGATACTTGAGGACAATAATTGATAACTGGAAACTAGATCATTTTTCCAGAGTGTTAGAAGAAATGCTTTGTATCTCCTGTTAGACATTAGCTCTTAAAATCGCAAGAAGCTCCCTCTTTGTAACTACTATAGTTGCATGAAGCATTCCTCCCCTTTCTTCCTTCGTAACCTCTTAGTGCTGTGAGAACATACAGTGCATACTCAAGTATACATCTAGACATTTAGTCAAAAATTAATCCAAAAAACCCTAGATTGTTGTATGCAACAAAGTATAGAATTCTTAACTCTGATAGAATGACCTTCAAGTTATCTGTGGGTTACATCAAAATCAATACTTTTGTCCCCAAAACCTATGTTCAATGTATATGTCAGTATATATGGTAGATTCATTTCAAATGTTACTTTGTACCACAGTAAAGAAATAATATATTCCCATCTGACTTTATACAAATGTAAAATCATACGTATATTGGTACTATTTTGTATTATTGCCTGTAAATTAGTATTTTCAGAATGTTCCCTCTCCCCATACCTCAGGGGTTTGGTTTTTTTAAAATAAAAAAATCTATCAATTATTGCTAAAACCATGTTCATCTTAAAGATAGCAGTGGAGATGTTTTCCATGGCAACCAGATTAGATTTTTTTTAAAAACTTCTTGCCCAAACATAATTTCAAACTATTCTGGGAAACAATTCATTTAATATTGCCGTGACAGGAGCAGAACAAAAAATGTCCTTGTTGGATGCAATTGTATTATAGGTTTACAGGGCTTTTGTTGTTAGTGCTGCTGGTGGGTTTTGTATTCTAACATTCATGAAATGCCAGTTGAGTTTTAGAATAAGGGGGTGTATGTTGATTACAAGACATCTGCAGAAATGCTAGTTTTGAGGGAATCCAACCGATCCATGTTTTCCTACTAGAGCTCAATGCATTCCATTTCTCTTGCGATGCCCTGCAGTGGACATCAAGAGACAAAGAATTCCCCCCAATTGAGCAGTTTTGTATTTATGCCAACACTGAGTTGAACCCTGATGCCACCTTGAAATATTTGCTCTGGCATTGCTTAAAATACTTTATGTTTGGATCTTCCTATGAAAAAACTGAAACATATATTCTGGACAGAAGCAAAACCTGTTATGTCTGCTTGTACTTATACCATGCTAGCAAACACTTCAAGGCTGTAGAGTTTGAAATTGATTTTATTTTTAATTCTCCAGAATATTGTTCATCTGAGATCATTGTGTCTTCTCTCATTTGCCTCCACCATCACAAAGTCGATAAACACATAAAGGATCCTAAGATAAACCATGGAAATATTTAAAACCTATCTATTTTTGTGAGACAAAAAAATTCTAATGATACTATTCCAAAATGAGGAAATTCAGTCCTCACACAAATTGTACAGTGGAAGGAAAAAAGATTATTATATTATGATAAAAGTTTTATAAACAAAGCTATTTCTTCTTCTGAGGCTGTATTGAACAAAGTGCTTCCAATGGATGAAAATACTACACTATATAATTATATATAGATTTTTATAGATATTGTTTGAAATCTGCTAAATAGCATATTGAGCTTTTAAAAAATCTATCCCTATTATCTCAAAAGCAACTTTCACCCTGTGGTATCAGAGAGTAGTTGCTCACATTAGTAAGGGGGCAACCCTAGGCTTGGGTTGTTGTAATTTTTTCGGGCTGTATGGCTATGTTCCAGAAGCATTCTCTCCTGACGTTTCACTTGCATCTAAGGCAGGCATCCTCAGAGGTTGTGAGGTCTAGGCTTCTTTACTAACGTGTACACCATGGGTCGGGAACCCATGGCTCGCAAGCCATATCTGGCTCTTGTCATGCTGGCATGTGGCTCTTTCATCAGGTGCTGCCCGGACGTTCGCCTTGATTTGCCGCACTTGCACGTCCAGCATTCCTGCCTCACTTGAGGCTTTTTGGCACATCCTTTGTTTGCATACTCCCTTTTGAGGTTGCCTGGATACCTGCTTCCCCTCTCACTTGTTCTGTGTCCTTGCTCCGATTGGGCACCTACATCTGGAACATAGGGCTACCTCCGTCTCTGCCCTCAAGCCTGGAGGCGCAGCCATGCACCACCTCCCTTCTGGCTCCGCGCATGTGCATTTGGATGGCGCGGGCTCCTATGTTTTCCGCCAGTCTTTGGTGCCATGCAAGGGGGCGAGAGCAGCTGAACTCGAGGCACTCAAAGCCATGAGGCCAGAGAGGAGATGAGTTTGCCTGCCTTCTAGGCCCACGCTGCCGCCCTCCGCACCCAGCTGGCTGGCCTCAAGAAGGAGACACTGCGGGCAGGGAAGCGCAAAAAAGAAGCCTCACCCACACTGGAAAGGTGAAGCTGATGCTCACAGGAGGGAGGGAGCCCACCTTCCCATCTCTTGCTGTTCTTCCCTCCCTCCCTCCTTTGCTTCCTCACTCCCCATCCCTCTCCCCTCTCTGCTTCTGTCCCTATTTTTCCTTTGTTCATACTCTCTCTTTCCTCCTTCCCTTCTCATCTCTTCCCTTTCCTCCCCCAGTTCTTCCTTCCCTCCCCCACTCCTTCTTTCCCTCCTCCCTTCTCCTCTCTTTTTCCTTCCTGCCCTCTCACTTTCCTCCATCTCTCTCTTGCCTTCCCACATCTCTCCCATTTCCTTTCTCTTTCCTTCCCCCTCTCATGCCATCCCACTCCCCTTCCTCTCTTTTTTCTTCCTTCCTCCCCGCTCGCTTACCTCACTCCCTTTCTCCCGTCTACCCCCTTTCCTTTCTCACTTCTCTTTCCTCCTTCCACTATCTCTCCCTGCCTTTCTCCCTGTTTTCCCTCCCTCTCCTCCTTCTTTCCTCCCTCCTTCCTTCCTGTGTGTACACACAGACACACACACGCACAAGGTGTCCTCTGCCAAGCGTTGCTGTGTGCCAGCCTGGTGATATGGAAAATAAAGTAATGGGAATGTGTTAGTTTCTGATGTATGTAATGTCTTTATGCTTGTGCGTAAACAGTATTTCTTGCTGTTTCTTTGTCAGTGTTGCTGTGGAGATTGTCCGGTTTGTCTACTCTGGAACATGCAACATATAATTGTCCTTTTTTAGGGGCCCCTTTAAAATCTAGGATACTATATCTATATGTGTGGGAATCATATATATCTATCTATGTCTATGGCTGGATGGCTCTTTGTCTTGAGGGCTTTGATTACATTTTCTTGCCCTAGTGAAGGGAGTTGGACTGAATGGCCTTAAGTATTTTCTGTTGGTCATGGGGGTTCTGTGTGGGAAGTTTGTCCCAATTCTATTGTTGGTGGAGTTCAGAATGCTCTTTGATTGTAGGTGAACTATAAATCCCAGTAACTACAACTCCCAAATCTCAAGGTCTATTTCCCCCAGCCATCACCAGTGTTCACATTTGGGCATATTCAGTATTTGTGCCAAGTTTGGTCCTAATCCAACATTGTTTGAGTCCACATCTCTGGATGCAGGTGAACTACAACTCCAAAACTCAAGGCCGATGCCCACCAAAGCCTTCCACACAGCTGAAAAGAATCCCACATTTTCTGCTTTGAACTGGAATATATGGCAGTCAGGGCCCTTCCACATAGCCATATAACCCAGAATATCAAGGCAGATCATCCACATTATCTGCTTTGAACTGGATTATCTGAATCCACACTGCCAGATAATCCACTTCAATGTGGATTTTATGCAGCTGTGCGGACTCAGGGCCTTTCCACACAGCAATACAACCCAGAATATCAAGGCAGATCATCCGCACTATCTGCTTTGAACTGGGTTATCTGAATCCACACTGCCTGATAATCCACTTTAATGTGGATTTTATGCAGCTGTGTGGACTCAGGGCATTTCCACACAGCAATACAACCCAGAATATCAAGGCAGATAATCCACATTATATGCCTTGATATTCTGATAAAGCCACACCTAAGCATCTCTAAAATCCTGACCCCCACCTCCACCCCATGACAGATCATTCTTATTATTCAAAAAGTAAAGTTGTATTGCTTTTAGCTGATGCTTTAATTGTGTTTTCTTTGGTGTTTTCATTGTCTTTGGGCTTGTCCCTTGTAAGCCGCCCTAAGATAACTCCTGATGTATGTCTTCCTAATCCATGCTTTGACCTTTGTAACTGTTTTAATGTGGCTTTTGTTTTTTAGTTTTATACTTTTACTGACTGTAATTGGCCGCATGCCGCATGTTGCGCTGTGCTGTTGATGTAATCTTATGTGATCCGCCCCGAGCCTGCTGGGAGGAGCGGAATACAAAAATGAAATATAAATAAATAAATAAATAAATAAATAAATAAATAAGTCCCAATGGGGAGATGGTTGGCGGGGTATAAAAATAAAGTTGTTGTTGTTATTATTATTGTTATTATTATTATGGTGAGTATTATTACATTATTTAAAAGAATAAATTCAGAGGCTTATTATACACACATTTAGTTGAATTCAGTCTTAAAATATATTATATGGCTCTCACTGAAATAAATTTCCAAATATTTTGCTTTTATGGCTCTCTGAGTCAAAAAGGTTCCTAACCCCTGGTGTACACAATGGGCATTACCTCCTTATTGATGTCAATGCTGATGTGCTTTTGCTGTCAGTTTTTGAAATGGATTGATACTAAAGTTTGGGGCTGAGATTTCCTTCAGATGAGCATGGCCTTTAAGTTATCTTTAAAATGGTTTATTTTCATTTCTCATAATACTGACATTGATTTTAGTCTGTTAAAATAATAAGATTATTATTTTAATTTAGTTAAATGAGTTATATTCTATGTTGCTGGAAGATCCTTTGATGTGTGGTGAGACTGTCATTGTTGCTGTGACATTCAAGTTGTTTCCAACTTATGGCAACCCTTAGGTTTTCTTGACAAGATTAATTAAAAAAAGAGTTGCCATTGCCTTCCTTTGAAGCAGAAGAGAGTGTGAGGTGCCCGGGGTCTCCCAGCCCGGGCACCTCACGCTGAGTAAGGATTCATACTCTGTAGTCCAGCACTCAAGCCAATACACTACATTGGTTCCTATGGGATGGGTTATACTAGTATGTTCTAATAAATGAAACATATAAATAGCTTAGTTCATGTTTCTGAAAAAGCTGAGCCCTATCCTGAAATAGAACTGACCATTTCAAATAGCCAGATGATATAAATAATATCTTGGTTTATACGATGTTTCGTATGTCTTCAATTCACCTTATATGTTGACAACATTGACCGCTGAAGTCTTAGTAATTGGAAACACTGTAAAATGCCTTGCATGGGCTTACTTCTCTTTTCATTCCCAAATGTCATTGAGACACCACCTTGTAAAGGTGAAATGAAAGTGGAATTCTTAATGAATTTTTAATTTTTAAATCCGCTCCCTTGCTTGAAAGAGCCCCATTGGGTTTCACAAGCAATATCTTGGCAGAATTTGTTATTTGTAAAAATTATCCAAGGGAACACATTACTGAGTCTCTGGAGCACAAAACACTAATATCTAATTGTAAAGCACATTTATGTAAAATGTTAATTAGGCCATTTACAAAAATACACTATTAAATTTCCATTAAGAAATTTGGGGGCGGGGGGAACTCCTCACCCTTGAATGCACTGCATTGAGAAAGTGATATATAAGGTGAACTACCTCTCTTTCCTCATTGGTAACAATCTCTGTATACTTTTTAAAGCTTTTTTAAAAAGAGGTGGTGGTGGTTGGGGGTGGGGGAATGTTTATTCTTCCTGCTTCCCAATGATTTAATTAGTTTATAAATTTAGTCTAATGACCAGTGTACATAATTAAAAGTGCAAATTGAGATTGCCTTCACCTTCTGTATCTCAACCTTTATTTTCTAACTCATGATAGGTTTGGCTACACTGGAACATTCCTAATATGGGCACTATTGGGTAAAGGATATTTTACTAAAATATTGATTTATTGATACTTGGGAACAATGATCGCTAGAGACTTCCATATCAACAGGACAGTGGACCCACTCTGGATCTTAGGGCTATTTCACATGGCACAGTTTCAACACTTTGAAATCATTTTCCAAGGAAATCCTGGGATTTGTAGTCCATGAGATTTGTAGTCTCTGGTTTATTGCCCTTCTAAATTACACATTTCTGGGTTTCATATAATGCATTGATGACAATTACAGTTGTTTCAAAATACTATAACTGTATGGAGCTGAAGGAGGGGTGGTGGTAATATAGCTTGGCAGTGCATGCAGCTCACAGCTCACTTATTTCACTCCTGCCATAGGCAGAGAGGAAGCTCTCTCCTTTTGATCTGACCAAATTTTTGAGAAACTCACACATCTATTTAAATATTTCATTATGATTTAATAGAATGCCCACATAAAGTGGGAATGTTCACATCTATTAGTTTAATCCAGTGGTTCCCAAGGTGGGCGGCACCTAGGGTTGCCATATGTCCCTTATTTTAAGGGACGTCCCTTATTTTGGCCCTAAAAATTTTGTCCGGTTTTTTCAGACCCTGTCCCTTATTATTGACTAACAGGAGAGGACTGGGGGTGGGGTTGACCAGAAGAAGGCGCTTGCTGCGGTTTCCACGGCAATGCCTGCCTGGGGATTCCAATTCGCAGGGCAGGCTGACAGTCGTGCGCTTGCGTATGTGTGCCTGCCTGCATCCCCGTTGGAAAAAAGAGGCGATACAGGACTTTTTCAAAGTACAGTAGGCTCAATTAACCGTTACCCAAGGGGAATGTTAGATCATGTTGAATAAAGATAGTTTTGGGTTGCTTGAGAGTTACTCTTAAAATAGGCCTAGCTGTATATCCCAATACTATACAATGCTATGTATCCCATACTATACTATACCATTAACTATTGACATAATAATCATGAAGATGTACTGTCTTATAAAATTTATTTTATTTTAATGTTTAGACAGTGCACTTTTAAAGTCAGCAAAATCAAGTACTAAATACAAATGGAGAAAATAAGGTAGTTCTAATAATGTTTTTTTTGCATGACAAAACATGCAGAAACATACCATGTACTGTTAAGAGGGTGTAAGACAGTTTCTTTTGTGAGTTTCAATCATTATCTTATTCTGTTAATAAAACTATTTATACCTAACATTTGAGTTTCAAGTTTTTAGGAAGTGTCCCTTATTTCTGTGAAAAATCCCGTAAATGTCCCTTATTTCTTATATCAAAAAGTGGCACCCTTAGCGGTACCGCCCCCTGGTGGGCAGTGGGGCAATCCAAGGGGGCACTGAGAGGCTCAGGAGAATTTGAGGGGCACTGAACCTTTGTAAGGAAGTTTTAAAAATTAAAAAGTTAAAGAAAACTTTGATGACTGTTTTAATGTATCTGTGGGGTTGTTTTTTTTACTACGTATGTTCCTATGGCATTGAATTGCTGCCTATGTATGTAAGCCACTTCAATCCCCAATGGGATGAAAAGGTGAGGTATACATATGGTAAATAAAATAAATACATTTTACACTCAAAATAATTATTAAATATTTAAAACCCCTTACAAAGCCAGGCTTGCTTGCCACTTGCAGGGTCGCACGCTTGCGAGGACATCCCCGTTGGAAGAAAGAGGTGATACACAGGACTGCGCTGTGGGCGGGGTTGAAGAGAGGAAGGAGGTGCATGCTGCGGTTTCCACGGCAACGCCTGCCTGGGGATTCCAACTCGCAGAGACACAGTCGCAAGCACACGATCCTCAGGCAGGCTGTAGCAGCAAATTGGGAGTTATGAAACTCCAAGTGGCAAGTTACCTCTTACCAAAACGGCGGCATGGACGTGCGGGCGCAAGGATGAGAAAACACGCAACAACTTCACTGCTCAACATGAAATCAAAGATTTATTGCTTAACACCAGCTGGTGGGGTTGCCCACAGAACGTGCTGCGATAAGGGGCAAACGGCCCCGGTCATCCTTAACACAAAGCTCTTATACCCTTCATGGCGGCATCCACAAAAGCCCGCCCTCCTTCATGAACATTTCACAAACATCATTGGCTGGTGTTACAGAACATTTCATTAATCCAATAAAACATAACATTTTCATTTGCATCACATCTTAATCCCCTCCTATTTGTTAGAACAATGAACATTTCTATGGTAGTCTTTCCCACAGTACAACTATCAGTGGCTGGGACCCTTCTGTTCCCAATTAGCAACATTTGGCTTCTGCAGACTCCTTGCCAGCAACGGAGGGGGCAGAATCCCTCTGCTCATGTGCAGTTCTCATCCATTTGGCACTAAGGTAAACAAACCTCATGCTTTGTACTGTTTAGACCAATCTGAGCCTACGTTATCTACGCTAGGCACGGGGTGTACTTTGGCAATTCACAGCATTGGCCAGAAGCACCAATCACAGTGTTACATTCACGGAGCCTGTGCCTGCCTGATTCTTGGCACAGAAACCCACTTTTCTAAGCTCTACATGTGTGCAGCATCACTCTCTGACTGTACTCCTGTTGGAAAAGTACCAAAACCGCTTTAAGGCATTGCCGTGGAAACTGCAGTGCGCACCTCCTCCTTCTCGTCAACCCTGCCCATGGCGCAGTCCTGTGTATTGTCTCTTTCTTTCAATGGGGATGTCCTCGCAAGTGCGCCTTGCTAGGCGCAGGGCGGGGTGAGTGGGAGGTGCTTTTCAAGGTAGGCCTTGCTTGTCCAATGCTGGCCCCTTCTTTTTTCAATGCCATAAAAACAACATGTGATTAAAATAACATTAACATTAAAATTAAAACACATTAAAACATTCAATTTTATGAAAAAGGTAGAAACATTAATACATATATCTTTCTATTTAATTGCTATTTAAAATTTTAAAAATAATTTCTAGGGGGCGGTGAGTAAATTTTTTTCTGGAAAGGGTGCAGTAGGCCAAAAAAAATTGGGAACCACTGGTTTAATCAAATCCCTGCTTCAGTTACTCATAGATTCAACCATAAGGGTAAATCATTCATGTAAGAAATAACAGTCTGATGAATATTGTAGTCAAAAACTATTTAAAAAGTGGGCCACAGGTAGTTTGTGTTTGTTGAAAGTCAAATAAAATAGTCGGAGGTGACATCCTTACCCTGAACATCTCCATTTGGCATTTTGGTCACAATTAGTCAGCTTACCTTTTAATTATACTAACCCCTGCTGATTAAACCTTAAGGGTAAGGCATTTTTAAAGCATGGACAGACACAGATAATTTTAAAATTAACTTCCTGCCTCTGGTCATTGTGCTTTGGCTATAATCTAAAGATAGAGATTCTATTCAATAATTTGAATCTTATAGGTACACAAATTGAAAACGTGTGTTGAAACGACCAGGCTTACTTTCCCACTTTTCCTGTATTATTTCTCATAAGTCCTGCTCTCATAAGATAAAAACCACTTAGAACATGGTATTCAATAGTTTTCTGACATAGTAAGGTATTTTAAGAAATGACAAATGAGTTACAGACCTACATTTTACTCTGATTTCATTTTCTATTTGTTAGGAATCCTGTTTGTTTGTTTATTGAATATTGTCTGACTCCCCCAATCCATTCAGGATAGCACATAATAAATGAAATTGACCAATACTATTATATATCTTATTATTAATAAACCAAAGAATCAACCTTATGAGAAGTATCTGTCCCTGAGCTGTGATCAACCCATAACTTGGGGCAAGGAGAGGAACATTTTCACAATCCTGAGGTGCCCTACTTGCCTGCACCACAGACCTTAGAGGTGCTCCATGGAGTTTAAAATGGGTTTTGAGAAGTATTTATTATCACTGCAATAGTGCTACAGCCATGAATATATAACATGTCTGAATATGGAGCAATTTCAGCCCTGTAACTCTAGTGTTCAAATCTGTAACTGCATTGCAGAATGACTGTCCTCACTAAAAATTAAAAAGTTAAAGAAAACTTTGATGACTGTTTTAATGTATCTGTTGGGTTTTTTTTTTACTACGTATGTTCCTATGGCATTGAATTGCTGCCTATGTATGTAAGCCACTTCAATCCCCAATGGGATGAAAAGGTGAGGTATAAATATGGTAAATAAAATAAATACATTTTACACTCAAAATAATTATTAAATATTTAAAACAAACAACCTCATCAGATGGCTGGTAGCAGGAGGTGTTGCACTCCGCGTTGCCAAAGACGTGGGGAATCCAGTGCCCCACATTTCGCCTTGCATTGCCCACTTGGAGGCTGATCACATGGGGGAAGTATGAGCACTTGTGGATATGGAGTGTGCAGCTTCTTCCATAGATATAAGCAACACAGGAATCCTCCTATGTTGCCACTGTGTGGTGATGGTGTGCTAATTCTGCCTTCCTTCACCCATGGAGCCAGCACAACATTATCTCATGAAAGCCGGCTGGCTCCATTGGTGACCAGAGCTAGATCGGTGTATGCCGCCGAATCTAGACTTGTATGATGATGGCATTCGTTGATGTCATTCTTTGCTTCGTTGTCTGATTAGTTTATTTCCTGCCTTTCTCTATGGACACTCAAACATTCAAGTGAAAATTTTAGATCTGTAGCAACTGAAATTATCACATAGACCCCAAAAGGGTGTCACAGCAAAGACAGTCTTTTTCTGCATACTTAGACAATGTGATTTTGCCACTTTGCTGTTATGTACCTTCAACTAATTTCTGATTTATGGTGAGTCTATCACAGACCTTTCTAGGGCTGAAAGTGTGTGACTTGCCCAAGGTCACCCAGTGGGTTTCCACAGTTGAACAGGGAGGGAATTGAACTATGTTCTCCAGAATCATAGTTCAGTGCTCAAACCACTGCATCGCATTAGGTCTACCCACTAGTGGAGCTAAAAAGCTGGTTCATTCAGCAGCCATCAATCCTCAGGCAGAAAAAGTATACTTCATTTACTTTCATGGAATCAAGAACAATTGATCTAGAGCATAATTCTGTAGGAGGGTCCCATGACAGCTAACATAATAGCCCACTGTTTTAACTGTGCTGCCCAGATACAAACACTGTCCTGTACGCAAGAAAGCAAACAAATGTGGTTTCTTGTTCTTGCACATAAGACAAAAGCAAGTGCACATTGACACCACTTGGCAGTTAAAGTGGTGTCAAACCATTAAGTCTACAGTATAGATACATCCGAAGTCATTAGCCTTCTCTGCCAGACAGTGATGGTGCTACAACATACTGCAACAAGATTATGTTGGTTATGCTCATACATACATCTGGATATCAAGCAGCAAAAATATAACTATGGCAAGGATTCATTACCTGACAAATAATATTAGTTATTGTGTCAATTTTCTCAAGTTCTTGCCTTAACTTCTCTTTTGTTTTTCCTCTCTCAAAGATCAGATCTTTTTTTCTTAATTAAGATCAGGTAAATAGTTCAGGTTTTACTTTCCAGTTGTAAATCAGAGCAGAGCAACTCAATAATTAATGGCACGTATGTAAGTTCCATTGATTCAATAAAATCTACTCTGGATAGGACAGAAATTTGGATTCTCATTTCTAGAGAATCAAATTTCATCTTTCCAAAATTAACAAATTTGTTCATACTCTTATTTTTTTAACCCCCGGTGGCGCAGTGGGTTAAACCACTGAGCTGCTAAACTTGTTGACCGAACGGTCGCAGGTTCTAATCTGGGGAGTGGCATGAGCTTCTGCTGTCAGCCCCAGCTTCTGTCAACCTAGCAGTTCGAAACATACAAATGTGAGTAGATCAATAGGTACTGCTCTGCCAGGAAGATAACGGTGCTCCATGCAGTCATGCCAGCCACATGACCTTGGAGGTATCTACGGACAATGCCAGCTCTTCTGCTTAGAAATGGAGATGAGCACCAATCCCCAGAGTTGGGCATGACTGGACTTAATGTCAGGAGAAAACCTTTACCCTTTCACCTATTATTTTTTTTAAAAATCAACAAATTTCTCATTCATATTCACTACGCAAGATCAAGTTGAACAGATATTCAGCACAGAGATAACCATGATGTGACTTTTGATTTGTTAAAAGATAGGGTGTCTGCCAGAAAAAAGTGTCAGAGACCATAATTCAACACTACAGCCATAAAGGTAAACCCCTTTATGTTTCATCTGTTTACACCATCTACTCACTTTAAATTGTGATGGGGCAGCATTCTTCAATCTTTTCCATTTTAATTTATGTGTCAAGTTATGTCTCATGTGTCCATTGATAGTAGGGAACATGAGGGGCCATATACCAGGTTATAGTACAGTACAACTATTTTTATGCATAATACCCATGTCCCTGAAATCTTAATTTAAGTGAAACAGATGGTAAGGGGTGAGAAGGACTGTGGGTATCTCCTGCCAAAAAAAATTGGGCTAGGTGACTTATATTCAACCAGTCTAAATCAGATTCCTTTGTTCCTTTAATATAGATGGTTCTGAATGTCATAAAAATGAATTCCTCGAGTGTCTTTTCTTTAGTTATTAAAAAACAAGGCTAAACTGAAAGCTTGTATTTTTCTTGTAAGCAAGGTGTTAAATTAATATGAAACATTTAGTGTGTGATAGAAAGCAGCAAGAAGGGAATTTCTCTGATTGCTTTTAAATGAATTTTGGGAGAGTGTAACAGTTTCATGAACAGAAATATTATGACCTAAAGCAAAGCTAAAGCTTCATCCTGAGACAGCTCAGAATGAAATATCAGGAGAAGGAATCTGGCAGGGAGACCAAATATCTTACTTGACGGAACAATCCCCCACAGCCAAATGAATGCTCGCTGGTATGTGTCTACAGGTGTCATATTGGAGTTTTGTTTCATGTTCGGCTTTGGCCTCTTACCCTAGCTAATGTATGATTTACACTGTTAGCTGAAGGGTATTTCTGTAGGTGGAGGATGGACAGCCAGTGTTTCAAAAGATCATATATTAAAAGCTGGCAGGAAAGATAATGTTTTGGAAGAAGGTTCCGTCTGGAATAGTCAAGTAAGTGTTGACTTGCTTGAAATTTATCAACAGTAGATTCAGACAACTGCTAATGACATAGTATTTTCTTAAAAGTTGTTGATCAGTTTATACCATCTGTAGATGTCAGTCATGTTGCAGGTGGTTAAACTCATTGTTCATTATAGTATTATGTTCTTTAGGATTGTCCACCCCAAGTTTCAGAGCAGATTGCTGAATTCTTGGGCAAATGTTTCCTTCAGCTTTAGAGCTGAAAATGTGCCAAGACACTTCTAGTAAAATATTTACAGCTGATTTTAAGATGAAAATATGTCTTCCTAATTCGGTTATCCCACTGTTTGGAAACATATTTGTGGAAGGAAGATATTTATTTTAGTACTTGTGTTGACAGATTTTGCTGTATTTACTCCAGAGGTTATTTTCATTTCGTTTTTATTCAAATATGTAATTTTTAAAAATCCAAGAGAAAATTACCAATGACCTTTATTATTTGTGATTTCATATGCATTTTTCAAGGATATTAATACAAATTGCCTAATTTTTATATATAAAGAAATGATAAATAGAATATATTTCTTACTAATATATTTGAACTTCTCTTCATGCATGCTAAAAGGAAATATTCACGTTAATCTGGAAATAATCTATGCACCAGTAATAGTACCAATTAATGATAATGCAGGAGATGGGGTGAATAGGAGGAGCATAAGTATTGTTGAAGGCTTTCATGGCTGGAATCACTGTAGGTTTTTTGGGCTGTGTGGCCATGTTCTAGAACAACCCAGAAGGAGCATAGTTTATTTCAAGGGTATTTCCTCCTTAGCTAGGCTTGTTTCCATTCTCAGAATGAGAAAGAGAGAAGTCTTTCCCAGGGTTGCAGCATTAGGAAAGAAATGGAATAATAAGTAAATGATTTTTTGAAACTGGAATTATGTCATTAATAGAATGCCAGAAAGAGATGCAGTATCATAAAGCCATAGAATCATAGAACTGAGAAAGGGCTCAGGGACCATTTAGTTCCCCCCCTGTTCAATGCAGAATATCTAACTAAAACATCCCCAACCTCTCTTTCAAGATGTCCAAAGAAGCACCTGCCACCTCTCTAGGCAATTTTTAAACTCATTGAAGCCCCGGGAATCTGGGTTTCCTTGTACCCACCCCCCTTGCCAACTTGAAAAATACACATAAAACAAAACAAAGACTTGATTTAACTTTTTCTGATTTTTTTTAACTTTGGGTCATGACATTGAGTCTTCAGGACAGACAGTTGGTCCCCATAATCCTAGAACTCGACTATTTCTTCTGCTGTTGACACACAGATACACAGACACACACACATTAGAGAAAACACTAATACATTCATGTGGGAATGTTATATCATGCTTTGTTGCCAGTTACACATCTTGTATTTTCTTCTTTATTGAAGAGAGTATTTTATTGATCCCTCTTTTCTTTAACAAACAAACAAACAAAAACAGCAAGAAGAGCAGCCTAGGACTTTTACAGTGTTTCCCCTTGAGAGAAAGCATCACAGTCACCTAAGCTGGATGGCTTACTAAATCATTAGTGTAAACACTGTCAGAGAGCAGAACTTCCCTGGGTAAAACAGAAAACCTCTGCTAAATAATGCTGTGTTCCCTTGAGAGTTTTCTGTAGCATTCTTCATTCCATCTTCTGATATGTGAATATAAAATAATGCCAAGCCTTGGCCTGAAATGGATTAAACATTGATATTGGTTTTAAGAAGGCGATCTGAGATTTGTCTTGTGCCAAATGTTTTTTTAAAGATACAAATGACTGACTGCATGAATGAATTTGGAGAGAGAAACAACATAACATGATGCTTTGGTGTATAAAATCCTCATTCTATCTGGTATGCCTTGGGTAATCAAACACACTTGATTTAATACTGAGTGGCTGCTACAAGAAGAGGATGTACAGTTGGTTCAGCATAATTAAGTTCAGAGCAATGATGAACAAGAGTAAGAGAGTGATGGAGGGCACGCTAGCACGCTCTCACAATACCCTGATCATCTTTATTAAATCCATTTAACCACCATAGGAAGACAAAATTGTAAATAAAAATGACCTTAATTCTATTGTTTAATTCCAACAAGAGTAGACCCAGTGATTCAACAATTCACTGGTGAGTCAAAAGCACTATGATTCAGTGGTATAGTGATGTTCAGGCCATCAGCAATAATCCTTTGCACACCAACTAAACTGTCAGTTCTATTGAAGTGGAGGCTGGATCTACACTGCCATATAATCCAGTTTCTCATCCCATAATATCTGCTTTGAACTGGATTATATGGCAGTGTAGATCCATCCTGAGCAATTGAATGAGCCAGTTAAGGGTTAGTTTAGAGCTGATCTGCATGATTTTCAAGACTAGAGAAATGCTTCACCTGGATCAAATTTTATGATCTAATAATGTCATAGGCAGTTAATTGCAAACACAAATGCTATTGTATACTCCATTGTGAGAATCAGACCAATGTGACATTCAGACCAGTCGTCACAACTTTTGGATGAAATATTAACAACTCTTTGATCTATATTGGTCATATGCAAAAGGTTTCCCCACATTCCTCATGTAATCTGTGCTAAATTTTCTGCTTTTTCAAATGGCTTGTAAAGCACCCTGGATTGCAGAGTAGTCCTTTGACTACTTCTTTGTATTGCTAGATATACAATGGGTTGTTTGGATATGTCATTTGACAATTTGTTTCCAATGATATTTTATACTTTTAGATACTTGTTCATATACATTTCTGTGCTTTCTCATGCCACCTGTTTCTGTACATATTTTTAAATTACAAGAGGAAACAACATTATATTTTTATGAGTTACTTTAGTAACAACAGCAAGAAAAGATGGAGATTGTGTTCTGCAACTGAACAGTAGTGCTAAAAACAGGAACTTAATGCATGGATTCTTCCAGGCTCAGATTGATCATGTAGTGGAAGTAGCTGAAATTCTAGTGAAACTTCCCAAGGGATTCTCTTCCATGAGCACAATTAATACAGTTGTTATCATTATATTTCATATAGAGACAGATGAGGAAATCTAACACCAAGCTGCAAGACAGTTTAAAACAAAGGGGAAGTTTGGAGTCTTATGACCTCGTCCCACAAGGGGGAGGGGAAGTGGGGGGAGTCATCTTCATATCATTACTATTCATTTTAAAGACAGAATCCCTTGGAGCCCATTAAACTATGCAGGACTGTTTCTGGTGGAGTTCATATTTAAAGTATATAAAGAAAGAGACTTGTGAAGCTGGGGAGCAATAGACTCCACTGCTCTCTCTGCACATATAGAAAGGGCTGAAACTGGGTATATAAAGTGGGATGGGAACCATTGTCAAATTCTGAGATTCGTAGTAGTTGTGGACCAGCCTGTAACATATGGTGCCTAGTGTTTGGGTCAGTCCTGGCACGTGGAGGCAGAGATATGGCCAGCTCTAAACGAGGTTCGCGCTATCACTAACTTAGCCCCGTTTCGGAGAGCTTGTAAGACTTTCTTGTTCAAACAAGCTTTTAACCTCACCGGCCTATGAAGTCTGACATAAGTTGAAGCTAAATTACGATACCGCAGATGGCTGTTTCGGGATAGTTGAATTTTTATGCTTTTCTGTTTTTATGTTTTATGCCTTGCAGGATGTATTAAACTGTTACTGTATTCTGTATGTGTACCATGTAAACCGCCCCGAGCCTGCCAGAAGGAGCGGTATATAAGAGTGAATAATAAATAAATAAATAAATAAAAGACCGGTCTCCCCTCTCTACAGCCCATTTTGGAAATTGGCAAACCACTCTTCGGTTCTTAGAGCAGTACAAGTAAATGCTGATTATTTATTAGAGCTGAGAAGAAATCTTTTTTTTTTACCAAGTAGTTTTTCCCCTTCCCCATGCTCCTATCTGACAGATTGGAGTTTGGCTTAAGGCAGTGCCCATATAAAAATAGGTTGTCATTGGCAGGTATTGTGGAAAAAAGAAGAGTTGATGTTCCCCTTGGCACTTCACTTTTGAGGTGAAGGGATGTCACTAGAATGGTCTCTCTCTAGGTTCTGAGATGGGAGATTGTGAAAGAGGATGCTCTTGTGGCTAACCTGGAAGTTTGCTCTCTCTTGTAACATTGTTTGGCTTGGGAGGAAGTGCCACTGGGATGTCCTTTCAGAAATTGTCTGGCAGGAGTGAACAACCCATGAAGTTGGATTTTACTCAGGGTAAGGTGTTTTGCCAAAGGAAAGTCTGACGGTTGATAACTGTCCCTCATCTAAAACCAACATCAACTTTCTCTCCCGTCACCTTAATTTAATTTCCAGAAATTAAAGCATAATTGTTTTAGGTGAAATCTGTGTCTGGCCTCTTTATTCATGGTGAGCATCCAATTCTTAAGCCATGAGTTGAGCAAGCAATTATTTTTAGGTCGAAGATGTTAGTATGATATGGCACCATGTGGATATTCACAGCAATACTCACTGCTTTAAAGTGATAATGCATTCTTAGGAATTACAACTCGAAATCTCTCTACAACTGTATAGTTCAGGGAACAAACTCTTCTAGATCATAAATGTTTAGATCATAAATGACTGATGAGAATTTAATTGAATGTTGCTGAACCAACCGTGTTCTGCTAGGACAGATGCTGCTCTATGATAATACATACTGTTGAAAGAGATGGCTGCAACACTTGCATATTTTTCAAAAATTCAGGAATGTGATATGTGTAATTATGAGTCCAAATAGCTAATGCTATTTTAAAAAACGAAGGTAGTTGGGGCAGGGCGGGAATAGGTGTGAGATCTGTGCTTTCCCCAAAAAAACCTTGATTGAGAAACTAGAGAAAATGGCAATGTAATGGTTAACCACTAAGACTGTTCCAGAAAAGGAAGAAAAATAGATAAGAAGGAAGAAAAAATACAGAGATGATGCTCGGGGTATATCAGCTTTTTTGTTGGATTGGCAGTTGTTGAATAAATGAATATAGAAGACTGTCAGAAAAAGACAAAAAAGTATAAAGGGAACAACAAACAAAGAGTTATATATTTTCTCTCTTTGTTCTGTACAGAAGACAGGGAGAGTGTGGGTATCTCTAGCTTCAGGCTGAATCCCAGAAGATGGTAAAAGAGAAAACCTTCCAATGGATATCAGTCTAGTAGATATGAAAGCCAAAAAAAAAATTCCTAAAACAGGTATTCCATGTTCAGTCAGAGTAGTTTCTACATATCACTTCACTTATTATAATAATAAATTTTCTGGAATACCTTAAAAAACCTATGAAGACACAAGGTAGGGCAGCATGCTGACAAACTCACATATTGTAGAAAGCCCCGGTTTTTAAAATTATGACTTCTCAAACTCGTTTGACTTTTGGTTAGTAGGAATTTCTAAATTACCAGTGAGTTAGACTCTGTGTTCAAAAACCCTGAGTTTCTAAGCTAGCGCTTAGAATGTAGATCTAACATGGATTTGTAGGAAATCTAGCTTTGCTCATCACAACAAGATAGATCTGAATAAATGTTATCATGGCTTGCATGAGTAGTTAATAGATCAAATAGGGATGATTTCTCCCATATTTTTGGGGTAAGTCCAAAAAGTCCATGAAACACCAATGATAGCTTGTTATGATATGCAAATGTGGGTATTGTGTAATGAATGTCTAACATGAGGTTGCTGTCAGGATTCCCATATGAATGTTGAAGATTACAAATGATTTTTGGGAAAGCTCACAAATAAACATTTGCAGTCATGTTCAAGTGACTGACAATACTCAGCCACATATCCCTGCAAAGCTATTCCAAGACCTTATACTGCCTGGGGTGAAGAAGAAGAAGATATGGTTCCTCCTTTCCCATGTGCAAAAACCATCTTGATTGGCAGTTTCAGTTTTCTTGAACATGGTGATTAGACAGTGATCTAAAAACACTGCACCTGAAAAAAAAACAGACTAAATTTATGTGCAGATCTTTCTTCTAATACCTTGCTACCATCAGCTGTTTAAGATAAATCCCGCACTTTGCCTAATGATAAAGCCAGGCCTGTATCATTAATATTTTAATCATTTACAGAAACAGAACTTGTGTGTGATGGTTTTAAATGCAGGATTCATGCAAACATACACTGACATATTGTAAAGCAATTGGAAGTGACTGTATTGTAGAATATTGCTATTTTTTTTAAGCAAAGAGAATCTCACTATTGCTGTTAAACATCCAGTATAATGAATCCTGTTTTGAAAGAGGCCACATTAATATGTAATCCCAGCTCTTCTGACAACTTTGAAGGTGCCTGTCTATGCTCCATTTTTTTCCTTTCTTTGGTAAACAAAATGCGTTATTTATCGGAAGTCTTTCTCTCTTCAGTGCCATCAGTATTTTTTTTCCATTTTTTAAAAATCCTGTGATTGTTGATGCTAACACCCCTCGCTCCAAAAAAAATGTGTTTTATTTACAGGGCACAGCTTATGGAAGTGCTCCTGTTCCCTCTCGCAGGCAATTATGTGAGTCTCTTAAATTCTGCTCTGTGTTGTAAAGATGACTATATGTGTTCATGTGCTGTAGCATGGCATGCTGATAGAGATGAAACACCCCCAAGGTCAATATGCAACCAGCAGTGTTGCATATTGCCTGTAACGTGTTTGTAGCTAATGGTTTCTGACACACATTTCTTTCCCAACTTTGGTCTGTCCTTTGGCCAGTGCAGCTACAATTGATAACTGCCCTGTGCTTCATATAGTTGTCAGGAAACTCAAAGTCTGGAGGAGAGTTCCCCATATTTTCCAGAGGAAGCTTAAGAAACAACAGTGAGCTGAAAGCATAGGCCACCTAAATTGTTTTCCCTTTAAGTATATCATATAAAGGAAGAATTGTGCAAGGTTGTGGAATAACATCTTCAATTCTAATGATAGGATAAAGTGAACAGGAAAAGTCCCCAGCAAAAGAAAAGTCAAATGGTTTAAGATCAATGCTTCATATCTATGGAAGCTAAGTAAAGTGTCATCAGACTTTGAAACAAGAGCTCTCTTATTTGTTGTTCCCCGAAGTGTCTTTTTGTCTCTCTTTTGCCTTCCCTCATTGGCGTGTCCATCTGCAAGGCATCCATTTTGTTCCACCTGCACATAATATGCTATAGCAATGCACTGCATCAGTTATGATTATTGCACAATGTATCACAGCGATGAATGCCAAGTTGATTCATCCTCACATGACATTACCAGCTTCTTCCACCAAATGCAGCCAATCAAAAAAATGCTTTTTATTTTACTGTTGGCAGTTGTGAACATCTTGCTTGCATCACATTCACTGAGGCTGATAATGCGAATAAATGGGTTTTAAAAAGCTAATGATGTTTGGTTTTTAATATGGATTTTGTGAAAAGAGATAAACAATGTAATCTATATTATGATGGTCTTTCTCTTGTGTCGCTATGGAAAGTTTTAAAATTCTACTGGATGGAATTGCCATGGATGGAAGGATTAACTGTGCTATTAATAAGGAAGGTAGAAGGTGAGGAATTACTCCTGTTTAAGTATTTGCTTTCTGAATGCCTGGCTTAATTAACAAAGTTGAATGATCTGTGACATGTCTGATAGAAGCAGCATGGCTTTATGAGAATAGAGGCATTTTAAAAGTGTGAATTCTTGCAAATGTTTTCTGCCAAATCAGGCACAACACAAGTACCCATAACCTGATGGTCTGCAAAATATTTAAAGATATTTGAAATATGCCTACATGATCTCTTGCCCATCATGATTTTTCATATATTAGAATGATAGCACAGTTAACAATATTTCTACATGTGAAATATAGTAAAAAGTGAGTCCTTGGTTCTGAGAATTTTAAATGGGAAAACATTATAGCACATTGACAAAGCTCAATGTTTTGCATGCAAAACATTTAATCACCGATGTCTCTAGATAAAGCTATGAAAGGCAGTTATGGTTAGAGCGTGTAATTATTTAGTGGTTTGGCTTGGTCTGTTTCCTATATTCCCATCGACATTTCCTTTTACAGCACAATGATTTGTAGGAAAATGAAGACTTGCAAGAAAGCAGTAAAATACAAGGGAGCAGAGGGGATAGATTGAAGCTTGCTGTTGTGATAGGAATAAAGATGTTTAGAAAATATAGCTTTTGAATATCTGTTTTCATGAAAGGTACAGATTACACAGGTATTGTGCTATTCATCTTAGGTGATCACTTGTGACCAAATGTGATTGTCTTCCAAATGTAGAGTTTTGATGGTAGGTCCATAAGTGACTGTGAAAACCTATTCTGGAGCTGCACGGTCCTTCCCATTGAAGACCTAGATTTATAGGGAGTCAAGAGGGGCTCATGTTGGGTAGATTTTCGCCTAGAAAACCAGAATTTGCACTGTTACTGAGAAATGCTTAAAAATTGCAAATCAGTTGAAGGTGTGCAAAAGTGATTCTCTTGAAATGTTACAGCAGTTTTGGGGGGGACTTCTTCATGACCTGTGGGACTATCCTCAAATGGACAGACAGGAACAACAAAATTATATTAACTTACAGGCCAAAGTTACTGTCCCTCTCATTGGTTTGCTTTTCCCTTTTATGACTTCAACACACTGAGATGGGGAAAGCATGGGTGACTGTCCCTTTAAGGTAGAGAATCACCCCTCTTACATTGTCAGTAGTCCTGCTTCACATTCTGCCTCCCCATCACGTGGAAACTTGAGAACTCAATTATATCATTCATCACAAGGTCAGTATTACTTTTTTGTTTTTAATCAGGAGAAACAACAATATCTGAAAAGCAAGAGATCCCTTGCCCTGCCCAAAGCCCCTTACATTAAAGGAACCTGACACCAGTTTAAAACCTCATCCTCCCATGGGAAAATTTGTTCTGCCCCAAATCCCAGAGGATACAAGAGACAGCGATCAAGGTTAAAACAATTGCATTATATGGAATCCGATCTCCATAGAAACCCAGAGGATACAAGAAACAGTGATCCAGGTTAAAACCATTGCTTTCCATGGGATCTTATTGATCCACATGGAACCCCAGAGAGTACAAGAGGCAGTGGATCAGATGCTTTCCATGGAATCCTATTGATCTGCATAGAACCCCGTAGGATACAAGAGACAGTTCCAGGTTGAAACCATTGCTTTCCATGGGATCTTATTGATCTGCATCAAACTCTAGAGGATACAAGAGACAGTGATCCAGCTTAAAACTATTACTTTCCATGGGATCCTATTGTTCTGCATCAAACCCCATAGGATGCAGAGACTGCTGATGACAATGATGACAATGAAACAAAATGGGAAACATTGATGGTTCCCATCACACCTGTTTTTCAGTTGTAAAGGTGTAAGTAAAGTGTGATAAGAGGTAGGAGATCTGAACATGATTGCAGGCCCATGTTCAGAGTTCCTTCCTTTCAAGACATTTCAGCCTCTTTTCAACCCTGGAACATGGGATGAGCTCCGTGACTCTCCATGCTAGAAAAGAGGCAGAAGTGTCTTACCAGGGAATTTCCTTCTTTCAAGACACTTCTGCCTTTTTTTTATGATGGAGGGCTGTGCATGACTGCCAGATGTAGTTTAACTCATGTGATGAGCTTAGTTCCTCTCCATGTTTGAATATAGACTGAAGTGTCCTACGACTGGGAAATTTCTCAATGTGATAAGGTGGTAAGATTCTTTACACACAGGGTAGGGAAGTCAACAAATGCAAGAATTCCATCAATCAATATATTTGTTTCTATGATTGCTGCTCTTTGTAGAGGGAAAGCAAAAGAGAAAGGGCTGGTTGGAGTTTGAAGACAGGATCCGACAATACTTTTTGCCTCCCATAGGTGGTTTCTTCCAAATATTATATGAAGTTCACTTTTATAACCCTTGTATAAAATTGAATATACTTTTACAAATGCTGCCACTGAAAGGTTATGAGAATAAAATATTAGAATCCTTGGCCCCCTTTTTGTCCTTTTCAAATATGAGCACTTGTCTCCCAGTAAGCAAGAAAGACTTGCAGAATCCTCATTTACATCACAGAGATATTGTACTGGTTGCTGCTGTTTTCTTTTTTAAAGAAAACATTCTGTGGGGTTGTTGTTTGTTTTTTTTTAAAAAGAGCCATATATTGTCATGTTGCTGTTAGCTCTTGTTTTATATGAGCCATCTTGGAGAGCTGTCTAGACCAAAAAAAATCTGCATATCATTGTTAAAATAAATAAGTCTGTTTTCTTAAATGTAGTCTGCAAGATATTTTCCTTGTGTCATCTTAAGACAGAAACAGACTGTGGACAAGGCTAAACACTCTGCCCTCTCTCAGCCAGAGACATCAATTTGTCTGTTTTTAATTATGTTCTGCCTGAGGGAGGCGTTCTATTAAACACAAAATCTTGTGCCACAAACTTTCATCTTGACATTGCAGTTGCCTAGATCATAATTTATGAACAAAGTAGTGTCATGGTCTCAAATTCAGCTTCACGGCATTTTAGTAAGAAGCATTTTATACATTTTTGTCTTTATCTCACATTTTAGCATATGAAAAATATACAGAATATGATAATAGGATCTTACAAATAGAAGATACCTCAAGGGAGATCTAGTCTCACGCCATACTAGGAATACACAATTAAAGCACTCCTTAAACGTGCCCCTCCGCCCTCTTTTCCAATATCTCCAAAGAGGGAGAATCCATCATCCTTAGAGACAATCTATTTTACTGTGAAATAGCTCTTACAGTAAAGATATTCTTTCTAATGTTTCAGTGGGAATCCATCAGTTAATGTTCTAGACCAGTGGTCCTCAACCCGTGGGTCCCCACGTGTTTTGGCCTACAATTTCCAGAAATCCCAGCCAGTTTACCAGCTGTTAGGATTTCTGGGAGAAGAAGGAAAAACATCTGGGGACCCACAGGTTGAGAACCACTGTTCTAAGGCGGTTCCAGACAGGCCTTTATCCCAGGAGAATCCACATTTTAAAAAGTGCGCACTTTCTGAGGTGGGTGTTCAGATGCTCTCATGGGACTGGCCTGTGGGAACATCTGGAGGCTCTAACCCCCTCCCCCAAAGCCCCCAGACCCATTTGAAAAGTAAAATAAACTTACCTGGCCTCCATTAGAGTCTTGGAGCAGCTCTCCCAGCATGTAGAAATGATGTGGCAGGAGAGCAGGGGAGGGGAGCTATTTTCCTCCCCACCACCACCACCACTCTTCTGGCATGTCATTACCATGCACTGGGAGAGCTGCTTCAAGGTTGTAATGGAGGCCAGGTAAATTTATTCTCTATTCAAATGGGTTTGGGGGCTGTGGGGGTGGGGGTGGGTATTCCCAGTTTTCTGGTCTAATTTAGTCTGGAAAACTCTGGGAATGGTGTCTAGACTGCAGCCCACACACTGGTAGTAGTGGATTTATCCCGTACCTTCCAAGAAGGCATGGAGTAAATGCACTATGTAATTAATTTGCCACAAACCAGGGTTTTCCTGGTTTGTGGCGAATTAATTCAGGACTATCCAGAACATTGTCTGGACAGCCCCTTCTTTATTGTAGGAGTTAACACAATAAAGGTACTGTCTGGATGGGCCCCTAAACTCTAGTGTATATTATATTTTTCTTTTTACTATGATTACTAATCAAGTAATAGGGGATTGAAAGTATGATTCTCTTTAGTCCGGGATTCTTGCCATCAGTGTTTATGAACTCAGGACACACATTTTTTTTCCAAATGCTTTTTTTTGGTGTGGAAATATTTAAAAATATTCTTTCCATCTTGAGTATGCCATGGGACACACTTATTCTATGTTCTAAAAGGTAGAGACAGGGAAATTTGAATATTGCTTTTCAACACAGCATATATATATATATATATATATATATATATATATATATATATTGCAATTTTATGCAATGACTATGAAACATTTTTAAATGGCTTTAAAATGCATTCCTGTATTTCAGTTATATGGAAAGATTTTCATGTCAATACAGTATGGCTGAGTGCCCATATTGCGGTTGAAAAGTAGTATTTCTGTTGCTTGTTTTTGTTTCCAATAGAAACCAAAATATAATTTCCCAATAACCTGCAGGACATTGCCTTTTCTTCTTTATAGCCAATGAAAGCATAGACTTTGTCATTTTCATCCCCAACTGCTATAGTATAAATTCTGGTTTCCATGGAAAGAGCTATTAATGAATAAAATTGTAAATGTTTTTAAGAACATAGGAACTATGGGAATATACAGATTTTGAAGCCATTTCCTTAACAAAAGTCATGAATTGTACGTGTAGATGAAACTACTGTTGATCTGCTTGATTTTATTCATTAGTTTACTACTTTGCTTTTAAGACCCATCTTCTTGGTCTGAGACACAAGCTAATTTAAAATCACAATTGTGTTGTATTCATCATACATATTTTCATTTAGCGCTTCATGCTTCTTAAAATTAAATTTCCCCAGATAATCAATGATTCATATGAAGGCAAGATATCAGTTCCTTTAACTGGTACAATATCAGTATCTTTTTCCTTGCCTTCTTCCTTTCAAAAAAGAAATCTTTATGATAATTGTTGAATAAGTTTCTGCTTAAACCAGAACAGAAGTAGAAATAAAATTTGAGAACTGCCAGAAGAAATGTTCATTTTTTACTCCTGAATCTGTTTCTATGGTTACAGATCTTACTTGAGTAATAATGAAGTAACCCTCATGGAAAAAGTCCTAGAGAATTTGATCACTGTGAAAAAATTTTCCTGTAGATATTTATATGAGGGCACACTCCTTACCCTACAGACAGTAATTTATGAGAGAGTGATATGATGTGCTTGGTTGTGGAACCATTGAATCATTATGTTACCTTCTCTGAGGGCTATGGGCCAGAATTAAAAGTGCAGTGTACTGGATCCAGAGACAAGTGTATGCAGATCCACTGCTTTTTGTATGTCAGGAGTGACTTGAGAAACTGCAAGTCACTTCTGTGTGAGAGGTTTGACCGTTTGCAAGGACGTTGCCCAAAGGATGCCCAGATGTTTTGATGTTTATTGTCCTTGTGGGAGGCTTCTCTCATGTCCCAGCAATGGAGAGCAGGAGCTGACAGCAGGAGCTCATCCATGATCTCCCTGGATTCGAACCTGTGACCTGTCAGTCTTTAGTCCTGCTGGCACAAGGGTTTAACCCATTGCGCTACCAGGGGCTCCTTGCAGATGCACTAAAAAGTGTAGATCCCCCCTTTTCTTTATAGTTGCGTCTAGCCTACTGCTATTCAGAAATCTGGAAGACCCTGCAAAATAAGATGACCAGCGTGCAGAGGAAAGGGGATCAAAGAAAGTCTGTCCATTTACATAGGAGGAATTCCTTGCTTCCTCCTACACCAGTGGTTGTCTTTTCAGCTGGCTCCTCTGGTCCTTTGTGGGTCATTTACACCAGAATGGAAAACATTCTGTAGGAGGGGAAGGGTCCATTTAGATAAATCTATTAGTATATCCCTAAATGTAGATATTAACCAATATTCAGTGTCTGGTGAAAGGTAATAACACTGGTTGTTTCTGGTCTGATAACAAGTGCTTAGTTCCAGATAGAATTGACACACTGAATCCAAAATTTTAGTGATGAGCAAAGACCACGCCATGAACATAATATAGGTTTGTATTCATCTACAGCTCTCTGTGGATCTCTGAGACTGCAATTTATTTTTCTTCAAAATGGAGTGTTTCTTCGGAGCATAAGTTATTAACTTTTCTATTTCAGCATTCTTGGTGCTTCAGTATATGTGAATTTTGTGAACATGCAGGAATCCATCAAATGGTCAGCATTCTGGGGAGTAGCCTTACTTTGCTCCCAAACAGATTCCATGACAACAGAGTGACTTCGTTCCTTTCCAAAGCAATCTTAAAATGTTTTACATGTCCACAAACAGAAGAAACTCACTGAGTTGCCAATGATGCACTCATCTTTTACCTCAGTGTTTTCATTAAGCTTTTAGCCACACAATCTGAAGAATGAGAAAAATGTGTGCAGAAAGAAGTAGGTTAGCAGTGGGTATCTATCCATTTAAGGAGGTTATTTGGATTGTTGAGAAACATTCCAATTCCCCCCGCACGCAACCCCCCACCTACTGTATGTAACAACTGAAAGTCAGTTTTGTCATTCCTAATGAATGTCATGAAAATATCTCATGGTATGTTTCTCATACCACATCCGGAAAAGCTAATATATGGAGGAAAAAGCAGAAAGGTGGCTTTTAGAAAAGGCTAAGAAACAATATCTGTGTGAGGTGCAATTCGGGAGCAAAAGAATCAGTTTGCGAGAAAAACAGTTACCGCATTTTCCGGCATACAAGATGACTGGGTGTATAAGACGACCCACAACTTTTCAAGATAAAATACAGAGTTAGGGATATGCTCGCCATATAAGATTACCCCTCTTCCAATACTATGCCCATCTAGTTACAAGAAATCCCAAGTGCAAACCTTGTCAATGCGAGGCGAGGGAGGAGGAGGAGGGCAGAGGGAGGGAGGGTGCGGGGAGGAGGAGCAGCAGGCCACATTGCCACAGAGACTGTCGCACTCTAGGGGACCTGGACCCTCTAGATGTACTATTCACACAACACCAGCACTTGAAATATAGTACTTTATTGGAAGCAAGTAATATCAGCAATATATTGAAGAATTAAAAAGGTAAAAAGAAAACACATCTATAATTCAAGCAGGAAGGTTTCAAGAGCCAAAGCAATACAGGTGAAATAAATCCAATAGAGTCCCAATGCATTCAATAGAATCCAAGAGAATCAATAGAGTCCAAGAGAATCAAAGTCCCAAAAACCTAAACTAGAAACTTCCATAGACAGAGCAGAAAACTTGAGTCCCAAAGCAAGATGATCATCGACATTGCCAGAAAACAGCAAGCAGTAGTAAAATAGTCAACCAAACCACTTTCGATTATCTAATTAAAACATAGGCCTTGAATTTTGCCAATTAAAATTCCTTCTCTGCTGACTGCACTATAAACGCAGGTGTTGCTTATCTCACTCTAGTTTACACAGACAAGTTCCCAGAGAATCTTCGCTCAGACAAGTTCGCAGAGAATCTTTGCTCATGAAAATTCCCATCCCTTGTATCAGTTTGCACTGCAGGTCCCACAATTCTGGTAGCCAAAGAGCCCTCAAGCCCAACAGAGACTGGCCAGGGGTAATGGCCCGCTGCGCTGTCCCTGCCACCCCCGCCACTCTCCTGGCTCTACTTTCAAGGCCCACTCTCCTCCTCTGAAGGCCACTGAGCTCACCTAGGACCAAGGAAGCACCTCCAGACTACGACTCTTAGCAGCCCCGGGTGGTGGCATGCCTTGGATGTGCCCGCTGAGGCATTCTGGGAGTCGGGGAACACAGAGCACAATATGGCAGCCATTGACATGATCAAAATAAGCAAACAAATTATGTGTTTGCATAGGAGTGTGTATGCGTGTGTATTCATACCTGTGTCTTTTGTTAAATGCTTAAAAACCTTAAAGGGTGAGGCTTAATCGGTATAGTTAATTGGCAGTGCTTTTTCTGATTTATCCTAACATGAACAAGAAATGGAATCAAAGTCTGAACTATGCAAATGAAAAATAAAGCTATGTATATAGGATTAAAATAAAACTTGTAGCCCACCCGAGATTTTCTCTAGTATGCTATGTATACCCATAGTTCTGAAAGTGTGGTGGCTTCTGCTAACATTGACTTGAGCAGAATCAAAGTGCTGGGTTTGATGCAAGGATCGACAATGGATTTTCAGAAATGGTAGACATGTTGCCACAGAAAAGTATACTCTGGGATAAAACTTTATAGACACAGAAACCACATTTAGCTCAATCTATCCAACCATTTTGAACTGTACAAATTTTCCCCATGTAAATGAATAGCTGCCATCAAGCCTG
This sequence comes from Anolis apletophallus, assembly GCA_030556195.1. NCBI lineage: Eukaryota > Metazoa > Chordata > Lepidosauria > Squamata > Anolidae > Anolis > Anolis apletophallus. The sequence goes on along the minus strand of JARBWK010000012.1, from coordinate 92,751,641 downwards.
TAGCCAGGCTTGGGGGGGGGGGGGTAGGAGTTCAACCCCACCTACCTATCAACCAATTTATATAGCAATATCTGCAATAGCTATTATAGTGAAAGCAACCAAGTTGGCGCACCCACAACTGGCAGCAAAGCTTAAGGTGCAGATGGGAATTTGAAGGCCCACATGAAGGAGACCAGACTTGGTGAGGGCAGTTGACAGGAGCAGAGCTGCAGGCTATTTTCCAGAAAATAGTAGGTTTTCCATGTAGGGTCTCATTGCTATGCCTTTGTCCCAAAGATTCACCTTACAATGTGGGCAGTTTCTGCCCTTGGCATTTATTGGTAGTGATTTTCCAGCAGAACATAAGGTCTGAAGGATGGATGGCTGTACTAAGTAGAGTTCTCCTCCTGGTTGCCTCAAGGAAGGCACATCCTATAGCAGACGTTTACCTCCCCCTATAATAAACTCTTAATACATTGTTGCCTGGGTGAGTCGTGCTCTCTCAGCCTCAAGTCATGATTGCTAGGCCACAGAAGGTTGCAGACAACTCCTTCCTTTAAAATAATGCTCAATGAATTGTTGTCTAGAGGGAGTCATACTTGGTCCCATGAAGTCAGAGGCAAACCCTCTCATTTACTGTGTCATCACATATTTAGGCCTCACATATACATTCAAAAGTGCATTATTATGTAATCAAATGTGCAACACTCATTGACATAAGGGAATATCAAGTAACTGTGAAGTGAAGGTCCTGTCAATATAAGACAGTGAAATTCCAAGTGCTATTTTTCTGCCCTTCATGCTGGTTCAGCTACTTCTTATTACTAACAATAAAACAGCAATAAAATAAACACTAAATAGCTGTATGTGTTACAGCCATGGTGTATAAAGTAAATCCATGCTGTTAGTGGTAATACAAAGAAAGCCCAGTTGCAAAGCTCTTCTTCACCTTCATGCTCCTCAGCTGCTGCTTATTGTGAGGGATATCCTTTTCACCACATATAATTATACATATACATCACACTATAAGACATGTTTCATCCCCCTCTTCCAGGTTTAGATACGGGATGACTGTTTTATTCTAAGACAATGATGCCATGCCATTTCAGTGAAGAGATAAACAATGGCATTTTGCTTAAATTTGACCCTATTGTTCAGGAGGTTTTTACATTTGATCTGGACATGAAATCATTGCTACAGTGGTTATTTCATTATTACTCTCCTTGATGGCTAGCAGTCAAGATTTTCGTTCATGTAGCCTATGTGTAAAATATAACAACAACAACAACAATAATATTAATAATGGCTTGAGATGGGTGACAACATCATTAAAACAAGATATAATCACAATTAGGAGACATACAACAAAATACACAGAGCTAAAATACAAAGTAAAATCTGCTTAAAATTAACTGGTTAGGCCTGCCAGAAGAGATGGGTCTTCAATTATATCTTAAATTCTGACAGCTGATTTAGCTGTTGAATCTTTTTCAGTAACTTTCTCCAGAGTCTTGGGGCAGCTGATGAAAAGGTCCTCTGGGTGGCGGTTGCCAATTGGGTTCTGTCTAGTTGGAGTATCCATGCCCCAGAGGACGTAAGTATCCAATTGAATTGTACAGGAGAAGTCAATGGTTTGGGTCCAGGTACATAACCTGGATCCAAAACATATAGGTCTTTAAAGGTCTTCCGGGTGATGGTTGCTAATTGGGTTCTGGCTAGTTGGAGTAGCCATACCCCAGAGGACCTAAGTGTCCAATTGAATTATATAGGAGAAGGCAATGTTTGGATCTGGCTGCTGTCTTTTGAACTAATTTGAGTTTCCGAATATGGTACAGAGGTAGCCCAATCTATAGCACATTGCAGTAATCCAACCTTAAGGTTACTTACTACCATCTTTAGTTCCTCTGATTTTAGGAGGGGGTGCAGCTGACAGTAAGCATGCTTGACCATCACATCTATCTGAGCTGACATTTGGGGAGATGGATCTAGGTGCACTCCTAAGCAGCGAGCAGTCTCTTTCAGGGGGAGTGTATCCTCATCCAGAACTGGTCGATACACCTCCATCCCTAGGTTAGGACCTTTGATGGCAAATGCCTCTATCTTGTCTAGATTCAATTTCTATTTGTTTTTCTTCATCCCGCCCATTACCTTTTCCATGCATTAATTCACAGGAGATATGTTATTATTACCTAAAGCTGTTTTTGAATGAATGCAGAAATATATTTGGGTGTCATCAGCATACCGGAGCCTCTGGTGGTGCGATGGGTTAAACCCTTGTGCCGGCAGACTGAAGACTGACAGGTCAGAGGTTCGAATCTGGGGAGATGAGCTCCCTCTGTCAGCTCCAGCTCTCCACGCAGGGACATGAGAGAAGCCTCCCACAAGAATGGTAAAACATAAAACCATCCGGCCGTCCCCTGGGCAACATCCTTGCAGATGCCAATTCTCTCACACCAGAAGCTTTTATATATTAGTATAATTTTCTTGCTTTATTTTGTTTCAGACTGTTGTTATGTATTTTAAATGTTTTAACTGTATATAATAATGCAGTAATTGATTGTTGATATCTTGTATGTGTTTATGTCTAGATATACATATTTGAAATCCATGAGGTTTGAAGCCTGGGTACATACCCCATCTACGACAATAGATATAATAGATTCTTTGATATATCATACTTCATTCTTCTCTTAGTAGATTGACCCCTTCTTGTTTGTTTGTGCTCACTCAGAGTAGACAACCCTGTTTGTTTAACCCCATGTAAGCTGCCCCAAGTCCCTTCGGGGAGATGGAGATGGTGTACAAAAAAAAGTTGTTGTTGTTGAAGCGACTTGCAGTTTCTCAAGTCACTCCCGACATAGAAAAAAAGTCAGCATACTGATAGCACCCATCCAATGCCTTCAGATGATCTCTCCTAGTGGTTTTCATGCAAATGTTAAAAAGCATTGAAGATAGAATGGTCCCTTTTAGGGGTGCCATATAACATCTTTTTTTGAGGAGCAGTTATCCCCAGCACCACCATCTGGAACCTGCCTGCGAGGTATGACCAGAACCACTGCAACACAGTACCTCCAATTCCCAGTCCTTCTAGGCATTCAAGAATACCATGGTCAATGGTATTTAAAACCACTGAGAGATCCAGAAGCATCACCAGGGACATACAACCGTTTTCATTGTTAATGTGGAGATCATCCACGAAGGTGACCAGAGCAGTCTCTATGCCATATCCTGCTCTCAAGCCAGTTTGAAATGGGTCAAGGAAATGTGTATCATCCAAGACTGTCTGGATGAGTGGCAAATCCATGGGCCTTAGACTTGAAACAATACAGTATTCTGCAAGAAAATTGCACATGCTGGTTTTGCCTATAAACCTTTTGAATGGCAAAATATACTTCCAAATCTGGAGCATTCCCATTTCGATTTCACACAATAATTGTATACTTATAGCATTAGACTTACAGCAAAGACCAAGGGTATGTTTCTGTCTCCCAAAATCATTAACTCATACTCATTTACTTAGCTAAAATATTATCTGGTCATCTCTTCATGTAACACTTTATAGATTTTGGATGTACGATTTTACATTAGTAGGCAATAGGGGAAAGGGGAAATTAAGCTAATGATATTGTTGTCTAATGAAGTAGAAGGTCACAGAAGAATAGCAGATACCCTTTTTACCAAAACAGAGAAAGCTTAATTGTATATTTATTGACTAAAGCAGAATGGCCTCCTCAGAGCTGTAACACTCTATCAAGTATGGGATATATGGTTTAACATTCTGCCTCATTAAGAAATTGTGCAGTAGGTAGGAATGGTGGCACTAAAGCCTTCACTGACAATAGAGATTTGCTTTATGACTAGAATGCTAAGGCCAGCAAACAAAAGGAACTTAGATTTCTCAATTTAATTTAGGCACATATTGTGTTTTCACTGCTTGTGATCAAAGAACATGTATGAGCATTCACTAATTATAGTGCCATATGGATCAAGAGGAAAGAGAGAATTTCTTAACTGACACCCCTTAATTTAGGTTAAGCATACTTTGCATGGAAAAGTAAATCCTTGGATTTCCTTCAGGATTTCATTATTACAGATCCATCTACTTTTCACAAAGGTAGGTTACTTTATTGTTAAGGTCCACATTATAGTGTGCACAAAGCAAGTGGTTAGAATGATATATTAAATTGAGTGCAATTGGGAGTGACATTACAACATATCCCTGATATTAGCAGCTGTAATGAATAATGACTGGAATTCAACATGGGCTCATCTATGTATTCATCTATGAGCTGCTGTGGTGTTACACTATATGGGCATCCACTGTGCAGTGGCAGCCAGTAGAGTGACTGATGTGCCATGGCACTATTTTGCAATGCACATCTGGACACTAGTCCTGTGCAATCATGCTTCTAAATGTACTTACAAAACAAACATTCTGGGGGTTAAAACTAGATGGTGCTGGTGCTTTGCTTCTACGGTGTTGCTAAAGTTCTGGTGGTGACCATTTCTTTAGCAAAGGCCTGCTGGACACTAACTACAAAGTACTGAGGGTACATCAGTAGTGTCCAGGAAGTAACATAATTTGTGCTTCAAAAGTACCCAGCAAGTATGAAAAGTGTCCAGTTCCCATCAGTAATCCCAGTGTACATCAGAATGTTCTTGCTGGTTCACAAATCTAATTCACTAACAGGACTTCATTGCATTTCCAAATTGTAACTAAGGATTTGTATAGTTATGAAATGTAGACCAGGATATGGAGTCTTGGCAAATATATACAAATGATGACATTTCAGAATAGATAAAAAGCAAAGGTAACCATGTTGGCCATAAGGGGGAAATCCACAATTTATATTATTGGAATTGTTGTGTAAAGTCAGCTGAAAGTAAAGATGCTTTCATGACAACCAGATAGCTTTTAAAGATCAGAGGTTATAAGAGACAGATATAACAGGAAAGGGAAAAGCTACCTGCCTATTAAAATGGTGACTATCTTCCTATTGAATTTTGAATGGAGGGCCTGCAGTCTTTTCAATGAAGCTCTAGTCACTAATGAGGCAACATAGCTGAATGCCTCTTTTTAAATTCGCCAGATGGCCAAGGTCTGTACAACCCACTGGTGTACCCCTTTTCCCATTTTATTATGGAGCCTATGGAGAGTTTTTAATTATTTGGAAACCTTTTTTCAAAGAATGTTGCAGCAATCCTGACTCAAAAGAACCACTTTTGGTGTTAACTCTGTAGTCAGTAGTTTGAATGTTATGACAGGAGCTCTGGTCAAAATATCAATTCTTTTCTTGGGACTATAGGAGTCAGTATGTCTCTGCCAACAAAGTCAGTCATTCAGGTGGTTTCTATTACTTGACAAAGCTTTAAAATCATTGTGGGAAAAATTCACTGGTCTAAAGAATAGATTTGCACACTCTTTGATATTAGTACACACACACACACACACACACACACACCATTCCATGAGCTTTCATTTTATATTGCACTAGATTGGGGACCTGACGGTGCCCTGGTCATTTGAGAAAGCCATTGTGTGTCAAGGTTGGTCCGTATGAGATGTTTGTGTGGGTCGCAGTGGTTTCCGGAAGTTAGTGAAGGTACTGCAAGTCCCACTATCCATGGTCTGATCTCCTCCAAACTGCACCAGGGTGTAGAGTGGGTCATGAGGGCCCTGTGTGCCAGGTTTGGTGTTGATCAGTCATTGGATTAGGTTTGCAGCAGTCTTGGAAAGTGAGGGAAGGTACTGCAAGTCCCATCATCCATGTTCTGCCCCCCTCCAAACTTCAGTAGGATGTAGAGTGGGTCACTGGGGCTCTGTGTGCCAAGTGTGGTCTGTATCGGTGTTTGTTGGGGTCTGCAGTGGTTTGTGGGAACAGAGGGGTCTGAAAGTACTACAAATCCCATCATCCTTTGTCAGTCCTCCTCCGAACCTCAACAGGATGTGAAGGTATTGAGGGGGGTATGTGTGCCAAGTTTGGTCTCGATCAGTAATTGGATAAGGGTCGCAGCAGACTTGGGAAGTGAGTAGAGGTACTTCATGTCCCATCATCCCTGGTCCACCCTCCTCCGAACTGCACCAGGATGTAGAGTGGGTCATTCGGGCTGTGTGTGCCAAGTGTGGTCCGTTTCGGTCCTTTTAGGTGGCCGCAGTGGTCTGTGGGAACCAAAGTGTTTGAATGTACTACAAATTCCATAATCCGTGATCCACATCCCCCAAACCACACCAGGACATCAAGGGGGTCAGGAGGGTTATGTGTCCCAAGTTTGGTGCAGGTCCATCACCCGCGCTGGTCGCTGTGGCCTGTGAAAGTTGCAGCCAATCAGAACGCTGCCACATACAGACAAACCCACCCACAAATATACAAACAAACAAACATTCCGCTTTATTATATATAGAGATGTACAGTTAGCTCTCCACATTAGCAGTTTTGACATTAGCAGACTTGATTATTCATGTATTTCTTGAAAATGTCATTTTTAGGAATTTCTAGGGGTTCCAGTGTAACTCTATGGTCAATGTCAGACACAAGTTAAGTATAGAGTCAGGCATGTAGCCAGGGGGGGCTAAGGGGGCTTCAGCCCCCCGAAATTCTCAGGGTGGTCCGCGAGAAGGCCTTACTGGTACATTATTTAAACTGTTATGTTTATTCATATCATGATCTGATCACCATGCGCATTATATCCCACCTTCATGGGGTTATTGGGATAACAATACAAAAGGTTTGCTAGGGTAAACCCTCTTCCACCCAGTCTCAGCACCCCCGAACCAAACACAGCCCCGAACCAAAATCCTGGCTACTGCCCTGTATAGAGTCATTCTGGAAGACCCAAAAATAACTAGAAACACATTCTCTAAGGTTTCTTAAAAAACAAATTTTAAGTTTTGCACACTCAACTCCAGTGAAAGTGGAGGGCTGACTGTATATATCAAAACCAATATATTCACCTCTACTTGAATATATACAAATTGTTTGGAAGATTTGGCAGGTAAGATTGTCTACACTACTAATGATGCTATCTTGCTAGGAAATGCCAAGACTATGTCATAGAGAAAGAAAGTAGAAATTGTTGGGTTTCTTCTTTGTCAACTGGAAGTGCCCCATGGCATAGTAAGAACACAGATCTGATGCATACACATATTTGTCTTTGCTCAATATTATTCTGTAAATCTTGCATAAGGGTTGTAACTGCTTTTGCAGTATAAAATATCATACAGTTATGAGGGATTGGAAATATCAGATCCTATTAAGTACGTAATGTGAAGAAGAGATATTGTCTATGGCGAGCCAATCTGATATAGTAGTTAGACTGTTGTACTAGGAGGCCAGGCTTTGATTCCTCCTTCAGCCATGAAAATCTACTATTGCGCAAGTCAAACTTTCCAACAGTCTCAGAGGAAGATAAGGTCTTCTGCTGAGAAAACAGTCACCATAAATCAGAAATGGCTTGAAAATGTATAATAACAATTGTCTATGGTGGGTCTGGGGAATATATAGCCCTGAAGATATTATTGCACTGTGAATCCTCTTACCATTGGTTTTTCTGTCAAAAGTTGTTTTGTATTGTGGGTCAGCAGCACCTGGAGGATCTCACATTCCCCAGCTGTATGGATAGACTGTTGCTCAACTTCTTGCTTCATTATAGGTCTGTAACAACCCAGAAGACTAAAAATGTGGAATAACCAGAACTTGGAAAAGTTATTTTTGGTCTACAACTCCCAGAATCTCTCATAGAAATACCATGTTGATTAAGAGTTCTAGTAACTATACTGCAAAAGATATTGTTTGCTAAACTGTCTTCCAGATGGCTTTCTAGCACATACTCTGTGAGTGACAGACGTTTCAATATTTACAGATACTAGTTATTATTTTTAAATGAAGATAATTCTGCACTTTGGCCTAGACATTTTGATGAGTTTGGTGTTGTAAAAGTTTATGGATAATCCATAAAGTTTTGTAGCTGGCTTTCTTAATAGGCAACAAACACAAAGTCATTCACAGACAACAGTTTCATAATCATGATATTCTGCACTAAAGTTTTGGCTTTGGATGAGCAAAACAACACATTCGTTATAGGATTGGTAGATTATTGCTATATGATTGTTATTGTAATTATTACACTTCTGTGCTACTTTAGTTGAACTGCTCCCTTAAAGGTGACAAAATCTACACCAAAAAGGGCTAAAGAGAAACAGAAGTGTGGAATGCATTTTTAAAGCAATATTTGCCCATTATAATATAAATGCAACTCATATTTCCACACATATTGAAAAGAGTTTTCCATTAAAATGTAAAATAAAATGGAACGGCTCCCTGTTTTATTGGAGGCTTAGTGAATTTTAACTGTGGTACTAAAACTTTTCATTTCAAATTTCTAACTCTAAATTCACTCATCTATAATGCCATAGTTCTCAGCTATGACAGGATAGCTATATGGAACCAAACCCATAATAAAATTCATCCCAGTTCTATTACTGAAGCTGTTTAGCAGAAAAGCAGGCAGGTGCTTTCTATCATATCTTAAATGGGGAAAAGGAAGAAAAGGGGTAAGACAGTATGAGTTGACAAAGTGAAACATCGTCATGGTTCTCTGACCACTCTGTTGCTTTCTGTCACATTTTGTGCTTCAACAGATGTGTTTTAGAGAAGTCTAGAGAACAAAATGCCTTTAGAAATAAACATTTGTTCACACACACTATCTATCTATCTATCTCTCTATCTCTCTATCTCTAATGCCTTTTCCTGTATGTACAAATACATGCAATCTACATACTATTTTCCTTAATCATGATAGGTGGATTATTGTTTGCTTTTCTGGTATTTTGACCCTCCCTCCAGTAATTTGAATGAACTAATGACTGTTTTAAAAGAATCAGTATATTGTTATTGTAAGTCGATTTAGTCAAAGAAGAATCTAGGTGCTAAATTGTTGACCCAAACAATCCCCTCAACCCCCCCATGTGTATTTAGTACATACATTCTAATAAGTATGTATGTACAGTACTATGATATACTGTATATTATGGAAGATAATTCACACAAGGGATGTAAAGAATATCCCCACAATTTCTCATCACACCAAAACTGTCTACCAAGAAATCACTGACTGCTATTAAAATTCTCATTATCAGCAAAACATTGTGTCCATGCATGCTCACACACATAGGAGCAGAAGGACTGACTGACTGTGGCTAACAAAACATCCCGTCCAAAACTTCAAAATTTTAAGGTATTATAGTCCTGTATAGCCATCACACAAACATTGTTGAGAAAACTGCCAGAACATTTGCAGAAAAGGAAAACAAATGTTTCACCACCTTGCAGAAGAGGAGAAAAAGACATATTCACCTTTTTCTTGTGATGAATAATGAGACATGGTGGATTGAAATGACATTCACATTTTTTTCATACAGTCAGATAATCTCTTAAATCACAAAGGGGAAAAAAAGAAGGCAGCTCCATTCCACTTTGGTATGGGGATTCTGTCCATACCAGGTGTGGTAAGACTCCCCCTGGAGACACAGGTTCATATTATAAGTGTATTCCTGGACTCAGCCTCAAATCTGGATACACAGGGGAATTTTGGGGCATAAAATGCATTTTCAGTTCAAGTAAATTAACAAATTGTGCTGATTACTGGGGATATCTGACTTGGCCAGAATGATACCATGATACAGTTCTTCTCTGAAATGTTCCTAGCATATTAATGCCATGGGATTTCTCAATTTCTTGTTCGTGGGTTTGAAATTGTGAATGAAAAAAGAGAGTTATGTATTCCTAACATTGCCTGAGATTATAGAGTCATCTTATTTTAAGACATGGTATAAAGTATCACAATATTTTATTGTCAGAGATTTCAACTGTGCATTTGTTTCTCTCTCACCTTACCTCCAGGGTATTCTTGGGTGAATTCCTGTGAAGAAATGTAAAAGCATTTTTTTAGGAAAACAAAGTCAGTAGTAAGACAGGCAGCAATATAATCATAAATGGCAGGCGTTAGTTTATATGGTATTTTCTTCATATAGCTAGCCAGGCAGAGGTGAAATTGGAAGAATGAGAATGTGTAAGTCTAGGTCAAGACTTGTTGCTGTCAGAGAGACCCATGGATCAGGCTGCTAAATATGTCACTATCTACTTGCTTCACTTGGCAATCTTCAACTCTAGGATTCCTACATATTGTGACAAGAAGAAAGTAAATGCTTAAGGAAACTTGAGAATTTCCATTCTTTACCATTTTAACTTCAAGAGATATAGGAATGTTACTATGTTATGAAAAAATAAATGAAGTATCTTTTAGAATATAAAATGCACATTTGGGGTGTTTGAGGAGATTTTTTCTGACTGTCTTAGGCTGGATCTAAACAGCCCCATAATCCTGTTTCAAAATATGGATTAACTGCACTGATCTGGGTTATAGGACATTATAGACTGATATAATCCAGTTCAATTCCATTGATTCACATTTTGAATCTAGATTATAGGGCTGTGTGCCTTTGCTTTTCTTGGTAAGTTCTCAAGACCCATTCGTACTGCTGAAAAAAGTAACACCTCGCGCAGGCATATCTACTCTTTATGTCTCCTGATAAGCAACTCTCCCCACATTTTTTATCCTTTTCCACACAATTGCATAGAATTTCAAAATTCTCTTGGGTAGAGCTTGATGTTCTTACAACTGCCCTATATATTGAGTGACCACAGAATATGTGTTAACAACTTGTCATTCATTGCTCAGAAAATAACTTCTCTGAAGTTATTTAATTTATAAAGGTATGATTTCAAAGTATGAAATAATATGGAGCAAGTGCTCAATAATATAGAAAATATGTTTCTATAATTGCTGTTATTTGCCGTCAAGTTGACTCCAACATATGGTGGCACCATCATAGGGTTTTCTTGGCAAGATTTATTGAGTTTTGCACTGTCCTTACTTTTAGGTTGAAAGGGTGTGATTTGTCAAGGTCACCCAATGGGCTTCCATGGCTGAGTCACCACCATTCCAGCCCTGATTTTCCAGAGCTGCAACCCAACACTTAAGCCACTACACTGCATCAGTTATGTTTATATGCTACCATGAATTATTCAATTAGCCTTGTTAATTAAAAACAAGCTGTCACTTTAGGAGCCTATACCAGTCAGAATAAACTCAAAGCATCTGTTGCCTGACATTTCTAGTTCCTTAGCTGCAATATGTAAAAGTAATCATTGTTCTCTGAAATGTTGTTTTTATAATAAACACAAAGCATGTTATGGTTCACATCATTAAAAGGTGAAGACTAGTTATTAATCTAAAGCTCATTAGTATATAGCTCTCTGGTCCAATTTGAAACTTACTGAAACTAAAGTTCCTTATATTATTCTTTAGAATATATATATATATATATATATATATATATAAAGATTATTTACAGAAATTCTTGAACATAGAGTAAGTAGGTGATTCAAAACATGAAGTTTAGGAAGTTATTTTAGACTATTAACTATCTCACCCTAAAGTATTTCTTATGACTAGCAGCTTCTCAGCAATTTTCTCATGGGAAGAGCTTTCCTATCATCTGCTACCTAATCTTTTTTAAACTGAAAAGGCATGTAATTGTATGCAACCTTCTGCATGAAAACTATGGGTAAATCTACACAGTAGAATGATTGCATTTTGACACCACTTTAACTGTCTCAATGCTAAGCTATCATGGAAGCTATTGTTTTTCAGTTTTTACTCTTCTCTTCCACAAAGGGTTGGTGACTTGCTAAATTACAAATACCGGGGTTCTATAGAATTGAGCCATGGCAGTTAAATTGGTTTCAAACTGCATCCATTCTACAATGTAGATGCACTCTCTGTTTTCTTCCTCTCAATAACCTCTATCTGAACATGCAAATAAGCAGCAAGCCTATGCTATCCTTATTGTGCTAGATATCTGGATATAGAATACAAATTCAGCTATCTCTCTGGTTTTCTACATTTTCTATCAAAGGAGTTTTACCATCCTTCAAAAATGCATATCAGACCTGGTTTATTTACTGCAGGTTCTAATTAATCTAAAGAAAATGAAATGTCATGCATTTGATGGGTGTATATACCTACCCACCAGGCATGTAGCCAGGGGGGGGCTATGGGGGCTTCAGCCCCCCCCCCCGAAATTCTCAAGGTGGTCCGCAAAAAGGCCTTACTGGTACATTATTTAAACTGTTATGTTTATATCATGATCTGATCACCATGCTCATTATATCCCACATTAATGGGGTTATTGGGATAACAATACAAAAGGTTTGCTAGGGTAGACCCTCTTCCACCCAGTCTCAGCCCCCCCGAACCAAACTCAGCCCCCCCCGAATCAAAATCCTGACAATTATTGTCAGTAGCCACATGATCCTAGCAATGTGCAAATAAGTTTTCAACATTTACATTTGTCTTGCCTATTTTATATATCATGTAACCTACATTAGATTTCAGTTTGACCAAATTTTTGCATTGAGTAAATGTTCCCACATTTGAGTAGTGCAAATAGCTAGATCTAGTTAGACAAAGTCAATGTGTAATCCAGAAAAGGCAAGAGAGATTATCCTTTGCTTCTACTTCCAAAGTTACAAGGCCTTTTGTGCCATTATTAACTCTTGACCACAGCTGCCTTCCTTATATTTTCTTACTAATGGCAATTATTCAACAAGGATGTTGTCGAGTTAGTTCAGTCAAAGTCAGAGTATTTCATTGACTGTTTATATGCACATACTACACAATGCCACAGTGCCATTTGTAATATTTGTAATTTATTGAAACAAGAATGTGGCATTAAAAAGGGTAACTGGCTGGATTTACACTGCCATATAATGCAGTTTAGAATTGTCTTATATGTTCTGTGTAGACCAGTCGTTCCCAACCTGTGGTCCATGGAACACTAGTAGTCTGCAAGAACAAAAATATGGTCCGTAGCCTCACCGTTACTACACTGTTGCAACGAGAGCGACTGGTCATGCGAAAACCTCTTATTGTGCCGAGGCAATGGGGATTTCGCGGAGGGGAGAGGCTGACTACCCTCGAAATGCATGACAACAGGCCTCCTGACTGCTGCTTCTCCTCCCCCTCCCTCTCCCTGAGCAAAGGCAGTTCTATGTGGCACCTGGAAGCAGGGGTGGGAGGGGCGGCTTGATTTCTTTGTTTTTAGGCCTTTTCCTAGGGTTATTTGGGGTGCTGATTCAGAAAATTGCATTGGATAGACCACATCAGCTCTAGATTATTAAATATGGTTGACTGTGGGCAAGCAGTTGGCATATATTCTGTATCAGAATCTAAAGCTGATATGATCTATCCAAAGCAATTTTCTGAATCGGCAACCCAAATAACCAAAGAAAATATAAAGTTGACCAAAAACTGATTTGTAACCCTTCTGGTACTAATTTCTGGTCAAAGTGATCCCTGGTCAAATAAAGGTTAGGACCCACTGGTGTAGATTCATATAATGCAGTTCAATTATATGGGTCTACACAGTTGATGTAATGCAATTCTTAACTGCATTGTATGGCAATGTAGACCCAGCCTGAAGCTTCATGAAATCTTAAACAAAAATTACAATACATTTTCTGGTTGTTACATGCACAGATTCTTTCTGACACTGCTTGATTATTAAACCAATTTTATTGAATTGTGTTGTAAACCGCCCCGAGCCACTGGGAGTGGTGGTGTACAAGTCCAAATAATAATAAATAAATAAATAAATAAATACCTTATCTACTGCACCATTGTACATTGCTTTGAATGTCTGCAAATGAATTTCAACAGGCATTGCTCTTATAAACAAATTGCACATATAAGTAAAGAAATGGCTTCCATGAAATTTGTTCCACACATGTGGTAAATGCAAGAGGCAAAGTGGGAGCTTAAAATAATACACTAATTTATTAATTGCTTTTCAATGCATACTTTTCTGCCTTCCTTCTCATGCATATTTTGAAAACAAGAATTTAATAGTGCTTCATTTGAAAGTCTGGAAAGAGATTGCTTCATATAGTGTAACATAATTTTTTTAATTTGTCACTGCTGATCAGACCAAATGCTTGTTTTCCATAATAGTGTTGAAATTAAAATATGGATTATTTTATAGCTATGATTTTTACCACCCCTGGGATATTGTGTTCTCCATTAATCTAGTCAGTGGAAAGAGTTCATGAGCTATTGAGTATACTTATATATTTAATAAAGCCTAGGTTTTAGAAAGCATTCTGAAGAAAGAGTTATGTTTGTTTAAGTCTGCTTGAAGAATTCATCCCTTGTAAACTCCAATATGAGCTGAGCTGATCCATATCTTATGGACTTAATATCGGGAATTAAACTTGTAGCCACTGCTCTTGGTACGTTCCAAATGTTGTAACACATTTCTTGATTTTAAAAAGGGACAAAAGGCATTTAAATATCTATCATCAACCTTCTTAAATACAAATTTTGGAAAGAAGACAGAGAGACCCATTGATGAATTTTATTCTATTACTTTTGCGGTTGATACAAAAATGTAATTTGTAAAGGCAGTTTGTACTCATAAATAATTTCTAAAGCAGTATATTGATACACTTACCCACGGATTTCTTTAAAAGCATGAGTACAATTTAGCTTTAAACTCTCTCATTAAGTTTTCCCTGTGCAGAGATAAAAGTATCCTACCTTAAAACTGGGTTGGAGACAAATTTTATCACATTTTCATTTAATCATACCTACAGATTGCATTGTGTCCATTAGGGCTGGGTGTTCCATTGAAAATATTATTCAAAACACATCTTGTATGTATGCTCTTGCTTTCTCAGAGGCAACACTCTTATACTAATATAGTTATGGGCCCATGCCATGAGGAGCTGTGGACTTTGCATGTTTCTAATGGAAGAGTATATGTCAAGCATGGAGCTTCTTGATGTCAAGCAGGTGGTCAGAATTATAGAAGTTTTCACCCTGTCTACTCCACTTTTCTTCATTAATGTTTTCCATATACCTTATGCCCTTAGAAATAAATGTATGTGTATGAAGCACATTTTGTATACCTCAAACCATCATAAAGCAATGGTGTCCCTGTCTCAGTCACCCATGTATATAATTTTGGATATGTTCAGCTCCTTTAAAACCCAGACATGGCAGAGAGAAAAATTGTCATTATTCTCTTATTCCTAGAGAACCCTCTGAGGAAACAGCTGTCATTTTACCTTTTTTCTCCGATTCTTTAAAGTTCCTGTTCTGGGAAAATGTAGTAGTCTTGTAATAAGAACACTGTTGGCAGCGGGTGGGTGGGAGGTGGGAGTGGAGATGCCTGAGGTCTCCTGAAGAAATGAGTAATATAGATGATCATTTGGAAAGGTACATTGTTTCAGGACTCTGCCCATAGCAGAATTGTTGTATTTCTGACCTTACAAAAGTCTTTATGCTTTATGCACTTTGCTGAACAGAAATCATATATAATAGCAGCTTAGGTACTTTCCCGTTTCTTTGGAATTCAAGTGTGTGTGTGTGTGTGAATGTGTGTGTGTCTGATTAACTGCAGAGGATTTCAAACTGAGCTGTTTAAACCTTTCATTAAGGCACTTTAAAACCTGCAAATCCTTCTTCATATACCAGCCAATTCTAGTGTTGGTACTCAGATGACAGCTAAACACTTGATTATTGCTCTCATTGTGAGACTGTCATTTTTCTTAACATGATTCACACTCCATATGCCCCCATATTGCCTTGTTTAGACTTTATTTTTGTCTGAATGTTTTCTCCATTCTGTGAGAAAGGTGAGATATGAGTACAATAAAATGAAGTTAGTCTTGGATTGATTGTGCTAAACTGGTGAAATGTTCAAGATCAAGTGGGTGCCTAATATAGTTATAAGAAAAAAAATCACTGAAATATAGTTTTATTGTTGCTGTTCTTGTGTGTGCTTTCAATTTATTTCTGACGCATGGCAAACCTGAAGTAAAACGACGACAGGTTGCCCTGGCAAGATCTGTTAAGAAGAGGTTTGCCATGACTTCAAGAGAGAATGGGTTGTCCTAGTTCACCTAGTGGAGTTTGTGACTGAGCAGGGATTTGAAGTCTGGACTTCAGAATCGTACTCCAGTACACTAACCAATACGCCATACTATCTCTGTATATTTCAACATTTTACAGGTTAATAGCTTTTGTCTGAGGCTACTACAAAGGACAAGATTTTGTCCCTTCCTGTCTCTCTCTGTCTTCCTGCCAAGTATTATTGAGTTCAAACTAATTTTACTACAACTGAAGTATACTGAAGACAAAGAAGGTGAGGTCATTCTAAACTTGTGAAAAAATGAGGTGACAGGGATTTACAACCCCAGTTGGAGCTTACTTCAGGGGCATATGCTGGCCAAACCATAGTTTACCCACGGAGCTTGCCAGCAGAGGAACTGCCAGTGGGGCTCCGTGGGCAAACTATAGCAGAAGCAGTATATGCTACCACGGTGGCAACACCGGAGGCTTCCCATGTTGCATCAGAAACAATTGGGGGATCCGTACAGTCCCACTGTGATCGGCATGCTGGTAAGCCAGGTGATGCGGAGCATGGGGCGATGGGTTCCCCATATCCCCTGATGGCGATTCTGTGGTGTCTCCTGCGGCCTTTCTGATAAGGTCCTTAATTGAAACTGCCCCTGCCATAGCGGGACAGTTGGATATATTACAAATGTTATTATAATACTTCCCTTTTATAGATAACTGCAGTCTCAGCTGTGTTGTGGATGTGAATAAGACTATGGATTTTTTAAATTATAAAAATCCCTTTAAAAAACACAGAAAGGTTTAACTTGAGAAAGTGATAGCATTCCTATTTCCCTTTCTGAGAAAAGGTCACCAATGACTTGAGGCAGTCTAGGAGGGCAGTAGAACAGTAGTATTTAAATTGGAGTTGATGTTTCCGAATAAGAAACCAGGATCAATGGTTTAACACACTTCCATACATCTTTGATGATGTAAGGAAATCCTACAGAAATAAACCACTCCCTTTGGAGTGCTGAATGCTGTATCACTCCTGGTAGGAAAAAAAACTTGCCTTTTCCTGGACAAACATGTTCAACCGTCATCATGCTAGGAGGTTCTTTAGGTAGGCAATTGCTTCTATCTACAGATGATACACTCTGGGTGGCAACCATTCCGGTCAATAAATAGAAGACGCTAGTTTTAATATATGTTATTTTATGGAATATTTTATCCATTCCTATTTTGTGTGTTTTATTTATCCTTTTGGAGTCTGAAAACACAGCTATATCAATGATATTGACATAATTGGACACATATCTTTATGTGTATTTCACTCAAAATATGCATTGAATGTGTGTTCTTGGGTTTAAACTACATTTTGATATAATAAACTGCCCAGAATAGCATTGCATTAACAAAATTGGTTGGTAGCTCACTTTCAATCCACGTATTAGTCTAAAATGTAGAAATTGAGCGTTTCATATAAGTATTTGCAATGATCCCATTTCACTAGCAACCAATTTCACAAGCTGCTTGAGTGTGAAGCATAGTTGAAATATATACATTAAGATTTTAAAAGATAGGACTTGAGCACTTTAGTATATATTAGCAGAGACTGCAATCATTATTTTCCTTAGTGCTATCAATACAATTTGAGTCATAAAAGAAAAGTGAAGTATAGCTTATGTGTTTGTTAGCACAGTGATTAAAACATGTTTTCTTGTAACATATTAAATAAATGCTGCAAGAGATATATCTTCAGGCTACTTTGCTCAAACTATATCTGTGGGGTTATTTCATTAGACATTCCTTTACTCCTTTAAAGTTATTCCCTTAAGATTGTATCACTCAGCAGCAGAAAATAAAAAATAAGAAGGGAATAGTGTTGTACTACATTCTGCCTGTGCAACCTTCTAAGCGTATCACTGTTTTTTGTTTTGTTTTGTTTTTTAAAAAAGAACATGTTTTGACAGTATAATGCTCAAAATGTCATATAGGCTAGGCAACATTAGGCTCATGAATTAAATTCATTCATGTCTGTTCTGACCTCAAAGTATATGTTTCCTTGTAACATTTGAAAGGTGGGCAGAAATGTCTGTTCTGCTGGACGTACATCTGTGCCGAGGTTTGTCTCCCAGCTCTCCTTGGGCCTCTTCTGTTTCCTCTGTCATCTTATAAGTTGGCCACTACAGTCAGTGGGTTGTGATTATATTCGGTTGTCATACTCCCATGTTACTCTCATAAAAAAGCTAGGATTTGAACTATACTGGCCACATCTTCTTTCTCTTCTTCTCTATGTTCATGACTTCAAGTCACCTATGAACTTATTGTGATAACATGGTTTTTTTAAGGGCAAATCTATTCAGAAGAGGTTTGCCATTGCTATATCTCAAATATATTCTACAATGCCGGCATTACTTGCCACTCCCTCATCCAAGTACTAACTAGGCTAGAACCTGCTCAGCTTCCAAGATTATGTTTGAATCAAAATTTGGTTATTAATTTGTGTCTTATTATGGTTAGCCACACTGAATGCTATTTTTGGCAAAAAGATAGGATATAGAATTAATAAATACTTTAAATTAATAACTGATTTAAGGTTTCTTGACAACAGTTTTCAAGCATTAATAGAACAGGAGGCATCTTGTCACTGCTGAATTGGTTCCATATGCATGGATGAATATTTACAGCATATGCAATGAGGTGATTACTAGTGGAACATCGAATAAAGTATTTGACTATTAAACAATATGGTATAGATTATTTAGCAATAAACTATTTTGTGATAAATATATATTTCATGAAAGTAGAAGTTCAGTTTATTAAGAATAGAAATGTATCAGAATTGTTTATGTGTTTTTGTAAATTATAAATTACTAAACTCAAAGTGAAGCATTCAATATCTAAGCCTCAGTTTATCATAGACATAACAACCTATAACTCATGCCTATCATTAAAGCCATAGTAGTATAAGCCCATAACCTACTGAGAATGTACTGAACTTAAAAACAAATGAAAACAAGAGAGATCTTTTCAGAGACATTCCCTCTGACATGCTAATCTTGTAGGATCAGAGAAATGTTAAAGGAACACACACACACACACACACACAGAGAGAGAGAGAGAGAGAGAGAGAGAGAGAGAGAGAGAGAGTGCAATCCATGTAAAATATACTATAGAGATATTGGTATTATGTTATTAACTGCCATCAAACCAATTTATGTTAATAGAAACTCTGAGAGTTCTGGTCATCAGCTAATGTTCTGAAGTCTTGCAAACACAGGGCTGTGATTTATTCTATCCACCAGTAACTTTTTTCTGGCTGTTTACTACCTTATCAAGCATTGCATTAAGCATGTACAGGTGGAAATTAAAAGTGGTGCATCTTATTTGGTGATATAGGTGAACACTGCTGCCAGCGTTTTTAGAATCGTTTTGATTATAACTTGGGCTTACACTTCAAAAAGTTACTGCTGTACAATGGAATTAAACCACCATAAAGCACTCCCCCCCCCCTTGTTGTGGGGGAGAGACTTGCGTACCCTAATGAAGTTGTGAGCTATGCTGGCGGTGGCATAATAGTCACCGGTAGGGCCTCCCATGCCAGACAGATCACAACCGAATGGTCTGACAAAGATTGTCAAAGGGCACGATGGGCTCTCTAGCCTTTTGGCAACCATCCTAGGAGAAGGAAAACTCTAAATTCAAACCCGGGCAGATGGTGCTTGTCTAACCCTGTAAGGTCAACCATCTAGAGAAGGAAACTCAAATAAAACCTATGAACTGAGGACCTCGCTGCCACCGTCCTAAACTTGCTAGGCCCCAGCAGATGAACCTTTGGTTTAAAGGGTGAGGCCAGTTCTGGGCATGCTGTGTTCCACCAGAAAGGTCCATTGCATAGGCTCGAAGGACACATCCAACCTCCGAATCATCAACGCGCTTGTAGAAAGTGTGGGATGAGTCCTTCCTGAATCTTTGTTCGCAAAGAAAAGCCAAGAAGAAAAAGAAACAATGGAGTCAAACCGCTAAAGGCACAGGACATGTAAACTAGAACACCAAGATTTCACTTCCATAAAAATTCATTCAATCATCTCATGTTTAGCTCTGTTCTTGGTTACATCTTCAATTCCATGTCCCCATACTTTCCTTTTATATTCCTTTGATTAAGTTAAAAACTTACTAAAAATATGAAATGCCTGGTTAAATGTGGTTGCTAAGGGGACAGAGGGAATGTGCTGTTACTTTGTCCAATCCTTGCAGACATCATTTGTTTCATATTCTAAATTAGCATGTGAAACAGTGATGAGAAAATACTTGAGATGTTTGTATATAACAGCCATATAATATTGATAAACATGTATATTATTGCTGTTTTTCACATTTTCTACCTTATACCTACTATCTACCATACAACTGATGTTTGCTATCAAGACCTCCTTATAGAAATTCTTAACTTGAAGGTTCTGTTCTGCAGTAGTAAACTCTTTGGGAGGTGGGGGCAGGAACTGGGTAATTTTTGTTGTCTTCTGCCCAACACTTGTTTCTCTTAAATTCTTCTTTTGTTTTCTAGTTGGAAATTGTGAAGGGGATTATATGGAATTGCTTATTTTGAATAAAATTAGATAGATGAGGAATGATGGATTACACACATGCTCAAAAAGGCTGCAGTAGTTTTCTTCTGTATGACCCAACACAGGGAAGGGAGTATTTACACACACACACATCCTGCCACGTGGGGGGAGTTAGCCTAGTTTCTGTTTTTTAAATCAGTCAGCAAACTGTCCTTGTGAGAGGCAGATTAAGCAGACTACTTTCAAATAAGGAATAAAACAGAAAATAAATAAAGGAGAAAGAAAGGAGCACTGGTAAGTTCCTGGGGTAAATTTGTTGTTTAGATTCTAGTATTGTTTTAGCTGCTAGTAGGTCTTTGTTAGCAGCTGCAAAAGAGGTTGTTTTTACATTCCAAGTAGCCTTAAGCACATTCCTTGAAGGGGTGGGGCTTGCTACAGCAGCTCCCTGCTGACTCACATCCTGCCAGGTGGGAGGAGTTAGCCTAGTTTCTGTTTTTTAAATCAGTCAGCAAACTGTCCTTGTGAGAAGCAGATTAAGCAGACTACTTTCAAATAAGGAATTAAACAGAAAATAAATAAAGGAGAAAGAAAGGAGCACTGGTAAGTTCCTGGGGTAAATTTGTTGTTTAGATTCTAGTATTGTTTTAGCTGCTAGTAGGTCTTTGTTAGCATAACAGCATAAACTTGTAACAAGTCGGAAAAGAAATATCCAAAGACTTGTAAAAAAATTAAATCAAGTAAATTAAGACCACAACAAACAGTTAATCTACAAAAAAAACATATTAATAAGAAATGGAGGTAGTCAGCCAGCAGTGGGAGGGGGGTTTCTCAGTGTTTTGCATCGAGTGTCACATGTATGACTATCTGCCTGCCGGGCAGAAGTCCTGGGTGTGCGTTTGCTGCAGTGAGCTCCTGGCCTTCAGGGAACGTGTTTCTTCCCTTGAAGCCAAGGTAGCAGACCTGGAGAAGCACAGAGAGGAAGTGAGGCTGGAGGATAAGATCCCCAGAGATACAATAGGAGCATCCCACTCCGTGCTGAGCAGCCCTCCAGATGCCTTGGAAAATGGGGGCCTTGGGCAGGGAGAACATCAGTCTGAGGAAGAGGGACCGGCTCCCTTAGTTGGGACCCCTTCCTCAGAGGCTGTGCCCATATCTTCGTGCACCGAAGATACTTCTTGACAGGTGGTAGGAGGTAGGCTTCTTGTAGTGGGTGATTCGATTGTCCGGAACATAGAAAGCTGGGTTTGTGATGGACGTGATGACCGCATGGTAAATTGCCTGCCGGGTGCAAAGGTCGCGGACATCACGAGGCATCTAGATAGTGCTGGGGTGGAGCCAGTGGTCGTGGTACACATTGGTACCAATGGCATTGGGAAGGCTAAGCGGATGGTCCTGGAAGCCAAATTTAGGTTGCTAGGTAGAAGATTAAGGTCCAGGACCTCAAAGGTAGCATTCTTGGAAATGCTACCTGTTCCACGTGCAGGGACAGCCAGACAGGCAGAGCTCAGGAGCTTCAATGCGTGGATGAGGCAGTGGTGTCGAGAGGAAGGATTTAGATTTGTTAGGAACTGGGGAGCATTTTCAGGAAAGCCAGACCTGTACAAAAGGGATGGGTTACACTTGAACAAAAATGGAACCAGACTGCTGGCGATTAATATTAAAAAGATTTCAGAGCAGCTTTTAAACTGATTCCTAGGGGAAAGTCAACAGGAGCTGGGCAGCTTCCGGTTCGAGAGGGTGAAATGCCAAGTATGGAGGACAAAATCTACACACAAATGGCTGAGTCAACAGAAAAGATAGATAGTAGTAGTCGAGAGGTAGGACATGGTAGGCCTTCTACAAATTCTCACAAACAGCCAAAGTTGAAAGTGCACCAGAGAAATAAATATAAATGTCTGTATAAACGCTAGAAGCCTTCAAACAAAAATAGGGGAGTTGGAATATTTGGCAAAAGAAAAAAATATTGATATTATTGGCATAACAGAAACCTGGTGGATGGAGGAAAACAAATGGGACACAAAGATTCCAGGTTATAAACTGTACAGGAAAGACAGGAGAGGGAAAAATGGTGGCTGTGTGGCCCTGTACATAAACGAAGAGCTAGAATCTCATGAATTAGAACTTCAAGAAATTTCAAACTCACCTACAGAAACATTGTGGATAAAAGTCCCAGGACAAAAAACTAATCTAGCACTAGGGATCTGCTATCGCCCTCCCAACCAAACTCCAGAGGCAGACTGCCATCTGGAAAATGAAGTTAAACAGGCTTCAAAAAGAAATACATTAGTCATAATGGGGGACTTCAACTATCCCCAAATAGATTGGCCAAATTCTTGTTCTACGCATGAAAGAGAGACAAGGTTCCTCGACATGCTAGCTGATTATTCCCTTGAGCAGATGGTCATGGAACCAACCAGGGAAAGGGATCCTGGACTTGGTGCTAACTAATGAACAAGATCTCGTTCAAGATGTCCTTGTAACTGAGCCCATAGGTACCAGTGACCATAACACAATAACCTTCAACGTAAGTTTGGATAGCAAACTGTCAGTGAAAACTAACACGGAGACATTAAACTTTCACAAAGGGAATTTCACCAAAATGAGAAAAATTGTAAAGAACAAACTAAAAGGAGCAGTAAAAAAATCAAATCCCTCCAAAATGCTTGGAAACTGTTTGAAAATACCTTAAAACAGGGCGAACTAAAATGCATTCCAATAAAAAGAAAGAGGCATGGAAAGTCCAAAAGGACACCAGTATGGCTTACAAATGAAGTAAAAGATGGGATTGGAAAGAAGAAAAACTCATTTAAGAAATGGAAGGCTCTTCCTACCGAGGAGAACAGAAAGGAACACAAGCTCTGGCAAACTAAATGCAAAGCAACAGTCAGGAAAGCCAAGAGAGATTTTGAGGCACATATAGCTAAGAATATTTTAAAAAACAACAAAAACTTCTTTAAGTACATCAGAAGCAGGAACCCAACTAGAAAAGCAGTTGGGCCACTCGACGACAATGGTCAGAAAGGGAAAATCAGTGAAGACAAGGAGATTGCTGAGCGGCTAAATGACTTCTTTGCCTCCGTTTTCACACAGGAGGACAGACAACATATGCCTGCAGCTGAGTCAGTTTTTTCAGGGAGGGAATTAAAAGAATTAAAACAGATAGTCAGTCAGTCAGTCGAAACAGATAGAGATAAACAAGGAGGATGTTCTCACATGCCTTACTAAACTAAATGTCAACAAATCACCAGGTCCAGACGGCATCCACCCCAGAGTTCTTAAGGAACTCAAGTGTGAAATTGCTGAACTTCTAGCTAAGATATATAACCTTTCTCTAAGATCAGGCACTGTACCCGAGTACTGGAGGGAGGCAAATGTAACACCAATCTTCAAGAAAGGATCCAGAGGTGATCCAGGAAATTATAGACCAGTCAGTTTAACCTCAGTTCCAGGCAAAGTGATGGAAACCATTATTAAAGAAAATATTACTAGGCACATAGAAGAACAGGCATTGCTGAAAGAAAATCAACATGGTTTCTGCAAAGGCAAATCATGTCTTACTAACTTGTTAGAATTCTTTGAAGGTGTAAATAAACACATAGATAAAGGGGACCCAATTGATATTGTTTACCTTGACTTTCAAAAGGCTTTTGACAAAGTCCCTCACCAAAGGCTCCTAAATAAGCTCTTCAGCCATGGAATCAGAGGACAGGTCTTGTCCTGGATTGGAACCTGGCTAAACTGTAGGAAACAAAGGGTGGTAATAAATGGACATTTCTCTGGGTGGAAAGAGGTGAGAAGTGGCGTACTCCAAGGTTCAGTTTTGGGTCCGTTACTTTTTAATTTATTCATTAATGATCTGGAAGTAGGAGTGAATTCTGAGGTAGCAAAGTTTGCAAACGACACTAAATTGTTCAGGGTAGTTAAAAATGAAACTGATTGTAAAGAGCTCCAGAAAGATCTCTCGAAATTGAGTGAATGGGCAACAAAGTGGCAAATGCATTTTAACCTAAACAAGTGTAAAGTCATGCACATCGGGGCAAAGAACCCCAACTACACCTACCAATTGATGGGGTCAAAGCTTTCCGAGACAAACCAGGAAAGGGATCTTGGGGTTTTGGTGGACAGCTCAATGAAGAGGTCAACCCAGTGCGCAGCAGCAGTGAAAAAAGCAAATTCTATGCTAGGCAGGATCAGAAAGGGAATCGAAAATAGGCCCAGCATTTGGAGTACTGTGTACAATTCTGGTCTCCGCACCTTAAGAAGAATATAACGGAACTGGAAAAGGTACAGAAAAGGGCAACAAGAATGATCCAAGGGATGGAGCGGCTCCCTTATGAAATCAGGTTGCAACGCCTTGGTCTTTTCAGCCTTGAAAGACGGCGTTTAAGAGGTGACTTGATCGAAGTGTATAAAATCATGCATGGGATAGAAAAGGTGAATAAAGAAAAATTATTTTCTTTGTCACAAAACACTAGGACTAGAGGGCACTCCCTGAAGCTCCAAGGTAGGAAAATTCGGACTAACAAAGGGAAATATTTCTTCACCCAGAGGGTCATTGGGTTATGGAATTTGCTTCCAGAAGAGGTTGTGACAGCTGTCAGCCTGAACAACTTCAAGGCAGGATTAGACAGATTCATGGATACCAAGTGTATCGGTAGTTACTGAAAAGGACATTCAAGTGCCACCTCGGAGTTGGTTGAGGCAGGCAGGATTTCCCTGGGTACTGGTTGTGGGGGGTCGGGAGCAGGTTAGGGTTTTGCCCTCCCTTCTGCTCGAGATCCCCGTGTACAACTGGTGGGCCACTGTGTGATACAGAATGCTGGACTAGATGGGCTGAGGTCCGATTCAGCATGGCTCTTTTTATGTTCTTATGTTCTTATGTTCCCTCACTGAGTAAATTTATTGCACTTTGAATTCAGTTCACAGCAATGGAACTAAGCTGAGGATAGACAGGGAAAGTGAGTAAAGGAAAGACAAGATGGGGCATTTTAAAAGCATGTGAAAATAGGATGACAGATGTTCAAATGGGACTTTTCCTGCCAAATTTGGATCATTGGAGTTTATGACTTACACTATTTATTAGTTCTGTGCAAAATTATTGTTATTCCTCGTAAGTCAGATCAAATTTGTTACATTTGTTGTGACCTGCGCCAAAAACTTAAGAATTGAAACTTACCCAATACCTTTTCATTTGAACTTTGTAAACCTCTGAAGCTTTCCAAACTGTTTCATTTTCAGTGCAAGCAAGCAAAGCAAAGCCAAAAAGACTGCCATTCCTCTTTAAATTAACAGCCTCTCACCATTAAGAAAGGGAATCAGCAGGAGAAACAGAGTTTACTGGGAAATAAACTGAGAAAGCACAAAATCCTGGAAAATATAGTTTGAGAAGGCAAGGAGCCCTATGCCAGAGAATTCAAAAGGCCCTGCCCTAACTACATTTCCCAGAATTTTGCTCAGCATCAGAAAGCCCCAATCAGGAGAGAGAAGAGATTTGTCCCTCCATAGCAGCAGCCAGCCAGAGTTCCAATAAATTGTTGAATCTGTAAAGAGGAGGCCTGTCTGATACATCTAGTAAGTAAATCTCTATGTTGGACTGGGAAGAAATCCCTAAATGGAATTTCTATTGGTTAATATGAGACGCATTCAATGAGATAACTGTTGTGGCTTTTAAAAAAAGGGTTTGTCGAAACTTTAAAACATTCCCTAAAATGAGCAGATGTATGGATATTCCTGAAAGTTGGGGAGAATGATGATCAAGAGAATGATCACTCTTGTAGTGGTTTTTTTTTAAAAAAAATGTTGTTTATAAAAACTTTAAAAATTACCCAAAATCAGTAGATAAGTGAAACGTTCTGAAATGTGATGGGCTAACAGTAGCAAATATTTCTACCATTATAGCAAGTTTCGCTCCAATAGCTTTAAAAATGAAGGAGAAAGAGTCCTTGAAGTTTCCCCACTTGAGCAATTACTTGCTATAATGAAAAAGTAACGAAATTTCATTACGCACATTGTAGTACTGAAATTTTTACTAACAATACTTTAGAAACACTTTAGAAACTTAATGCCAGCATCCCCTAATTTTGTAATGAGTTTTGAAATATATTTTTTTCATCGATCGCACAGCTCTACTATTCATGTATCTTTATTTGGGATGTTTGTGGTAGGATTCCATGTTTTGTTCTGCCTCAGACAACAAAGTGTCCGAACAGCCCTGAGAACAGGCTTTCTTCAGATATAAAGATGGACAGTCTAGCACCATCATTTCTCCAGGATACGTTGCTTCAAGTGCACTTTCAGGCCAAGTGTTGTGCTACACACAAAACTTTCTATCTGTGTCAAATGGGAGATAGTTGGTATCTCCCTTCTCTTGAAACATATTCATTTTTACTATGGGTTTTAGATTTGCCATTGCACTATAATTTCCTTGACTCTGCTATATCAATCACATCCTATAATGAATGTTGAACAAGGTTTCACTTTGCTGACATTTGGACTTGGCAATTGATTTTTGAGCACAGCTGGAGCAATACATTTTCTGTACAGTGTACTTAGTGAGATCATATCAAGAATACTCCCAAAATAACCTGTGATAAGTCTTTGCAAATCATGGAATTATTCCTGTATAATGTAGCCAGCTTGAACAAACCACAAATAGCAAGGGAAAAAAATCACTACAGACCTATGATAAAACACAGAGAACTGAAAATTGTCAAATATAAACCACAGGCATGAAATGAATATCAGGACAAGATAAATGACATATGGAAATGATTCAGGAGACCTCCTGTTGGTTGAAGAGAAGCAAATATGTACCAGAAAATAAGAAATATAATGATATTTTATCTATGTTTGAGCTCACACATGGAAATGTATTACCTGTATTGATATAAATTTACTAGTTGACAGATAACAAAAAAAATTAAAATCAAAGACAAGATTATGTTAGTCTGGAATATCGATATTCAGAGTATTTTAGCATCTTAGAGAATAACTGAAGGAACAAAATTGAACCATGTCAACAAATTCTTCATCCATGTCAACAAAAGTTGTGTGTTGCTCTGAATTTTCTTTGAGAATCCAGAGCAAATCATGACTTCAAGCCTACATAAATAGTTGCACTGGTTCTGTTTACATAGCTATCTTGTATCCGCTAGGCTTGGATTACCCAGGGACAGGGAATGACACTTACCACCACCCCTGTTCTGGCAATAGAGGCTGCAGGTCATAAAATGAATGGTGGCCATTCCTCATCAGCGGGAGTGTCATTAGCTAGGGAACAAAGGGGTGCAAGGCAATTCCTCCTTTTCCCCTGCCCTTTCAGATATGTTTTTGCACCATGGCCAACATCACTCCAAGTGAGGAGCAACTATCTCTAGACATTTCCCACTTGATGGCCTCGTCTATGACAGAAAAGGCAGGTGGGGCAGTAAGGGTGGCCATTAAGCTGTGCCAAATCAAGTTCAGTATTACTGGATGTTCTGAACTCCTTCCCACTTTCACAGTGGTCCTGGGGACTGGAGGTAAGGACTTCCTCTAATCTTCGCAGCAGCTCGAGGGCTGGCAGTTAAAAGCATCCTGAGGCTGATCCAGAATTCGAGATGGAATCATCTCAAGGCTAAAGTATTCATATAGAACTGTCTTAAGTCTACTTCTGCATCTGAGGAAGTAGACTTAATCTACAAAGATCTGCACAAACCACCCAATTAAAGTATTAAATCCAATTTTATTTTGTGAGTATGGTCTTGTTATTTCATAATTGGGCATCAAAGTCTCTAAAGTGCTAAATTTAAGATCTGTTTTGCAAAGAGTTTTGTCTAGTGAAGAAAATGGTTGAGAACAGAAAATAAAAAGCAATACAACAGAAATGGCCCCGAGTAATGATATTAATATAGTTCTATATGTTGGAACCAGTGTAGAACTCTGTGGAAATTGAAAGAGAAAAGTTTGTTAGTTCAGTGAAAAGTTTTATCTTTTTATACATTGTGCAGCTGTACGTAGACATGGGCAAACTATGGTTCTAAATGGTTCTAAAGTACTTACAAAACTGAAATTCTGGTGGTGAAAACTAGGGGGTGCTGGTGCTTTGCTTCTACAGTGTTGCTATAGTTCTGGTGGTGAAAATTTCAGAACTCTAACAAAACTTTCAAAATTTCATTATTGGCAATTTTATGACAGAACCAATTAGGAACTGCAATTTATAATAAAATTATGAAAGTTTGATTAGATTTCTGAAATTTTCACCACCAGAACTTTAGGAACAATGTAAAACAAAGCACCAGCACCCCCTAGTTTTCACCACCAACATTTTAGTTTTGTAAGTACTTTAGAACCATTTAGAACCATGAATTGCCCATGCCTAAATCACTAGTAAGTGCTATTAATTCATCCCCAGAGTGAGTATTAAGTATCATTAACAAAATCTTCCCTTGGGGGGTGCAACATCATGCATTTGCTGTTCAAGAGCATTGATAGTAACCACTATCATATGCTCCAGATGTCCTGCACTGCAAGAAATCTCAGGCCCAAAGTTTCAGTAGGCAAAGAATAGTATTGGCTTCAATGAAACAATTCCTAATTTGATGATCCTATTCAGCTTTTTACTGAAATTTACTTTGTATTATTTCAATGGAAATGATTTATCGGAATGCATCTTCAGAGGACACAAGGAGACATTTTTATTGTCTTTTGATAAATTTGTTCTTTCTGTTTGTCTATTTTTCAAGCCAATCGACTTGAATCATAACCATGATGGCCATATAGCCTTCATTTATTTCAGCAAGACAGAATTAACTTTGAGTTTATGTTTTCAATAGTATGTTTTCAATAGTATGTTTTCAATATTGACCGCTATTTCTGCTATCTTACATTAGGAAAGTAGTCATCTTCACATCATTTTACTTTTAAGGCTAAATATTTTATTGTAGAAACTTGGAAAATTTTAATATTAAAAATATAAAGGAAGAATAATGATTGAATTGAGCCAATAAGCCATCAGTCTTTCAGCTTCTGCAGCAGTGATGTTCTTGATGCTAGTAAGTAATTAATCAACACAGGCAATGGTGGGTAACTTTTAGTCAGGTCTATTCACAAACTTGTTATTGTGTTTGCATATTCCAAAATAGTCATTAATTAATAATTCAACCATCAATTACTTAGATTCATTCTTTAAAAGTTCATTTTGCTTGATTTTACCAATATAGTCAGTTTCTTATTTTTAAAGACACTATCATGTAGCCTCGCCTTTCTTTTGTTTATCTCCTCCTTGTTATGTAGCTACATATTTGTTGCATTTTTACAATCAGGATTTTGTTCAAATTTTAAAATCTTTTTACAAAAATGAAAAAAAGAAGTTCTTGACAGTAATAGTAGTTTTGTAGTTGGGCCAATTACCTAGAGAGGTAGTAGGGGTTTTCTTATCTGGATTTCTTCAAAATATGAGTGGACGTCTTGCTGAAGTTCTTGTGTTAAGCAGGAGGCCCCTCAAAATTTATGATTCAGTGATTCTAAAGAATAATAATAATAATATGTACTGTACATTAAACTACTGTTCCTAGTTCATGCCTCCATGGTGAAATATTGATGCAAGCAATATGTTTATTTCAAAAATCAATCAAGCCATACTGTAATCTTATGTACTTTGTCCTAGAATTCAGGCCCCTTTGTGGTCAATGGACAGGTTAGGGGTTGTAGGCTCAAAACATCAATCATTCTATATCAGAATGCATTGCTGAATCCTATGTGAATTACCTTAATGTTTAATTAGATTTAAATCCAGGACAATTCTACAGCAGAAAGAACTGGATGCTGAAGATTTATAATAAAGGAAAATAGAGAAAAAATGTTTTTTTCCCTTTAAATGGTGGCACTGTAAATTATATTATATTAATTTGTGATAATTTTGTTTTATGTTCTTTTTTACTTCATTCCATTGCAGTAGAATTTGCATTAGATTATAACTGCTAGAAATAGTTTGTTGTAACTAAAACATATAAGTGTGTGTCATTTGAGTCTAATAGAAGTGATCTGATTTATGAAATCTAACACAATAACAACTTGTGATCTGTCAAACGTAATGTGGTTCACCAAATGCACATGTGGTTCTCAATCTTTGGGTCCCCAGATGTTTTGGCCTTCAACTACCAGAAATCCTAACAGCTGGTAAACTGGCTGGGATTTCTGGGAGTTGTAACCGCTTTGAGTCCCCCCAGGGGTGAGAAAGGCAGCATATAAATACTGTAAATAAAATAAATAATGCATTTTATTCTCCAGTGTGACTCAATGGAAGTAATACTGGAGGACTAAAGATCCCTGGAAAGAGAACCTCAATGGTCAGCTTCTGGAAGAGGTTGACTATAGTGTAGTGCTGGATGATCTAGAGGTGTGCTGTTGGATGGCCTCTAGGTTTCATGTAAAAGTGTTGTGTTATTTCATGTAAAAAATATTTGTGGTTTTTCACTTCCATGTGGATTCTGTGTCCCCAACCCTATTAAATGCAGAGAGCTGACTTTGGTTAATTTCATTTTGTATTTGAAATGTCTTGCAGCAGTTTTGTTCATTTTAATTTCTAGTGCCATTCATACTATTTCCCTTCTTTTTCCTTTTGTTTTGATTCCTTCATCCATTTTGTCTTGTTATGCATTCCTGGCAACAGGTTGTGTAATCATTTCCACCGTCTAACTCATGGAGTTCAGGTATGAAATTGATCCATTTGTTTTTAGGACTATGGCCTATCCAACTGCTTTATATAATAATATAACACATCAGTAATATGCTATGATTTTAAAGCTTTCCAACCTTGAACATGCTAGAGGTGTTAATTGTCCCTTGCTTATGCTTAAACTGTTAGCGTGAGCTCGGGTGATTTAGGTAGGGAATTAAGATTACAACTCTGGTAGCTTTCTCAATGAGCCATCATGGAAAAGTTGAGCAAAATGTGAAATACCTGGTTTTGAAAAACTCTGAAGATTCACTCATGATCTAACACAGCTGTTTGTGTTGTCATTGTACTTATTCCATGCTTACTAAAAACAAAAAAGAGAAGAAGATTAATATGTTCAACAGGAAATGTTTCCTACTCATTCAAGCCACCCGGGCTGGCTTTTTAGCAACTGCACATGTTAAGTGGATGATGCTTGAATGCAAAATATGACCTGATCTTTGAGCATGGCAGGCAGAAAAGTATGACACATTACTGATTCATTCACCATTTGGCAGGGCAGGTGGAAGTCAGAACACAGAAATCTGAATCAGTAATAGAAACAAGATAATATGTAGCCAACTCCATAGCACAAGCACTGAAATCCTGAGGCATAAAGAGATGCTAAAACTCCAGAGCAGATTCTTGATCATCTGTACATGGCATGGGGGTCCCACCCAACAGAGATATCAACCTACAATACAGCATAAGTCTGAACCTGATTATGTCCATTTCATCCAACAATTGCTGTATATATTTTGAACAATAGACAAGCAGATTTTTGAAATGCCTCAACATAGTATGGCATCTAGGTCAGCCATGAGTCAATTCATTCATTTTGATTAATGAGGTAAAGTTTTAATGGCATGCAAAAATGTGAGAAGTGAGATTGAGAGATGTGGGAGTGAGGAGGTCACACAAGTATATTACTCTTTCGATCACTTATGTTTAAAGAAAAAATATAGTTAAAAAGTTGTTCATTTTCAGCAGCTGGTTTGCATTTCAGAGTGAGATTACTATACCTTTTCCTCCTAGCGTTATTAATCACAAACCAAAGGAAACAGAAGCTGACAGTGCCATCATTTCCTTTACATCGGAATCTTTCACAGTGCTGATATTGTTCATATCAGGGGGGGTTTCTTTATAAGTTGTATTTAATGCACATTATATTCTTAGTGATTCAATTCTAAAGCAATTTTGGCATAATAAAAGTTTACATTATATTTGTGTTGCTTCTAAAATAATAAAATTTAAACTGGTTGGCAGGTTATGCTTAATAGAATGACATGGGAGAAAATGGGCCACGTGTGATGCCCAAATCCATATCAAGAATCTAAAGAGCTCATCTGATTTTGGACAATAATGATGATTATTATTTTAGTCAGAATACGTCCTATGCTCTCTAGAAAGTGTAGTGGAAAATTTTGCCATGTTATTGGTCATCTGGATGTGTTTTAACTTTAGGAAAGTCCTTTTAAAGATCTACATGATAAATGTTCCCCACATTCCTTTTCTAACACTTCTCATTGCTTTAAAAAACCAGTTGTGGGTGGGGAGGATGTTTTGAATTAATAGGAAAAAATATATAGATTGAGATCCAGTGAGATGTGTGTGGCCCCCAAACCTGTTCGGCTTTTGTAAGTATAACCTCTTAATGTGAACAGCATTCCTACACTGCAAATCATAGAGTTGGAAGAGACCTAGTGGGCCATCCAGTCCAACATCCTGCCAAGAAGCAGGGAAATCACATTCAAAGCACTCCTGACAAATGGCCATTCAGCCTCTGCTTACAAGCATCCAAAGAAGGAGTCTCCACCACACTTTGGGGCAGGGAGTTCCATAGCTGAACAGCTCTTACAGTTAGGAATGTTCAGATGGAATCTGCTTTCCTGTAGTTCAGGGGTCGGGAACCTTTTTGACTCAGAGAGC
This sequence comes from Anolis apletophallus, assembly GCA_030556195.1. Lineage (NCBI taxonomy): Eukaryota > Metazoa > Chordata > Lepidosauria > Squamata > Anolidae > Anolis > Anolis apletophallus. The sequence continues at coordinate 92,718,509 of JARBWK010000012.1, read as the reverse complement.
CATGAAAGCAAAATATTTGGAAATGTATTTCACTGAGAGCCATAATCTGGCTCTGCAAAAGGCATGCTCAGGACTCTGGGAAGGAAGAGAAGGCAGAAGGAAAGAAAGATAGACAGAGGAAATAAAGGAGGGAGGGGGAGAGGAAAAAAGAAAAGAAGAATGAACTATGGAAAAGGAAGAAAAAAAGCAGGAGAGAGACAAGGAGGGGAAATGAAAGAAGGAAATAGGAAGGGAGGAAAGGAAAGGAAAAGGTGGGGAAAAGAAAGGAAAGGGAGTGAGGAAAAAGTAAAATAATGAAGGGAAAAGAAGAAAAGAAAGAAGGGGAGAGGGGGAAGTGAAAAGATAGGAAGGAGAAGGAAATGAAGACGGGGGAAAAGAATAGAAGAGGAAAGAAGGAAGAGGGAGAGAGGAAAAAGGAGAGAAGGAGAAGGAAAGGGTAAAGGGGAAAAAGAAAGGAAGGAAGAGGAAGGAAAGAAGAGGGAGAAGGGAGGAAAGAAGGAAGGGGAGAGAGGGAGGGAAAAGGAAGGAGAGAAGGAAAGAATGGAAAAGGAAGGAAGGAACGAAGAGGGAGGGAGGAAAGAAGGTAGGGAGAGAGAGAGGAAAAAGAATGAAAGAAAAAGAGGGAAAAAGAAAGGAAGAGAAAGGAAGGAAGGGGGAGGAGGGCACGGGGCCAAGGTGGACCTTGGTGTCGACGTCGGCGAGGCAGTCCCTCCGGAAGGCGTCGAAGAGGCAGTGGCTCTTGAGCTGCCCGACGATGAGGGCGATGAGCTGGGCGTCCCCTGGGGGCAGCGAGGCCGGGTCCGTGGCAGAGGACAAAGAGGAAGATGAGGTGAGGTGCCACCACCGGGCTCCTCCATCCCCGGTGAAGAAGGCGCAGGGCCCCGAGAGCAGCGGGGGATGAGGAAGAGGCGGCGATGGCGACGCGGAAGCAGCAGTAGTGGCACATTTGCATCACTCCTTCCCGCTGCATGCTGGGAAACGGAGGCCCGGGCTGCTCTGGAGAGCCAGATGCAATCAGGAAAAGAGCCACATCTGGCTCCCGAGCCATAGGTTCCCTACCCTGCTGTAGTTTGAAGCCATTGTTCCCCGTCCTAATCTCCAGGGCAGCAGAAAACAAGCTTGCTCCCTCCTCCCTATGACTTCCCTTCATATATTTACACATGGTATTGTGTCTCCTCTCAGCCTTCTCTTCTGCAGGCTAAACATGCCCAGCTCTTTAAACTGCTCCAGGTCATTTTAGACCCCCTCCTCTGGACGTATTCCAGCTTGTCAACATCTCCCTTCAAATGTGGTGTCCAGAATTAGACACAATATTCCAGGTGTGGTCTGACCAAGGCAGAATAGAGGGGTAGCATGGCTTCCCTGGATTTAGACACTATACTGCTATTTATGCAGACAGGAATGCATGGCATTGATGGCTCATGTTTAACTTGTTATCCATGAGGACTCAAAGATCTTTTTCACATGTACTGCTATTGAGCCAAGCATCCCCCCATTCTGTATCTTTGCATTTCATTTTGTGAATAGGATGCATCTTCCCCTTTCCCATCTCTGCCTACATTGAAGAGTATGCAAATCTGAAAGAGAACCCTCTTAGAATTATAGGACATGATCCCACTTCCACTGCCATAGCTAAATCCAATGAAACAATGGATTTTCTGGCTGAGAATTCTAAGTAATTTCCCCTACACAGCAAATCCCATATTCCCAGAGGGTGAAACCATGACAATTAAAGTGGACTCCTAGTCCAAGATCCTGCATTGGGAAATGTATCATGTAACTACATCTCCCAATGATACTCCCTCTCAAAACAATCAAATAAACAAACAAAAAAATCACCTTCCCACCACAATTTCTTCATGGGGGGGGGGGGGTTCTGAACAGGGATGTGACCAACTATTTTTCTGTAGATAAATGCATTCAGACAGGCATCTATAGAAACCTCTGTGTGTCTTTGCAAGATGTTTTCAAATGACATAATTTTCATCTGTCCAGATACAGGTCTATAGGAAGATATTTCCCTGCTTATCCCCTCCCCGCCTCTCCCGACACTCTCTGACAACACAGAAATGGTGACCTATGCAACAACCATCATGTGAGTTGCAGTGGCATAAATCTGACTTACACTGTCACAATTCACTTTCAGTTCGCCATAGTATTGTAGCTGCATAGTATGAAAAGGTGACAGTCAACCATATACACTGAGATGATAGAGTTCTTGATTGTGCGCTTTTCAATAAAAAGTGAGGCTCATGCTTTCTTCCTAATGTGCCACTTTAATCTATACGGTGATTTTGTTGTTGTTTTTAAATAAAAAATGTTTTGAGAAGAATCCACAAATATTCACCCGCCCTTTGATGTCTGAAATTACATACTTCTGAATCCAATCTCATCAGTGCACCTGAAGGTCCAATGCTTTTACAACAACCTTATCAGAAATTTCATTTCTTGGGTTTCCTAAAGATTATTTCTAAGCATATTCTATTCTTTTTGTTAAAACCTATTATTAGCTATTTACTTATTCAAGGCAAATTGGTGTTATTATTGATTGATTAAAGGACAAAAGGAATTATGATATTACTGTTTTGTTTCTTCATTCTTCTGTGCTGACTGCCATAGCTGAAGTGTCATTTATGAATATTATCTATGTATAATTTTTCCTTTTAGAATTTTGTCATCCAAATAATGGGCATAGAACTAATTAGTTATGCTTTCTTTCAAGATGTAATTATTTTGTCTGAAAATAACTGGAGTTTTGAAAAGAGAACAAATCCAGTTTTGAGCAACTGTTTTTAATATAAAAGTTTAGATGTCATTGACTTGTAATTTATAATTAAAACATTTACGAACTTTGTTGTTGTGTTCTTTCAAGTCATCTCCAAACCATGGTGAGCCCAAGGAAACCAGTCATGTGGTTTTTATGGCATGATCTGATCAGATGAGGTGTGCCTTTTTCTAAGACCTTCATCTTACGGGGCTAAAATTGGCAGCAAATGCCGATCTAGCCTCCGTCACCCATGGATCCAGCTAGCTCCATCAGATGATGTTTTGCCAGCTCCATGGGTGAAGGAGGGTGAAACCAGTGTGCCACCACTACTGTGGCAACACGGGAGGCTTCCCATGTTGCTATTTACTTTCATAGGGGGAAGCCGTGTACCTCATGTGTGCACCATGCTTCACCCCATAGGTTCAGCTGCCGGAGGAGCCCAGCGAAGTGGGACATGGCGTGGGCAGCACCCACACACCCCGCAGTGAAGCGGAGCGATATGAGATACTTTCAGCTGCCATGTGATGAAGTTGTTTGACTAGCCTCAGATCACCTAGTGGATTCTCATGTCTGAGCAAATATTTAAACTCTGGTTTCCAGAGTAATGATACTTTAGTTGTCAAATCACTACACCATACTAGCTCTCATTTAAAAACTGTTATTGTGTGCCTTCAAGTCATTTCCAGCTTCTGGCAACTAATGTGAAACTATTTGTGGGTTTTCTTACCAAAATTATTCATAATGGGTTTGCCTTTACCTTTCTTTGAGGCCAAAAGTTTGGGAAGATCTTTACTGACCCCTTAGTGCAAAGTGGCCTGAAACAGCTCCATGGTGATTAAACTATACCTGGAATAGATCTGGTTTAATACAACCTTGACACACATTAATCAAAGCTACGGATTGCTTTGAATTCTGCCCAGAATTCAGAGCAAACTGTGACTTTGCACCCATGTAAAGCTGAGTGGGTTCTGAAATGAAACCAGACACAACTGTTTACATGGCCATCCCATGTTCAGTGAAGCAAGGAAGAGATCAGAGAAGGGAGCATGTAGAGGAGAGCGTGATGATTGACAAGCAAGACCAGTGTCACTCCAGGAAACTGCTGAAATAAAGTGAATGGAAGATGATGATAACAGTGGTCGTCCGGCAGCAGTGAACTGGATATGGTGCTTCTGTGCACTCAGGACTCCCTCCCACCTCCACAGCACCCAGGAGATGGGTGAGGTCAAGCCAATGTATCCCACACCAGATTGCTGACAGGATAACAAGTGTAGGTTCACCCTGTAACTTTATCAGAATATCCCAATGATTTGTAATGGTCAAGTAGAGATTCAAACCATAGTCTCCAGTGTGGTAGTCCAATATGGAGGAGCAATGTTAGACAACAACTGGTATAGATTGTACAGTTCACATAATAAGCAGCATTTAGACCAAGGAAGCCCAAAATAATTTCCAATATTATGAAACTCAGGAGGTATAAATTTGACACAGCTTCGCTGGATTAGAGTTGAGTCAGCTGACAGACATTTTGTACAATAGGGTTACACTCAAAGCCCTTAAAGGCAAACTAAAATATGCCCAGCTTAAAGAAGAATGTTGCTGGTTGCCACTGAAAACATTTTCATGTTGGTACCAGGTAAGCTGCTTTCAGAAGGACATTCAGTAATTGAGGCATCAGTATTGAGAAATACTACTTCCTTGTGGCAAAAAATAAAATTTAGATGGCTAAATTCTACACATTAACTTTCCTGGTACATTTTATGAAACATTATGGTCTTGGAGCTTGCTCATGTGTTGATAAGAAAAGTTATATACATATAGATAGAAAATAGACTTAGTAAAAGATTTGTGATCAGTTCACAGCACACATACTGGATCGTGGAGAATTCATCTACTTACGGATGGCTTCAGCATGTCATCGTTTTAATTCTTCTTACAGCAGCTTTCAAAGTTATGGGCCAGTGCATGTTAGCTGGAGCAGACTTCTGTTAGGTAGTTACTACATAGATATCATATGCTATAACTTTCTCTATTTCCTTTATTTTAATATTTATAGCATTTTAATCACTTTGTACACTATGACCTCAAAAAGAGATGTTTGACCATCTTATAAATAATCAACCTTTTTTCCCCATGGAACTTTGAGAATTTGGATTTCCTTTTTTGATTTTGAAGATTCCTTGGAGACTCAAAGCTACTTTTAACTTGTTAGCACAAATTTCTTTTTATACTTGAATGAAGAAGAAAGTTCCTAGAATAATGTAGTGAGGTTTTTTCATTTCATGCATAAATGTAGAGGAATTAAAATGTATCTCAGCATTTGCGATGTTTAAAATTCATGCATTAAAGTGGGTATGAAATGGCAAAGTTGAAAATCTAAATGTAACACATAATTGCTTAATATACTCACTGTCTGTTGTTTAGCTATTTGAATATAGTGGATGCAGTTTACATATTTATAACTGTAAAAGTCATTGAATCAAATCCTAAACCTATTCATATGATGGTTTTGTCTAAAAAGGAAATCAAAGCTATAAGCTGTCCATATGGTTTCCTAACGTTACAGTTCTGTGGCGGACAGGGTTAAAGGGCTGAGTTGGAAGTATTTCAGCATAGAAGAACTAAAACACACTATAAGGTCTAATGAATACACCATGGGATATAGGTATCTTTCATTATTTATAATGATGTGGGAAAGCACAAGGTCCCATCTGATCTTGGAAGCTAGGCAGGATCAGGTGTGATTTAACAATGAAATTCTTCACTAAGTATCTTCTCAAAGAAATGATTTAGTAATTTTCTTTCTGCTACAAAGACCCACAAATTGGGACTTATTCTGGATACAGCCCACAAAAAAGGTGGGGAAAATCCCATGTGGTTGTTTTGCAGTACTTTTTCCCCATGGAGAAAGGGATGTTTGATGCATAGAAAAATGCTGTAATTGGGGTTTGTTCTGCATAAAATTTGTACATTGCTAAAGCACAATTTCTTGTGCAAAAAAATCATTTTCTGTGCAAAAGTTAATGTTTTCCATATGCAGATTTCTTCACAAAACAACTGCATAAGAACCAAACTCATTCATTCATTCATTCATTCATTCAATTTAATATTTGTTAATCGCCCTCCATCCCAGATGCTCCAGGCAATTTACATAAAGAAACAGCATTAAAACAGACAAGTATTAAAATCAGAATTATAAAACAAAAGCTCTATTAAAAAGCCAGGTCTTAAGTGCCTGCACAAAGGATCGCAGATCACGCATGGCTCTCAGATAAGAGAGCAGAGAGTTCCATAGAACAGAAGCAGTAATAGAAAAGGCCCTGCGTCTCATACTATCAAGACATACTTCTCTGGGACCTGGTATATACAAAAGATTTCGTTGAGTGGGGCGAGGCGATCATTGATAGTAGAGAGAAGAGAGGCGGTCTCTGAGGTATGCTGACCCCTGGCCATACAAGGCTTTAAAAGTTAGGACCAGCATCTTGTACAGGGCCCGATATTCCATTAGGAGCCAATGGAGATGTTGCAGCGTAGGAGTTATATAGCATTTCATCGGTGATTTAGCGAGTAGGCTGGCTGCTGCATTCTAGATGATCTGAATTTTCCGGGTCATTGACCAAGGGAGGCCAACGTACAAGGCATTGCAATAGTCCAGCCTAGATGTAACCGTGGCATGGATGATTGTTGCCAAGGCCTCACTTGAAAGGTAAGGAGGCAACTGCCTTGCCTGGCGAAGATAGAAAAATGCCTGCTTGATAACAGCAACGATTTTGGACTCCGTGGTTAGCTGTGTGTCTAAGACCACACCCAAACTCTTAACAGTAGCGGATGGAGATAGGGGAGCACCATCAAAGGTGGACAGATGGTGCAGCATACCTACCGGGCGGCCAGGCCACAAGATCTCAATCTTGGCCAGATTCACCTTCAATTTGCTGGCACACAGCCAATTTGACACGGCTTCGAGACAAAAGATGAAACTGTCCAGTACTGAGGTTGTTCCAGGCTCCAAGCGTAGGAGTTGGGTGTCGTCTGCATATTGGTAACACTCCAGCCCGAAACTCCGCACTAGACTGGCAAGTGGCTTGACATACAGTAGATGTTAAAAAGAAGGGGGGGAATTGCACCCTGAGGCACCCTACAAGAGAGAGGCAATCTTTCGGAAACACCAGCCATAAACTCCATACGCTGACCCCGACCTCGGAGGAATGAGTCAAACCAACTAAGGGCCTGGCCATGAACTCCGGATATGGCAAGTCGATGGATCAGTATGTCATAGTCAACCGTGTCAAACGTGGTGGTAAGATCAAGGAAATCCAGACTGGAAAGGTTCCAGACCGGCTGTGTCGTCCAAAAACTGCTGCAGTTGCCCTAGTACAGCCCATTTGATCCCCTTGCCTAAAAATGGGAGATTAGAGACCAGTCGATAATTGGCAAGGGTCGTCAGATCGAGACTGGGCTTTTTCAACAGAGGACGGACTATTGCCTCTTTTAAGTTGTCTGGGAAGATCCCTTGTTCAAGGGAGCTATTGATTATCTTCCTCAGATGATCTTGTAATCCTTCCAAGCAATTCTTGACTAGCCAAGAGGGGCATGGATCAAGAAATCCAAAAGAAACTCAGGTTTCTTTCATCACAATTTGGCAACACTTGAAAATGAGGTGATTTAAAAAAAAAAGATTGTTCAAGCAATTTGGAAGTGCTTTCAATCCCCGGCTTGATTAGTACTTGAATGTCTGACCAGCACTGAATACCAGGTGTAGGCTATATGTCAGGAACAGCCATGGCAAATTGCCTAAGAAAGCACTATGAAGTTCTTCAGGTCCATATAAATTAACATGTGACTTAAAGAATGCATACATACATGGGAATACAGAATTCAGTTCAGTACTAAAATGGAATGCCTTTCTGCCACTTCAATATGCACCTTGGGAGTATCCACAAAGAAAGAACTCTCATTGGTTATTGTAAAAAAGGAATGAGAAGATGGTGTGACTGAGGCTAAATCTACACTACAGTATAATTTGTTTTCTGAATCCTGATTATCTGATTTAAACTGGATTATATGAGTCTACACTGATATATAAGTCAGTTCAAAGCAGATAGTCTAGATCAGGGGAGCTCATTAGGTAGCTCGGGAGCTACTAGTAGATCTTCGGCCCTCTTCCAGGTGATATTCGGGCCTCACCAGCTGGATGGGGCGCTCCTGCCATGCGCGCACACATCCTGCACGCATGCACGCTCCTGCTGCTGGCTTCTGCTTTCACGGTGCTTCTTTCGCCTGCGGGGCATTGCAGGAAGAAGACAGCATGAGGCGGGGCCTCTGGAGGGAACACCCTGCCTCTCTCTTGTCCAGAAGCAGCTGTGCAGCCTCTGTTGCCGGCGAGACAGGCAGGGCGGACCGCTCCCTCTGGATGCCCTGCCTCGTGCTTTCTCCTTCCTGCAATGCCCCACAGGCATTAGAAGCGCTGCGCGGGCGGAAAACAACAGCAGGAGCACGCACAGTGGCAAGAGCGTGCGGCGGCAGGAGCGCACAGGAACGCACGGCGGTGGGGGCAGGTAGATCTTTTGGACTTGGTTGCTTTAAGAGTAGCTCGCATGCTGAAAAAGTGTGAGCACCCCTGGTCTAGATTATATGGTAGTGTAGATGGGTCCAGAGAGAAGGAGCTTTTCAGATGATCTTGGAACTCTGATGGAAATATTAAGGGAGAGACAGTAGAGTGAACTCAAGATACACATAACTTTGCCAAAATGTCATGGCACTCATATAATGTGGCAACTCTCCTTTTAAATTAGCACTTCCTTTATTTTGAAAGGCCCCTCCCAAGGACCACAGATTAATGGTGCCAGTAGAAAATCCAACCTGCAAAGATTTTCAGAAGAGATTGACTATCAGAACCGCAAATGTTTTTCACCAGTGTGGTAGATTAACATTACGGCTTTCCCTTAGCTCGGTTTAAATGGTTGTGTGGTTTCCCCTCTCCACCAATAGCCACCATACAATACAATCTATTTTTGTCATTCTGAACATAAATATAGGAATAATATAAAGCAGATATGGTATGTTTACTATTACCGCCTCTCCCCCTTGTGCCTTCAACTTGACTCTGCCATAACATTTTGCCAGTAAGAAATACTTAGAGAATACTTGCCATACAGTTCATTTTAGGCTTTCATAAGATCACCCAGTGAGTTTCCATGGCTGGGTGTGGATTAAAACCTTGAATCCCAGAATCCTATTTCCATACTCAAGTCACTATACCAAATTGCTCATTAGAATAGTTAACTCTAAAAGTTCCAGGTTACCAAATAGGAAGATTTGTAGTAATATAATTCAGAATAAAACTCATTATGCTGACTGTAGTTTTGCAAATTAACGTGACCATTATGTTACTTGTATTTTGTAAGTTTTGCCTTATTAGAATTGAGTTTATATAATTATTTGTCCCCATGCTTTTGCAACAAGGCTGGGCTACTGCTTTTTCCCTGCCTTTGTGTTTTGAAATTGCTAATTTTTAAGCAGTTTATTAACTCCAAGTGAGTTTCTCTCAGATCAATGTATTCCTACAAGCCTTTGATAAATGGAGTAATTACTTTTTCCTCATTTCTTCTTGCCTATACTACTTAAGAGGATTTAGCAGTATATAGTAAGATTAAAAATGGAACTTTGTTTTGCATTTAACTATATAATATAAAACCTGCCCACTGTTGAGGACGAAAGGAACTGTCACCTGTGCTTTCCCCATTCTGGCTGAGATTTTTTTTTGTTTAGTTGGTTGGCAGTGGGTCAAAACCCTCACAAAATATACCAGCCAAGAATACTAAAGTTGTAGAGAGTGGCTCCAAGAATACTAAAGTTGTAGCAAGTGGCTCCATGGGAATATATTTACACTATAGATCTGAAATTGTTGAATAATTACATTTTGTCAGGAAACAATAGTTCTTGAGGTGGGACTAGGGATCTTTCTTAGTACCTCGTGACATTACAATTCCCATGTTTCATTGGCAGAAGTAATGACAACTGAAAGTAGAGTTATGCTAATAGTGTCATTATACAACCTTGTCTCTAGTTCCTATCGAGTACCGAATTGCCTTCAAGGTGTTGGTGTTAACCCTTAAGGCCTTACATGGTCTAGGGCCTGCGTACTTGAGGGACCGCCTTACCCCGTATGTTCCCCCGAGATCACTACGTTCAGAAGAACAGAATCTGTTACTTGTTCCATCAATCCGCTCTTGCCATCTGTCCACAACCAGGCAGAGGGCTTTCTCTGTGGTGGCCCCGGTGTTGTGGAACTCCCTTCCAGATGACACCCGAGCGATCCCAGAGCTTGCCCCTTTTCGAAGGGCTTGCAAGACTGCCCTCTTCAGACTGGCCTTTAATTAGACTGGTCTGTTCTGATGTGTCATGTACCTTGAGTCCTAAGGAATTTGTAACTCCTCTGAATTTTACTTCTGTATACTGTTTTATGTCTGTATGTTTTTATTGTATGGCTGCATGGCCTTGTTACATGCAGCATGTTTTTACTGTATGTGTGATCCGCCCCGAGCCTGCAGGGAGGAGCGGAATATAAGATTGAATAAATAAATAAATAAATAAATAGTTCAGACCTGCACAAACTGTGGCCCTCCAGCTGTTTGGGACTCTAACTCCCAGAAGCTTTAGCCATCTGGTCCAATGGTCAGGAATTCTGGGAATTGAAATCCAAAAGAGCTGGAGGGCCACAATTTGTACAGGCCTGCTATAGTTCATGAGTTTACACAGTACATCTTGAATTATACCATAAATGAACTGCCAAAATCCAAAGAAGTCTACATGGTTAATCGAGGTAGAGCACCTTTGCTTTCTGATGGTTCAGCATGCACAAAATTGTTAGAAATGTTGTATAAAATCACCTTCAACCTGGGTGTCTATGAAATGTGAAAGAATTTCATGTTTAGACTTCGGTCCTATCTCCAACATATCCAATTATGTACCCATATGCAAATATAGATATTCAAAAATCCCGAACATTTCTTGTCCCAAATATTTTGGAGAAGGGATACTCCATCTGTAGTATAAATTCTCAGCTGCCTCTGATGTTACATGGAGGAAGGATATTAGACTATCTTAGATTAGACCTTATTCAAAGGGGTTAGCTAATATATCTGTAGATGTCAGCTTGCTATGTCTAATTTATTCACTTTGGTTCCCTCATAAGTCTCTTATACTGAAGCTTCTTTCTTGTTATGAGGATCAAGACATTGTAGGTATTGTAAATGAAATCCCTACTGTAGTTATGAATAGCCATTCTCCACAGAGATATCCCTTGGTATCCCTTGGTAGAGAAGTAATGAGGATAAAAGCATAGGTGGTTTGAATACAATTAGATCTCGTAGTGTAAAAGATTTGTATGTGAGACCATGACTATTCAAGTAAAAAATACTATATAAAAGTATTTGGGGAACAATTGTGGGAAGGGGAAATTCAGCGTTCCCATATGTTTCATATATAGCACTATATTCTGTAACTAAATGGGACCAATCTAAACAATTTTCTTTCAGTTGTTTGTTATAATTTACCCAGCGTTTAAAAAGGGCATTCATTTTTGTTGTTGTTGGGCCCTCAAGTCATTACTGACTTATAGTTAACCCTAAGACAGCCCTCTCACAAGGTTTTCTGGGGCTGTGACTTACCCAGGTCATCCAGTGGGTTTTCATGACCAATTACGGATTCTAACCCTAGTCTATTCTGGATTTCAGTTTCATAGTCCATAATCAAATCACTTTGCTATAGGGCAATAGTTTTGCTGTTCTTGTGCCTTGAAGTTATTTCCATCTCATGTAAACCCAAGGCAAACCTATCATGAGGTTTTCTGGTGCTGAGAGTATGTGACTTTCCCAAGGTCATCCAGCATGTTTCAATGGACAAGTGAGGAATCGAACCCTGGTTTCCAGAGTTGCAATCCAAATAATGCTAATCAGTGTTCTGATAATTGCTGCCATTTTCTATGGAACACGTAATGGGGGTTTGTGAATACAGGTTTGGAAGCTGAAGTTACCACACAGAATGCTGAACACAAAGGGAGTTTGATTTCTTTTGTGGGTTTTGCCTCATGTTTTACAAACCATGTCATCTCATCAAATGGTTCATGGGCAGGGAGGTGAAAGGTCAAAGAGGTAAAAAATTCTTAACAAGCTATTAAAGGTACACTGTACCAAAAAGGGGACCTTTTCCCTTTCATCATATAAGTCATTGAAACATCACCTGTTGTTCAGATTCTAGTACCTGGCCTTTTCTTCTTCTTCTTTAACCGGGACTCTTGTCTGACTAACCCCTCCTTTTATTACTGTACATCAAAGGCCATTAGAATGACATATATACTGAGCATACAGTAGAAATTTAGTAGTTAGAAATGCAGGTAGGCCATAACTAGAGAAAGGATAGTGATATACTTTAAAGTCTTCTTTTCACAACTACCTAGCATTTTGCAGGCCAAATGACACTCCAATGCAAAGTAGAGCACACTGATCCGGTTAAAGGGTTTGTTTGTTTTTTTAAAAAAATGTAGAACAATTTTCTAACCCTCAATTTGGAAGATTTAACTGCATCTGCATACCAGAATAAATGCAGTTTGACCTCACTTTAACTACCATGGCTCAATGCTATGTAGTCCTGGGATTTGTAATTTCATAGAATCATAGAACTGGAAGAGACTACATGGACCATCCAGTCCAACCCCTGCTATGCAGGAAAAGCACAAAGTAACCTCAACAGATGGCTATCCTGACTCTGTTTAAAAGTTTCCCAAAGAAGGACCTTCTACCACACTTTGAAGCAAAGAGTTCCACTGTTGAACAGCTCTTACAGTCAGGAAATTCTTCCTAACATTCAGGTGGAATCTCCTTTCCTGTAATTTGAACCCATTAATCCAAGTCCTAGTTTCCAGGGCAGCAGAAAACAAACCTGCTCCTTTTTTCTTATAGCATCATTTCAAATACTTAAACATAGTTGTCACATCTCTTCTCAACTTTTTCTTTGGAAGGCTAAACATACCCAGCAATTTAAGCCATATTGTTTCCAGATATTTGATCATTTCAGTCGCCCGCCTCTGGACACATTCCATCTCGTCAATCCTGAATTGTGGTGCCCAGAATTAGGCACAGTATTCCAAGTGAGAGCTGACCAAAACAGAACACAGAGGCACCATTACTTCCCTTGATCTAGACCAGGTGTGGCCAACCTGTGGCACTCCAGGTGTTTTGGACTTCAGGTTCTACAATCCCTAACAACTGGTAAACTGGCTGGGATTTCTGGGAGGTGGAGGTCCAAACACCTGGAAGTGCCACAGGTTGGCCAGGTCTGATCTAGATACTATACTCCTTTTTATTCAGTCCAAAATCAAATTGGTGTTTTAAGCTGCATGTTCAATTTGTTGTCTACTAAAATAGCAAGATCTTTTTCACATGAACCAGGTGTTACCCATCCTGTATCTGTGAGTTCAATGTTTTTCTGCCTAAGTGTAATGCTCTACATTTTTTCCTTGTGGAAATTCATTTTGTTAGTTTTGGCCCACCTCTCTAATTTGTTAAGGTTGTTTTGAATTCTCATCTTGTCTTCTGGATTATTCACTGTCCCTCCTAATTTGGTTTCTTTTGCAAACTTGATAAGCATTTTAATTGCCCATCTCTGGACAAGTTCCAGTTTATCAATATATTTCCTTAATTGTGGTGCCCAGAATTAGACACAGTATTGCAGGTGAGAACTGACCAAAGCAAAATAGTTATTTATAAAGTTGTTGAACAGCAATGGGCCTGCAGCATTCCACTAGTCATTTATTTCCAAAATGAAGATTACCCTTTGAGTTCAGTCATGTAAGCAACCACAAACCTACCTAATATTAGTACTGTCTGGCCCACTTTTTTACAATTTTGTTTGCAAGAAGATCTTGGGAGACCTTGTTAAAGAGATACAGAAAGACTGCAAAGGCAGTGTAAATATAGTATCAAAAGCAGTTTATACACAGTATGAAACTCACAACGTGAGTATCTAAGTGAACAAGAAATTACATGAATATATATAGACAATGCAATATGATTCAAATAATCAATCAAACATCAATGATGCAAACATTCAAATAGCCATTATAAATCATAATATCAATGTGATAGCAAGAATTCAGGGCTACAAGAACGCTTACAGGGTCCGTTGTGGCGATTCAAAGCCTAATAGGTACAAGGCGGGCCCTTGAACATAAAGAGGAAAACAGCCAGGGGCTGGTATGCCCCAACAGAAACCCGTGATCGGGTGGTGTAGCAAAAGCTATTTCCGGGGTCTTGCTCTAGCCGAAGTGCGTCACTGTGGTAACAGATGTCGGCTCCGCCCTCTGTAGAGTCGCAAGGGATGGCGGGAGTGGTAGTCCACTGTGGAGCAGAGACACCCGAGCTCGGTTGTGGCGAGCGGTGCAGAAAGGGAACTCAAGTCCATTCACTAGCGTCTGCGGGGGACGTAAAGTGAGAGGACCAAGCCTAACAGCAGGGAGCTCAATTATGCCGGCGGCGGGCCGTTTCGTTCTATAAAACAGGACTTCCTCAGAGGCAGCGTTACTGACGTCCTCACATGTGTTGAGTCATCAAGAGTCTTTTAGGAGTCGTGGAGGACGGACCATCCCATCCGGTGGAAATGGCCTTGTTAAAGACCTTACTGAAATCAAGATGTGCTACATCCACAACATTCCCATCATCTACCAAGCTTAGAACATGTATAAAAAAACTAGATAAATTGCTTTTGAGAAAACCATGTTGACTTTAAGTGATCACAGCATTCTTTTCTAAGTGATTACAGACAGCTTCCTTAATGATGTGCTCCAGAAACTTTCCTGGCACTGAAGTCAGGCTGACTGGATGTTAATTGTTTGGGTCCTCTTTTTTCCCTTCTTGAAGATAGGAACAACATTTGTCCTCCTCCAGAATTCTCAAATATTATTGCCAGTGGTTCTGAAATTACTTCTGCCAGTTCCTTCAATACTCTTGGCAATACACCAGCACTCTTTGACAGAAAAGGCTAAAGACTTTGTAACGTTATAAAATCCGTGATTCCATGGCAGTTAAAGGTTTCAATGAAACAGCCATATAATACAGGTTAACTGTATTGAACTGGATTGTATGACTTTAGTGATTCATTTCAATGCAGTTAAACTACATTCCAAAATGGCATTATATAGCAGTGTAGATGGGGCCAAAGTGATTCAGTATAAGGCCAAAGCTGCAATAATTATGTAGTGTAGATCCACCCAAAGTCTTTTACTTTTTAAAAAAACGTATTTTACACTGGGATTACCTCCCATTGATCTAGGATCCTAATATATAAAACCTGTTCAGGACAGGAAATCCTGCAATAAGTCTGTCTAGGGCCCCTTCCACACAGCTGAATAAAATCCTACATTATCTGCTTTGAACTGGAAAATATAGCAGTGTGGGCTGCGGGCCTATCTACACAGTCATATAATTCAAAATATCAAGGCAGAAAACCCCACAATATCTGCTTTGAACTGGGTTTTCTGAGTTCACACTGCTATATATTCGAATTCAAAGCAGAACATGTGGGATTTTATTCAGCAGGGTGGAAGAGGCCTCAGATAACACAACTGGAAGCAAAAATTGGGGAATTTCTGCCTTGATATTTTGGGTTATATGGCTTTGTGGAAGGGCCCTAGGACTTTATAACAGAAGTTTAGATAGCTGTCTCAATCGGAGAAGAAAGCAAAATATATCTTTAACAATTTTCCTCCCGCAGCAAGAAAGTATTTAAAGATAATAAAAAGGGCTCATGAAACTTTTTCACATTATGAGACTAATTCTGTACAAAATCAGTAAGTGGTTGTTTTGTAATAAAAAACACAACATTTTATGTTATTTCTTGACCAGAAAGGTTTTATTTCCTATACAAATAAATATGTAAATTTTGCCTAAAATAAATCCCCAATGAAAATATATTCTGTAAACGAAACAATATACTTCTATAGAAATATTATGTTCTGTATAGAAAATGCTGTTTTCTCTTCAAGGCTACCATGCGTAAATTTTGCACAGAATAATTTCCAATCTGCAAATATTTTTGCCAGTCCAGAATTTCCATTACCAGGAACATGGGAAAACATTTATTTCTAAATAATTCTACAAATATTTTCAAATTGTTTTTCCATCCCTAATGCAGTTATGGTGTCTGCATTTAGCATGCGACAAGACTATAAGTATTCAAAACAGGAGATTGACTGTTATATTGTCAGAGCATAGATAAATATCAAAAACTATTTTCACAATACTTCAAAACCTGAAATTTGTTAACTACATATCGAAATATATGCAGAACAAGTACAGATTGCGGTACTTCAACTTCCTTCCCTCGTAGCAGGAAATAACCCAGAAATCGGAAATTTGTCATAAACATAGTCAAAAATGACAGAATTAAAGGAAGCCTCATAAAATGGGACAGATTTACAATGATAAAATATAGTGCACAACACCTATTTCATGTCAGAGTCCAGCTGTTCAGTGTAAGGTAAATAGTCAATCATTCTAGTCTGAACTATTGGTTAGTATGTGGATATGAACTTTCACAGTTCTCACATATTTTGAGCTTAGAGCTCTCAAAACATTACCACCATGTTTTTAATAATGTGCATTTTGAGAGAAATTATTGTTGGAGATCAATAGTTAAAGAAAAACACATATAGAAATACAAATTTCATGTAAAATATGCCTTTTCAAACAAGAATCAAACAAATAGATTAATGTGAGAATACGGTGATAGAAGATATGAAAATAAATGTAGAAAAAAAGATGAACTGTGAATTGACTGACTCTCAGGGCAAGCAATATATTAGCCACAAACAAAATGTTTGTATGTTATGATTTCCATGCCACCTATACACTCTAAGTTAGGTTTCCAGTAGTCGAATACAAATTAACGTGAGCTTCTGAATGCATTTTTCTATGGTTGTTTCCTAGTCTATACATGCATACAGGGATATTGATGTTTGCTATCCCAAGTATAAATACTTTAGCCTTGTTGTGGTTGCTGTCTGAGCACAATCCAGAGAAAGTTAGGTGTAATTAGTTTTCCTTGAAATCAATGTGATTTAAGAAATAATTGGGGTATTTAAGTCCCATTGATTTATATGCACCAAACTTTTTCTGGATCCTTTTGTACAATCAGCAGAAAGACTCAACTCATCTAATAACCATTTAGGACACCTGAGAAAACAAGTCAGGCTACTTCTACACTGCCATATAAAATCTAGATTATCTGCTTTGAACTGGATTATATGGCAGCATACACTTATATATTCCAGTTTAAAGATGATAATGTGGATTATCTGAATTGATAATCTGGATTATATGACAGTGTAGAATGGGCCTCAGAATTTTTCAGGCAAGATTGAGATGGGTGTGCAATGCTAACACATCAAAATGACTATGCTACAGCTGCCTGAGGGCCCTTCTATACTGCTATGTAATACATATAATCACAGCAGATAATCAAAATTATCTGCTTTGAACTGGATGAGTTTAAACTGACATATAATCCAGTTCAAATCAGATAATCAGGATTTTATATGGCAGTGTAGAAAGGGGTTGCAATCTTAGCTTTATGGTTCTTACACATCAGGAGCTTTCCTGCAACAGGTTTTGAGGCTGTGGTCAGAAAACCCACAAAAAGATATTGGTTCAGTTTTTATAAGACATACTGAGTTGTGCAAATGTACAGTGAAAAGTAAAGGTTATGGAACTGTCTCACAACAACTCAGCAGTATAGACGGCCATTACTGTGTTATTCCAGATACTCAGTCACCTTTTAAACTGTGCAGTCAACCAGAATCTTAAGCAACTCTGTTTGGTTCTTTAAAGGACATTGAGAGGTCTGGAAATTGAAAGTCAGATTCAGATTTTACAGCTGCTGGACGCAAAAATGTGCTGAGACACCAAAGGAAGTATAAAGACAATCGATAGAATAGATTTTGTCATTAAGTCAATGCAATGAGACAGTCGTGGCATCAAACTTCAGAGGACCGCTTTCATCCCATGTGCTCCTTGTGTACTTACTATATAATGTAGAAACCATTTTTTTTAGATAATGTCCTATGGTTTTCAAACCATATGCATCTTATCTGAAGACCTATCTCTTCAAAAAGGCCTACCTGTCAATTTTAATTATCAATTTTAAACTTGTGTCTTGTGTTCACTATATTTCAATCTTCTTTTTGTGTACTTTAATATATGCATTTTACAGAAATACATTTTAATATGTGTAGTTTATATAATGAATATGTGTTTTTAACTATGTTATAATCTGTCCCAAGGAGATGTGGATAAGAAATAGAATTATAATAAAATAAAAATGTTTTCAAACTTCGTTTTTGACTTTTGAAGCAATTACAAAGAGAGTTAAGGAAACAGGAAGTGGATTTACCATTTCGAAGTCTCCATCGCCATATTCGTTAGTAATCTGGCTGCCACCCATTGGACTATTTGCAGTTTCTGAACTGTCTTCAAAGGCAGCCCCACATAGAGTGTGTTGCAGTAATCTATTCAGGATGGGCCCAGAGCGTGGACGACTGTAGCCAGATCAGACTTCCCAAGGTACGGGCACAGCTGGCGCACGAGTCTTAACTGTGCAAAAGCTCCCCTGGCCACCCCTGACACCTGGGGTTCCAGGCTAAGCGATGAGTCCAGGATCACTCCCAGGCTGCGAACCTGCGTCTTCAGGGGGAGTGTGACCCCATCCAACACAGGCTGTAACCCTATGCCCTGTTCGAACTTGTGACTGACCAGGAGGACCTCTGTCTTGTCAGGATTAAGTTTCAATTTGCTAGCCCTCATCCAGTCCGACACAGCAGCCAAGCACCAGTTCAAGGTCTGAACAGCCTCCTTAGTGACAGGTGGGAAGGAGTGACAGATTTGGACGCCATCTGTGTACAGATAACATCTTACTCCGAAACGCCGGATGATCTCCCCCAGCGGCTTCATGTAACATCGGGGCAGTACTGAACCCTGAGGGACTCCACACGACAATGGTTGTGGAATCGAACAGGTGTCACACAGTAACACCCTCTGGGACCGACCCTCCAGGAAGGACTGGAGCCACTGCAGAGCAGGACCCCCAAATCCGATTTCTGCGAGGCATCCCAGAAGGATACCATGGTCAATGGTATCAAAAGCTGTTGAGAGGTCCAGCAGAACCAATAGGGACACACTCCCCCTGTCTAGCTCCCAGCATAGATAATCAACTAAGGTGACCAAGGCTGTTTCAATTCCATGTCCCGGCCTAAGCCAAACTGTGCTGAATCAAGATAATCAAGATAGTTTATGTTACCATAAATGAATTGAATTTCCCAAGATTTCCTAGAGAAATCCCAGTCTTTATATGTTTCTACTGAGTTGTTGTTGTTGTTGTTGTTGTGACTTTGAGGCGAACTCTGATATATGATGACCATATAACATTTTTATCGCCTTGTTAATTAAGTTATTCTGATCATCAGTTCCAACCTGAGATGTCTGTATTAGGCCATACTGCAGAATAGTCAAACTCATTGGCCATGTAAAGAAAGGAAGCATGAATACTTTGTTTTCATTATATATACAGTAGCTGCAATGAAACTTTAGAGTAAATATTAAAAATATGATAAAAGATGTGACATTCTTATATGAATGTCTGAAGCTATAATGCTTAATTTATGTGTAGTGGTCTTGGAAGGAGACATTAATTAAACTACCACCTTGTTGAAATTCACAACACTTATTGGTTATTCTCATTAATTCTGTCTGTCTGATGCCTAGTCAACTGTCTTGCAAACTCAGTGTATACAAAAAGGTCACCGGATGTGTGTGTGTGTGTATCTTTGCATAGTGTGTCCAGTATGCAAGAGAGAGGTTATATCTCTTTAAAACTCATCATTATGATCTGTTTATAGAAAGGGGGTCCCTCGAGTATGTTAATACTGCAATATAAGCTTGATTTTTCACTGTGTTGAAGAGTCAGAAATACTACATTATATTAGAAGACATGTAATACACAGAAGGACATGCTACAGCTACTCTGACAAATGCGGACATTACTTCTTCCCTTTGGAGTCCTTCAGGCATATTTTACTGAGGACTCTGTGGGATTGCTTCCTTGGTGAAATCAGAGCATCATCACTTAAAAATGATCACAAACAGTAGTACCTCAGAGTAATGAGAGAGTCTTTGCTAAATGTGACTACTGAAGGGACAGTCATAATAACTCTCGAGAGGGCATTTAATGAAGTCTCCAAATCCCACTATTCTTTAAAGGACAGTGGATTATACAGATCTGCTACTTTTTGATACATATGCTGTAAATGCTGTGAGCACTTGATTGGCATTGACTGAACTCAGCTATTCTAGGTCCTCCAAGAGGCTGCTATCAAGCTTTCTCAAAATGCATACTATATAAAATTATGTCTTCTGTTTAAAAAAAGATGCTGTGAGTGACTATTTGTTGCTGGCTGGTACTTTAGTGTATTTCCTACAGTGGAATTTTAGTATTATTATTTATTTGTGGTTTCCTTTTCAGCCACCTCAAATGTAAACTGTGCAGATAGCTACTTGTTTCCTGCGAATGACTTTGGAACATTTGCAACCTATTTCCTACACCTCTCCCCATTCTGATTCTGTTGTGTTTCTCAGTCATGACAGAGCCTAATTTCCACATGACATGCTGCATTTAAGAACAGGACAGTTTCACATGAGCAGTAATTATCTGAAGAGCAGACTGAGTGGATGCAAATGGTCAGATGTAATTTGGTCATCTGGTCACAGTCTTCCTCTTACAGAAAAATGCATTGCATTTCTGTTTGAACTCTATCATGATTTCTAAAATCTGCATATCTACACTTAACTTAGTGAGTACCAGTTTTATGCAGATCTTCTGTTTTGGCAAGATGTAAGTGGATTTACAAGAGCCAGTGTCATTCAATGATTTAAGCATTGGAGTAAGATTCTGGAGACCAATACTGTACAGGTAGTCTCCAAGTTACAAACAAGATAGGTTCTTTAGTTTTGTTCATCAGAACAGGTACATTTTTACATGTAACTCCAGTCAGGTAGATAGATACTAGATAGATAACTTAGGGAAGGGTTAACACCCCTATGGTGTTTGTTTTGTTGCCTGTGCCCCTGTTCAGAAGATTTTACCTTACATTCTGTCAGTGTAATAATTGTATTTTGAAAAATTTGGCTTCTTGTGGAAACAAGGATTGATGATAAAGCTGCAGTGGAGACAACTTTTCCCCATGATAACTCTTTCAGAAGCGAATTTCCCTTATGAGGGGTAGATTTCTCTCAGTTCCAGTTGTCTCACTCCTGTTCTCAACTATGAGTCATTTGTAAGTCATTTGTAAGTCAGATGTTTGTAACTCAGAGACTGTCTGTATTCAATTCTGGTCACCGCACCTCAAGAAGGATATAACGGAACTGGAAAAGGTACAAAGAAGGGCAACAAAAATGATCCAAGGGATGGAGCAGCTCCCTTATGAAATCAGGTTGCAACGCCTTGGTCTTTTCAGCCTTGAAAGACGGCGTTTAAGAGGTGACTTGATCAAAGTGTATAAAATCATACATGGGATAGAAAAGGTGAATAAAGAAAAAATATTTTCTCTGTCACACAACACTAGGACTAGGGGGCACTCCCTAAAGCTCCAAGGTAGGAAAGTTAGGACTAATAAAGGGAAATATTTCTTCACCCAGAGGGTCATTGGGTTATGGAACTCACTTCCAGAGGAGGTTGTGACAGCTGTCAGCCTGGACAGCTTCAAGGCAGGATTAGATAGATTCATGGATACCAAGGGAATCAGTAGTTACTGAAATGGACATCCAAGTGCCACCTCTGTGTTGATGGAGGCAGGCAGGATTTTCCCCGGGTACTGGTTGTGGGGGGTCGAAAGCAGGTGAGGGTTTTGCCCTCCTTTCTGCTAGAGATCCCTGTGTACAACTAGTGGGCCACTGTGTGACACAGAATGCTGGACTAGATGGGCTGAGGCCCGATTCAGCATGGCTCTTCTTATGTTCTTATGTTCTTAATTCTCAATTCGTGCAGATGGCCACCGAAAATGAGAGAGGAGGCCTCAACGATCCATTAACTATCAATGCCCTTCTTAACTAATAACTGTATGTTCCTTTAACCCCACTCAGAGATTCCCTATTTAAGCCTCCTTGTGTAACACAGCAGTTCTCGTTTGTGCCTGGAGGGCAGGGGACAGGGCCTGGGGTCCCATTAGCATTAGAACCGGCTGTGCTAGAATTGGATTCTGAGGATGAGTTAGAGGACTGGGGCGAAGGGCAGCTTTCCCCGCAAGAGCCTCTTTCACCTACAGAGAGCTTGGCCTGGGAAGAAATGTGTTTTGGTCCAAGGGATGATTCAGATCACCAGGTGCAGTCTGATAGTGAGGCAGGGAGTTATGAACACCCGGGAGGGAGATCTTCCCAGGAGCCCCTGGAGGAAGATATGGAACAAAGCGCATGGGAAATGGATAGGGAGGAAAGCTCTCAGAGAGATAGCAACACAGCTGCCAAAAGACAAGGTCGAACCTTTGATAGGAGACGGAGCATTGAGGCTAGTAGGAGGGATTGGTCCCGAGCCCTAGACCGGCAGAGGTCCGTCAGCAGAGATTGGAGACGAAGAAGCCTAGAGCGTCGAGGACCTCGGCCGAAGGATTAAGTATAGGATCCGTGGGAACGAATCCTCAGTTCTCCGGCCACGTCTTTCCTGAATAGGCGTGAAGCGGAGTGGGACCACAAGCCAAGCCGTGGTCATCAAGTCTTGCCTTGCGTTTGCCTTGCCTTGTTCCTTGATCCGCATTGGATTGCGGAGCCTAGCCTTTGGAACTGTTTTTTATACTCAATAAAGTAGTTAGCCTTCAGTGTGTCTCTGTGTGTGTGATTAAGGGGCCCGCCAAGTCCGTGCATTGTGACAGTTGGCCGGAGAACCTACGAAGCCCTTATCACACCACGGGACGCCGAAAGAAGAGATCCCCGGCAGTCGCAGCCATGGCAGGCCTGACGGACGCGGAGGTGGCAGCCCTGCAACAGGAGGTGGGAGAGCTGAGGACCAGAGCTGGACGCCACCCGGGAGTGAATGCGCCTTGCCGTTTTGGGGGCAACCATGCCCAAGTTGAGGTGTTTCTCTGCCAGGTGGACATGTACCTGGAGCTGCGACCCACCGAGTTTGCGACTGACCGAGCCCAAGTGGGGTTTGTCTTCAACTTGATGGAGGGCACGGCAGCGACGTGGGCTACGTCGTTGATCCAGGCCCAGTCTCCCCATACCCAAACACTGCGGGCCTTCAGAGACGCTATCCGGGCGACCTGGGGCCCACCCGTGAACGAGGAGTTTGCCGAGCGTGACTTAGCCCGGCTGACGATGAAGGATCTGTCCCTGTCCCAATACATTTCTCGCTTTCGAGTGCTGGCCGCCCAGGTGCAGTGGAACGTGTCGGCGTTGCGTTACCACTACACCGCGGAGCTGACCACGGAGCTCCAGCAAGAGATGTTAAAGCACCCCCGCCCCGCGGATTTGGAGGCGGCGATCACCTTGAGTTTACGTGTCGAAGCGGGACTGCAAACCCGGAGGCGGTGGGATACCAAAGTGGTGGAGAAGCCGACGGCGCGACGGGAGCCGGGGACTGGACAGTTCGTGCCCCGACAGCTCGCTCAACCACCACCGGGCTTGGATGACCCGGAACCCATGCAACTCGGCACGGTGTGGCCCAAGGTGGACCAGGCGGAAAAAGCACGGTGGCAGCGTCTGAACTTGTGTTGGTACTGCGGGGGGGGCTGGACATTTTTCCAAGGAGTGCCCCCAAAAGCCGCGTGGGAAGACTCCCGAGCCTCCGCCGCAGTTGGAGGGGTCCCAGAGGCTGAAGAAGCCATCCAGGCGACGGGGAAGGGGCCGGCTGAGTGTAAGAGGGTTCGCTCACTCGGCCGACGTCGCTTCTCTTCCTCCTGAACCCAAGACTGGACAATTGTTCCTTGTAATGGTTGGCCTGTGGTCGCCCGAGAAGGGACCGATGATGGTCCATGCCATGATTGACTCGGGAGCCACCAACAACTTCATTGATGCAGACTATGCCAAGTCTGCCGGATTACAATTTCTAGATCTCCAAGAGCCGAAGGGTGTACAGACTATTGATGGGAGAACCCTGAAAACGGGGGCTGTGACTCAGTATACGGCCCCTACCAAGATGTGGACTAGCTCCCATAAAGAGGACATTTCTTTTCTTGTGACCAAGCTCCCTGATTTTCCCATTGTTCTGGGCATTGTGTGGCTCGCTCTCCATGATCCCCAGATTTCCTGGACTAAGAGACAGCTAGCTTTTTCCTCTGACCATTGCCAGAGTCATTGTCTCACGGCTCGGGCTTGTCAGGCCCAAGAGGTGGAGACGGTGGCCACACTGCCCAAGAAATATGCTGGTTTCTGGGACGTTTTCAGCGAGAAGGAGGCTGAGCGCTTGCCTCCCCACCGGCCCTATGATTGTGCCATTGAACTCGAACCTGGAGCCCCTATCCCGCGGGGCAGACTCTATCCTCTCTCGGAACCGGAGCAACAGGCTCTCCGGGATTTTTTGGATGAGAATCTGCGGAAAGGCTTCATTCGGCCTTCCCAGTCCCCGGCGGGGGCGCCCATTCTGTTTGTCAAGAAGAAATCGGGGGAGTTGCGACTCTGTAATGACTATCGAGAACTCAACAAGATCACGGTTCGGAATCGCTACCCCCTCCCCCTGATCCCCGAGCTGCTGGAGCGAATGCGGGGAGCCAAGGTGTTCACTAAGCTGGATTTGAGGGGCGCCTATAACCTTGAAAATAAACAGGGGGCAACACCGTAGTGTATAAGCTCAAAAGCTATTCAGGTATGCAAATAAGCACAGTAGACTAATTATTATAAAGTCAATTAATAAAGTTGCAGAACATACATGTGTCAAACACCACAATGGGGTACATATATAGATACAAGTGGATAAACCACTGTTGCAATGTCGCTATACAGCAAAGTAAATAACTTTCATACATTCAATAGCATAATAGCAATGTCAACATAAACAGTAAAGAAGTCATATGTATAGGAAGGAGAAAATCTGTCCTTCCTATTGATGGAAACAGTTCAATATTAGTATTACCACAATGGGGATAAATGAACCGTTGGTTTGGGAGGATTCCCTGAAAGCCAAGCGGGGAAAAGGCAGGAGACGCGGGAAGAATCACTGTTGCTAGGACGCAGGTGCGGGCATGCGCAGTGGCACGCCGCTAATGCTTCTGGGCGTCGTAGTCCTGCCGGGACTGCTCTGAAGACCGGACACTTCTGCGCATGTGCGGGGCAGCGCACAATGGCGGCCCGCAAAGGCTGTTGGTAAGGGTAGTCCGGGAAGAGTTTCAGGGCGTCCTTGAAGTGAAAGGTAGACTGGCAAATGCCTGGATAGATGTGAAGGGGTCCACTGTTCACAAGGTGGGTGAAACCAGCGGAAAAGGGTTGCCTGACGGCGGGAGCTCTCTCCTGAGCCGGCTGAGGGCCGTTTCGTCACATTGACTTCCTCAGAGGCAGAAATAATAGCGTCCTCAGTAGAAATATATCTAAACAATAGTAGTAATAACATATATCAGAACCAGAATGAACGGTGAATGGGTGACATGTCAAAGATAATAAAATAAAGAATAATTACCATGTAGAGTTGTTCACACTGCGCGGAGGACGGACCACTCCATAGGTAGGAAATGGCAGTGTTTGGAGGTCATCAAGGGGCTTATATGGGAAAGGTCAGGAAAGATTTTAAAGGGGCACTCTCTGTAAAGTGTTATTCAATGGGTGAATCAGGGAAGTGAAGTAGGAGAGGGGATGTATAGGCCCTATTATCATGATATGTTGGTGTCTATTTATTAAGAAGGGCATTTATGGTCAAGGGGTCATTAAGACCTCCCCAGCTTTTTTCTGTGGCAAGTTGCACAATCCAGAACGTCTCCCTATTCCTCAATAGGGCTGTCATATCTGAGTGGGGATGGCCTTTCACTCTCTCAATGACTTGAATTTTGATGTTGTCAAAACTATGTCTCATCTCTGTACAGTGAGAGTATAGTGTGGAATCAGTTGATTTCAACTTAATTCTGGACTTATGTTCCAGGGAACGTTCCCTCAGGCTCCTAGTGGTATAGCCTGTGTACTGCAGGTGGCAGCTGCACTCTAGTAAATACACTAGGCCGGTGGACTGGCAGTTGGCATATGACGTCAGTTTGAATTGCCTTTGGTTGGTGGTACTAACCACTGTTTTTGTTGTTTAATGTGTTTGCAGATGGTGCAAGATCCGCAGGGGTATGTGCCAACCACTAGGGAACTCTTCAGTGTGGGTTGAGGTAGACTAGTATGGGAGAGTACGTCCCCTATGTTTCTAGTCCTTTTATGGGCCACCATCGGGAAGTCATTTAGGCCGCGGATGCTGGAAACCAGAGGCCAATATCGTTTTACAATGTTAATGATGTGCTTGCCATGAGGGTTCAGGGTGAGTGGCCATACTAATCTCTCTCCTCTCTTCTGGGCGACCTTGGGTTTAAGGAGCAATTTCCTATCTAAGCGGTCTGCTCTTTCCCTGGCTTTGTGGAGTATATGTTCTGGATAGCCTCTACTCCTCAGGTTGCCTGTCAGGAGATCGGCTTCCTGTGTGTAATGCGACAGATGAGTGCAGTTCCGTTTTAGATGAAGAAATTGCCCATAGGGCAAGTTGTTCTTCAAACTAAAGGAATGATAGCTTCTATAGTGTAGGAGACTATTCTTTTGGGTAGGTTTCCTATAGTTTCTGACACGAATGGTAGAATTATGTATGTAGGTGGTCACATCTAAATAGTTGATACTTTGTCGATCAGAGGTGGAAGTAAAGGAAATAGATTCGTGCCATTGATCAAACCAAGTGTCAAGGGTAGCCATGTCTAGGTCTCCTTGGACTATAAGGTAGAGGTCATCAATGTATCTGAACACTTTACGAATCTTGGAGACCAGGGGGTCTGGATGGGCTGCAAATAGCATTTTTTTCTCTAGGAAAATCATAAAAATGTTCGCAATGGTAGGAGCAGCACTGCTCCCCATTGCTACCCCATCGACTTGCAGGAAGTATTGGCCATTGAAAGTAAAGTAGTTATAATCGAAGATCACATCTAGCAGTTCCATGAGGAAATGCGTAGGCGGATCTTTGTGTTGTCTGGTATCAAGTAAATCCATAATGATGCTTCTAGTCAATTCTAGGGGGACGTGGGTATATAGAGAAACCACGTCCGTCGTTACTAGGTAATCATTGGAATCCATTTGGAGTCCCTCGACCTTGGAAATGAAGTCCTTTGTATCCAGAATAAAAGTCGGAGTGTCAGTAGAGAATGGATGTAAAATATCTTCTAAATATTTAAATAGTGGCTCTAATAAACTGGAGACTGCTGACACAATGGGTCTCCCCACTGGGGGGCGCTGTGGTTTATGTATTTTTGGAAGTGTGTGAAAGACTGGGACTCGAGGAGATCTGTTTACGAGGAAGTCTGCAGTGGAATCTGAAATGTAGCCCATGGTGTGGCCAACGTGGACTATGGAGGCAATGGTATTCATGTATTTTTTGGTCGGATCACGGTCCAAAATTTGGTAGAATTTACGGTCCGAAAGTTGGCGCATACACTCTTTTATATAGTCAGTCCTGTCCAACAATACTATCCCACCTCCCTTGTCGGCTTTCTTCCATACTAGGGAGGGGTCAGATCCTAGTTTGTTAAGGGTGTCCATCTCAGAGGGTGTGAAGTTGCTGAATTTTTTGTCAGAGCGATGGTCAATTTTGGAGACTTCCCTCAAGACAGTGTCCTCGAAGGTTTTTATATTGTCAGGAATTAAGTGAGGGGTAAATTTGCTCGGTACTTTAAACTTCTGTGATTGTCCCTTGTAGTCTGTGGTAGAGTATCACCCAGTGTCTGCGGGGAAAGGTGCCGTTCCGGTGGACGCCGGAGGCGGACGTGGGGTTCCGCAAGTTAAAGCAGCTGTTCACCACCCAGCCGCTTCTGCAGCACCCCAACCCCCGCACCCCTTTCATCGTGCAGGCCGATGCTTCGGACGTGGCGGTGGGAGAGCGATCCTGCTACAGCCTCAGGGACGGACTTGTTGCCCTGTGCCTACTATTCCCGGCAGCTGACGGCTCCGGAAAAGAACTATACCATTTGGGAGAAAGAACTTTTGGCCATCAAGGTGGCTTTTGAAGTCTGGCGACATCTGCTTGAAGGGGCCAAATTCCCGGTGGAGGTTCACACCGACCACCGGAATTTGGAACACTTGAAGTCCCAGCGCAAATTGAACCAGAGGCAACAGAGATGGTCCCTGTTCTTTGAGAGATTCAATTTCCGCATTCACTATGTGACCCCAAGCAGACCAAGCAAGCTGATGCGCTGTCGCGGAAACCGCAGTACGTTCGTGGTGGCGAGGGGCTTTCTGAGGCCCGTCTCCTGAAAGCGGAGAACTTTGCTGCGGCCCGGGCGGCTCCTGTGAACCCTCCGTTGGCTCCGCCGGCCCCTAAGGACAAGTGGCCTCTGAGCGAGCGGGTCCAGGCGCGCCAACGGACCGATCCCTGGGTGCAAGAACAGCTGACTAAGGGGGTGCAAGCCCCTTTCCAGGTAAAGGATGGGGTACTTTACCACCGTGACTCTATTTATGTTTCCCCCAGGCCCGAGAGGGAGGACATTCTCAAACTGTGCCATGATAGTCGGGCTGCCGGCCACTTTGGGCTATTCAAGACCCTGCAATTGGTCTTAAGGGATTTCTGGTGGCTTAAGGTGCGGAGGGATGTGGAGGACTATGTGGGCTCTTGCCCTGTGTGTCAGCGGGCCAAGAACCCGGGGGGCAAGCCGGCCGGTTTGCTCCAGCCGCTTCCCACCCCCTCCGCCCCCTGGAAGATGATTTCGTTTGACTTCATCACTGACTTGCCCAAGTCCAAGGGCTTTTCCACGATCCTGGTCGTGGTGGACTGTTTCACCAAGATGGGACACTTCATCCCCTGTGTGGGGGTGCCTACTGCCAAAGAGACTGCTGATATGTTTGTGCAACATGTGTTCCGGCTGCATGGCCTGCCTCAGAGTTTGGTGACCGACCGTGGCACCCAGTTCACTTCCCAGTTCTGGAAGGCTGTCCAGAAGTTGCTGGGGATTGATGTGCGGATGTCCACGGCCCATCACCCCCAGTCTGACGGCCAGACCGAAAGGGTCAATGCCACCTTGGAACAGTACCTGCGGTGCTATGTCAACTATCAGCAAACCAACTGGGCGTCTTTGTTGTCTCTGGCGGAGTTTGCCTACAACAATGCGACGCACGAATCCCTCAAGGAGACTCCTTTCTTTGCCAACTATGGACACCATCCCTGCTTCTACCCTCCGGTGGACCCATCCGGAGGGGCGTCGGAAGCGAAAGATTGGCTTCAGGAGCTTACTGCCTTGCAAGACTTGCTGCGCACTCAATTGGACCACGCTAAAGCGGATTACAAGCGGATGGCTGACCGGCGGCGCCAAGAGGGCCCTGCGATCCTGGTGGGTGATAAAGTTTGGCTGTCTACCAAGAATCTGCCCACTCAGAGGCCTAGCCGCAAGTTGGATGCTCGCTTTTTGGGGCCTTACACTGTTTTGGAGCAGGTGGGGCCTGTTTCTTTCAAACTGCAACTCCCAGCGGACATGAAGATCCACCCTGTGTTCCACCGTTCTTTGCTCCGCCCGGCTAAGGGGGTGCGGCCTGATGTGACGCAGCCGCCTCCTCCCCCTGTGATGCGTGACGGCGAGGAGGAGTTGGAGGTGCAGGACATCCTGGATGCACGCATCCGCTACCGGAAGCTGGAGTATCTCATCGATTGGAAAGGCTTTGGACCGGAAGAGCGTTCTTGGACGCGGGCTCGTGACGTCCATGCCCCGGACCTTGTCGCTCGGTTCCATCGCAAGTACCCTGACAAACCCAAGCCTCGGGGGAGGCCTAGGAGGGGCCCTGGGGGGGGGATAGTGTAGCACAGCAGTTCTCGTTTGTGCCTGGAGGGCAGGGGACAGGGCCTGGGGTCCCATTAGCATTAGAACCGGCTGTGCTAGAATTGGATTCTGAGGATGAGTTAGAGGACTGGGGCGAAGGGCAGCTTTCCCCGCAAGAGCCTCTTTCACCTACAGAGAGCTTGGCCTGGGAAGAAATGTGTTTTGGTCCAAGGGATGATTCAGATCACCAGGTGCAGTCTGATAGTGAGGCAGGGAGTTATGAACACCCGGGAGGGAGATCTTCCCAGGAGCCCCTGGAGGAAGATATGGAACAAAGCGCATGGGAAATGGATAGGGAGGAAAGCTCTCAGAGAGATAGCAACACAGCTGCCGAAAGACAAGGTCGAACCTTTGATAGGAGACGGAGCATTGAGGCTAGTAGGAGGGATTGGTCCCGAGCCCTAGACCGGCAGAGGTCCATCAGCAGAGATTGGAGACGAAGAAGCCTAGAGCGTCGAGGACCTCGGCCGAAGGATTAAGTATAGGATCCGTGGGAACGAATCCTCAGTTCTCCGGCCACGTCTTTCCTGAATAGGCGTGAAGCGGAGTGGGACCACAAGCCAAGCCGTGGTCATCAAGTCTTGCCTTGCGTTTGCCTTGCCTTGTTCCTTGATCCGCATTGGATTGCGGAGCCTAGCCTTGTTTCCTGAACCGCATTGGTTTGCGGAGCCTTGCCAAGCTTTTAGTTTATTTGCTACGTTACTTTGGACAATCTTGCTTGCTACCTTTTGGACATTTACTTATTATTGGACTATATATCCTTTGGAACTGTTTTTATACTCAATAAAGTAGTTAGCCTTCAGTGTGTCTCTGTGTGTGTGATTAAGGGGCCCGCCAAGTCCGTGCATTGTGACACCTTGTAACCCTCACCTGTTACCATTTCCTGCCTATGGGATGGTCCGTCCTCCTTGTGACTTGAGACACTCGTGATGGTAACCATCTTGTTGTTACTTTGGATTTCCTCATGCTTCCCCACACCATTTGTTTGGGTTCTATAATGTATATTTATATGTTGTTATTTAGATTGTGCACCCTTGAAGACGTCTTTGTATTCAATACATTGCCTCTGAAGAAGTCCCAGTGACGAAACGGCCCTCCGCCGGCCTTGGGGTGACCTCCTGCCGTCAGGCACTTCTCCCCACCATTTTCACTTCGGTGAGACTCCAGTGGGGTTGTGTTTATCCATAACTGTACCACCAGTTCAATACTATTCCTGAACGCTTCCCGGGCACTAATAGAACTACTGAGACCAAGCACCTTTGTGGCATGCCATTGTGCGTGTCCGCGCTTGCGCATTGTCCGCACCAGCCCCAGTGAGCGTTTCTCACGGACTACGAAGACCAGCCTGCCCTGCGGCGCGCCATTCAGCAAGCCTGCAAATGCGCCTTGCGTGTATGGGTATCTCTGAGCGGTCTCCGTGAATTCTCCCTCTCTTCCGCTAGACACGGACTTCATTGCTGGCTCCCTACATTTTTCAAGCGCCTATTAAGGTTACCATTATTATTTACTTGTACTGTAGCGACCCAGTAGCTGTGAGGGTACCACTATCTTCTTGGCTACAGATTCCTGTATTGGATTATTGTTATATACTGCATGTGCTTTGCCAAACTGTACCTAACCTAACTTAGTTCTCACAGTGTTGTACCTTGCTATTATGTTATCGCTTTGTACTAATTTCCATTGTGGATTGTGAATTACTCTGTGTACTTGCGAATACAAAATTATTTTTGATACTAATTAATTATTGTATTATTCATACACCTGAATTGTTTTCCTGTATTTACCACGGTGTTGCCCCTTGCTGTTATTGTGATTATATGACTAGTTCGTTGGGCCTAGCATGGATGATTCTACTAATATCGAGATTGTGAGTTCATTCAATGAACAGGAGGTCGAATCAGCCATACAGAGATGGAAGTTTCTTCCATCTGGTGAGGGTGCTACTGATGTAGCCAACACAGAACCTGAACCATCTCTTGATGAACTATATATCAAGGAAACCAGACTTGTACAGGTCAAATCAAATGCGTCATTTCTTGCAGAATATATTAGGAGGTCCCTTACTCCCAGAGGCCTTAGGGTACATGTGCCACCTGGCATTTATGAAACGGACTCTAATTTTATTAAATCTCGGACGGCTATAGTTGAAAAGTGCTCGAGGGATCTTTTAGTTCTGATTATTAAGAAGGCTACTATTGAGAGTGATGAACTTGAACAGGAGATAACAGCCCTCAAATCAACTATGGCCACCCCCACTAATAAACCTGACCTGGATAAAATTCAGGAAGATTGCCAAAAATTCTATGAAGAGCTTAAGAAAGCCCAATTGACCAAACTTAAACGGGATGAAAATGACTACAAGGCAGGCAAAGTATTTAAATGGCAATCTAAGACTAAGTTAGGTAGTAACAGACGCATCCGCTTCTCCAGGGAGTCGGTCCTGTCTGGCGGCTCCGGAGACAACAGTGGGGGTGAATCTGATCATTCAAAGGCTGGTCCATCTGGGCAATATTCACTTAGGAACCGTTCCAAGAACCAAACACGTAACGAGACCCCTAAACCACAATGAAATTTTTGCAAGGCCAAAGGGAAAAAGGGACCGACTTAGTCTTTAATTTGTCTAGTTACCGTCTGTCCCAAGAGGAGACGGAACTAGTTAGTCGTGGATTTTCTTTTGTAATTACTCCAAACTGTGTTGACCTGGACGTCCGCAAGGACTTGGCTATGTTGTTCCGCTCCATTAGACTTAAAAACTTTTTTTCGAATAAAGAGACTTCTGCAAGTTATACTGGACAATTGCATAAATTCAGGGCCCCAAGTAGGTTCACCCCCACATTGATCCCTGATAATATAAGAACTTTTGAGGAAACAGTCTTGAGAGAAGTCAACAAAATAGACCACAGAAAGGAAAAAAGGATCAGCAATTTATCACTCGCAGAAATTAACATCCTACAAAGATTGGGTTCTGATCCAACCCTTGTCTGGAAGAAAGCAGATAAGGGGGGTGGCATTGTATTGATGAACCGAAGCGATTATGTCATGGAATGCACCCGCTTACTCTCGGATCGTAAATTTTATAAGCCCCTAGATCATGACCCCACCCAAAGATATGCTAAGACCATCTCTTCTATTGTCTATGCTGGCCAAGCTATGGGCTACATCTCTGATAACACTGCTGAATATCTTATTAATAACTCTCCCAGAATCCCTGTCTTCCATACACTTCCAAAGATCCATAAACCGCAGCGCCCCCTGTGGGCTGTCCCATCATGTCAGCAGTGTAGAGCCTCCTAGAACCAATTTCCAAGTATCTAGAAGAAATATTACATCCGTTTTCTACTAACATTCCCACTTACCTTTTGGATACCAAAGGTTTCATTTGCAAAATGGAGGGCTTTACGACCAATGCTAACAACATATTAGTTACAGTGGACGTGGTGTCACTATACACCCATGTCCTATTAGAACAGGCCAGGGGCATCATTA
The DNA here is from genome assembly GCA_030556195.1 of Anolis apletophallus. Lineage (NCBI taxonomy): Eukaryota > Metazoa > Chordata > Lepidosauria > Squamata > Anolidae > Anolis > Anolis apletophallus. The sequence continues at coordinate 92,685,198 of JARBWK010000012.1, read as the reverse complement.
TGGATCTATTAGATACCAGACCGATTAAAGATCCGCCCACCCATTTTTTGATTGAGTTACTTGTCGTAGTCTTCGACTACAATTATTTTACGTTTAACAGCCAGTTCTACCTTCAGGTGGATGGAGTGGCAATGGGCAGCAGTGTAACCCCCACTGTGGCTAACATTTTTATGATTTACCTTGAGAAAAAAATGCTCTTTGCCGAAGACTGTGACCCATTAGTATCTAAGATACAGACTTGCTACCGTTATATTGATGATTTATATTTTATAGTGCAGGGAGATCTAGACATGTCTATTTTTGTCACATGGTTGAACCAATGGCATGAAGCCATTTCATTTACTTATTCTTTTGATCATCAACAAATCAACTACTTGGATGTGACCACCTACATCTTTGGATCTATGATACAAGTACGCAATTACAGGAAACCTATACAGAAAAATAGTTTACTCCATTATCGGAGCTACCACACACATAGCTTGAAAAATAATCTACCATACGGCCAATTGATTATTGTATTATTCATACACCTGAATTGTTTTCCTGTATTTACCACAGTGTTGTTATTCTAAAAACAGATTACCCTGAGGTGTCCACATGATGTTTTAGATTAATCCACTTAAAACTTGAGTAAACCGAATTTACTCAAGTTTAATTTAGGTTTAAAAATAGCACCTTTGAATTACCTTCTGTGATGCCAGTGCCTCTTTCCACAGCAACCCCTCTTGCCCAGGCTCAGGCAACCCGGAGAAGAGAGATGGCACTGCCAGCCCCCCCTGCTTTCATTTTCCCCTCCACTTATGGGAGAAAAGCTCCGTTTGAGGCCTGGAGCCTTTCCCCCCTCTCCCTTCCTCCTTAGAAAGCCAACAGAACATTGTGCGTTAGAATTACAGCTCAAAGGGAAAAGGCATTCTTATAGATGGCGACTAAAGGAAAATCTAGTTAGGAAAGAACAGGACATCGAAGCAATTCGCACACACCTAAGGGAATACCTAGATTTCAACAAAGGGGAGGAAACTAGCAAAACCACACAATGGGATGCCATGAAGGCGGTAATGAGGGGTCATTACATACAACTAAACAATAGGAAAAATAAGCAATATCAAAGGAAAAAGCAGGAACTGATTGATTAAATAGAAGCAGCCGAGAAAATCTTAAAACAAAAACCAAGTAATAAAGGGGCGCTGAATGACCGAAATGTCCTTAAGAAACAATTAGCACTCTTACAAACTGAAAACATTGCAAACCTGATGAAATTTACCAGGGCACAATACTTCCAAAACACAAATAAGATTGGCAGGTGGCTAGCCCACAAACTAAAAAGGAAAAAGGCAAAGACTCATATCACAAAAATAATTACCAGTGGGAAAACGTATACGGAGAATGGGGAAATCACAGGTGCATTCCAAGAATATTATAAAGAGCTATATAAAAAAGAAAGCGGACACGAGAACGATATTATGGAATACATTTGTAACCTAAATCTCCAAAAGACAACAGAAGAACAAAGGGGAATCTTAAATGATCCAATCACTATGGCAGAAATAGAGAGAGGAATAGAAAAATTAAAATCTAACAAAGCCCCTGGCCCAGATGGCTTTACAGCAATCTTTTATAAGACATATAAAGACGAAATAACTCCCCTACTGAAAGAAATTTTTAATAATGTAAGAATCAAGAAAGAAATACCAAAATCCTGGGAAAGAGCCAATATAACGCTTATACATAAAGAAAATACTGACCCCTCCGATACCAAAAATTATAGACCCATATCTCTACTAAATTCGGACTACAAAATCTTCACCGCAATAATGGCCGAAAGACTAAAAAGCTTCCTATCAAATTGGATATCCCCTGAGCAAACTGGGTTCCTACCAGAAAGGAATATTAAAGACAATACAAGAGTACTTATTAATTTACTTGAATATTACGAAACATGTAACGAAAAAAAGGCCCTCCTGCTGATCGATGCAGAGAAGGCCTTTGATAAAATTAGTTGGAAATTTTTAAAAATATTGATTCAAGACTTGGATATGGGACACCATTTTATGAACACAATAGAGACCCTATACCAGAGACAGGAGGCGACCATTATAATCAATGGCCAGGAAGGCAGCAAACCCTTCCCAATCTCAAGAGGAGTGAGGCAAGGTTGCCCGCTTCCCCCCCTCCTATTTATACTCGCAATGGACCCACTAGTAAAGGATATTAACAAGGATAAACAATTTAAAGGAGCCCGAATCCTAAATCAAAACTACAAACTAAGGGCATACGCGGATGATGTCGTCTGCTTCATAGAGAACCCCATAGAAGAAATAGGAAACTGGCTAGAAAAACTTAACAAATTTGGAAACCTGGCAGGATTTAAATTAAATAAGCAAAAAACCAAATTGATAACAAAACATCTAAACAAAGCAGAGACAGAGGCACTGGGAAAAAAACAGGGATACAAGTAACAACTAAGGCGAAGTACCTAGGGATTACCATCACAGCAAATAATACACACCTAATTAAAAACAATTACGAGCATCGCTGGGGGGAAATCCAAAAAGATTTGAAAAGATGGAGCAATCAAAACATCTCCTTGTTAGGAAGGATTGCAACTATTAAGATGAAGGTTTTGCCCCAAATGCTGTACCTATTCCAAACCTTACCGGTAATAAGAACTGAATACCTATTCAAAAGATGGAACACTTACATCACAAAATTTATCTGGAAAAATAAGCATCCTAGAATTGGCCTGTGCCTTCTCATGGATGATAAATCCAGGGGGGACAGGACTACCCAGTCTCCAAACATACTATGAAGCTGCAAATCTACTAGCCATCAAAGACTGGGTTACCCTCAAAAATAAGAACCTACTTACATTAGAGGGACACAATTTAAGATATGGATGGCATGGGTACCTTTGGTACAAAAAGAAACAGATAGAAAAAAATTTCAGCCATCACATCATTAGGGCAGCCTTATATAAGACTTGGGAAAAATACAGATATATACTATTTCCAAAAACCCCGTTGTGGATATCCCCAATGGAGGCATTACACAAAAAGGAACTAGCCATAGAGGAGTGGCTAACTTACAGGCAAATATTGAAGAAAGCCTCAAATGGCGAATAGCACATCAAACCTATGGAAGAGATAAAAGAAGCTAACCACAATATCAGCTGGTTTCAATACCACCAAGCATATCAAATATTCAAAGAAGACTCTAAAATAGGTTTCCTAGAAAAGAACAATTTCTGGGACCAAATGATTAAGACACGGAAAAAAGGCATAAGCTTGACCTATAAACACCTGCTAAAATGGTTTACTGCAGAAGAACAGGTCAAGGATTGCCAAATCAGGTGGGCAAGGGATCTCAAACAGACGATACTTTTTAAACAATGGGAGGAAGTTTGGAATAAAAAACTCAAATACACGACTGCAACTGACATTAAAGAAAATTGGTTTAAAATGCACTTCAGATGGCATTTAAGCTCACACAAGCTCGCTAAATTTAACAAAGGCATTTCCAACAAATGTTGGAAATGCCTTTGTTAAATTTAGCGAGCTTGTGTGAGCTTAAATGCCATCTGAAGTGCATTTTAAACCAATTTTCTTTAATGTTGGAAATGCAATAAGGAATTAGGTACATACATACACCAATGGTGGGATTGCAAAAAGTAGCAAGATACTGGAAATTAATCCACAGGGAAACACAAAAAAATTATTAAGGCAAAATTCAAAATCGACCCACAAATATATCTTCTTGGTCTGACTGGACCCACACTAACAAAAAACCAAGATAAGATGCTCTTCCTCCTCAGCACATGTGCCCGAGTAACTCTAGCTAGAAAATGGAAACAAAACAGCGTTCCGGACATAGAGGAATGGACGATAAAGATAATGGACTTTATACAAATGGACATTCTATCTCAAAAACTACATGGAGATGGGAAAAGAACCGACTGGTCCACCTTCCAAAGCTACATGCAAAACAAGGGAAGACAATTTGTGATTAACATTGATGATGTTTAATGCTCAATGTATAATGATGCAACAATGTAACCCCCCCTGATCCGACCCCCCTCTCCCCCTCGCCAAATCCTCGCTCCATTACTGTGATTATTAATGAAACTGTATAATTAATGAACATTTAGTGCAAACCAAAGAACTCTTTTCTTGAGTAACTGTTGGGAAGTCTCTTTTAATGCCCCTTTCCCTTGCCTATCCACCCCCTCCCCCACTCCACCCCCCCCCCACTCCCTACCCCCCCTTCCCCACTCTTACCCCACTTGACAAACATACCATCTTGTGTCAATATCACTGAAAAACTGCAATAAAAATCTATAACAAAAAAAAGAAAGCCAACAGAAAGCTCAACCCGGGGGGGGGGGGGGTAAGTATGTCTTATGTAACTTGGTTTTGTTTGCATTTTGATTTTGATTTCATTTATTGTATTGTGTAAGCCACACAATACAATAAATTGTGGCGGGGTATAAATAAATATTATTATTATTATTATTATTATTATTATTATTATTATTAGGCTCCAGACCCCCAAAAGAGCCTTCATCTGGTGGGGGAAATGGAGGGCAGGGAGGGTGAGGCAGGGTCAGCTGTGTGGCCTCCATCCTAATAGGTAGTTGGATTTAAAATCCCAATTACTCTTGGATTTTTGGTCTGCCTGGAAGAGCCCTGGGTGACCTTGAGTAAGTCATAGACACTCAGTCCCATAAAACTATTACAAACTTCCAGTAACTGAAAAGCAAAAACAGAACACAGAAAAACAAATCCTGTACTTAATGGATAGGGCTAGAATCTGTTTTTATAATCCAAGAGCAATTGAAAAAAATGCATTTTTAAAGCAGAAGGAGAGCAAATTCCCTGCAGGTTTCCTTTTTCTGGTCAACAGTCTTTGCCTTGTAATCTGTTTTCTGAGATGGAAGGGCTACAAGGTCACATGGCCTAAAAACCTCAGACCAAAGCATGCTCCTTTTCAACTCTGTGGTCCTAGAGAAACTGATAGAAAATGAGCAATTAAAATGAATATTAATATCATGCTTGAATATGATTACACACTGCTTCTTGAACACAGCTTTTAAAGCTTTAAAGTGAGGTAAAGGTTGTCATTAATGCAGGCTCCTCACAAGGTTGCTTGAACTTCCTTTTGCCTTCCTTGGAGAGCTCAGCAGCTGTGTAACTGTGCCTCCATAAAAAAAGAAAGGAAAAAACACCCTTCATTGAACTCTTATGTCAAGTGACTTCTGAGACATAGAAAACTACCGGCTACAAAACTCTGTTTTCAGTATGTTGTAAGACAACAAAGTCTTCCCTTCAGATGATGTAGGACTTACTGCTGGCAAATATTTTCTTATCCTGATAAGCCATGCTCTTTAAAGTTTGAAGAAGCTAGACTTATTATTGTTTTTGTTTTTATTTTTGTGATATTGGGGGGAAGAAGTGCTTTGATCTAATGGTTACAAAGACACTGTAGTTGATGCGAACTTTGGAAATGCTTCACATTGGAGGCAGATTAAGGTTAAACATGACTTGGAACTATCAAAACAAGGAAGACACTTACATGTTGGGCTTTTGAAGCTAAGACTCATGCACGTATTCTACACAAAAGGACATGCTAACCTCCTTTGTAGATATTTGTAGACTCAGCCACCCTGAGTCCCCCTTCTGGGGTATAGAAGGGCGGGTTATAAATAACTGAATAAATAATAATAAATATTATGTACCTTCTCTAGAACAACTGAGTTGCACACTGACTTGTAATGCAGATTTTAATGTGCTGGCTTCATTATATAAAGCACTCTGCTTTTTTAGGGTTGAATTGATGCATTAATTTGTTTTTTTTCTCCTTGTTGGATTATTATCCTCCTAATAAAACATCAAAGGTAGTTTGTAAGATGATCTATGATGACAATCTCCATATAATGAAGCTGATGGTGATAGATTAAAATGAAATATCAATTCACTGTTCTCCTCAAAATTTTGAAAAGAATGTGATACAGATTGGAGCCATTTATATATTTTGATGTTGTTTTGTGCCTTAAAGTCATTTCCAGCTCATGGTGTCCCTAAATTGAACCTACTGTGTGATTTTCTTGGCAAGAAAAGTTTGCAGGAAAAAAATCATTGTGTTTCTCTCAGATTGAGAGACTCACCCAAGGCCATACACTCTCATGACTTTACAGGGATTCAGAGCTTGGTCTCTCAGGGTTCTAGTCAAACATTTAAACTACTACAGCATGCTAGACATTTGAGGGGAACCCAGTTTCCTGCAAAAAGAAGAATCCTTATGTTATCTCAGTACACATAACATGTTATGTCACAGTGTCACAATACATTTACAATGCTTACTTTGTCAGCAGCAATCACCAATAAACAACTGGGATAAAGAACAGTAAGAAACTGTGATGTCAAACAGTGGGTGAGATCTTACATCACTCTAGGGAAATATAATATTCTTCCTGTAAAATTTCATGTGCCTCCAACTCTGTTATATTTCAAACTTTTGGAGGGGTTGCTGATCTGCTCTTTACCAATGAATTTTTTTTAGAATCAATACACTCACCAATAATTTTTATTAAGGTTCTGTAACAATCAGATGCCTTCCAAAGTCAGTTAAATTTTTAATTTAAGCATTAAACAACTTTGGCAACCATGCCATTGCTAGTATTTAAATTAAGACCCAGGCGGTTATTTTTGCTGGTCGCCATAAGGAAGGGCAGATCGGACAGTACTAGCAGAGTTGGGCAAGAGACTGAGAACACAGCATTCTGGAAAATGTAGTTTGTGAAAATGAGGCACCCTGTGACAGAGCATTCAAAAGCTTTTAAAAATCCCCTCCCTCAAATCAGTAGAGATGTAAATCTTTCTGAAAATTGGAGGGACTGATGCCATGATTATCTTGTGCATTGTATATAAAATCCTAGTAGATAGCTCTTGTAGTTTTCCTTAAAAAATATTGTTTGTATAAAATTCAAACATGTCCCAAAATTAGTGGATGAGTGTACTATTACAAAACTTGTGGGCTAACAGTGGAAAATGTGTGGTACAATGATAGCATGTTTCATCATGATAGCTCTAAAAATGAGGGATAAATGAGCCCCTGAAGTTTGCCCACTTGCTCAATTACATAATTGAAAAGTAATGAAAATTCATTACTCTCATTATAATTTTGTAATGAGTTAAGAACCTTTTTTCATCGATCACACAGCTCTCTCAGCAACTCTTCCCATGGCTTGTCATCCATAGAAGGAAAAGTTTACGATGAAGGAAAAGGGAGAAGAATATATTTTCTTGGATCCCATCCAAAATGAGACATGCATGCAGAACTCACACATTCCAAATTCTACTCCAAGTGAAATATGTATAATCCTAAATGGAGAAAGAAATGAAAAGGAATACAGAGTTATCTGACAGTCTGTTTTCTCTGTGTTAGGACAGGTCATAGCACCTCAAATTTCTTGCCAAATCCAATTTGGTAGTGTCTAGATATTGTTTCTGTGGCATTTTGCCTCTCCATATTTCCTGCAGTCTTTTTCTGTTCGACAAATAATGAACAAAGAAAAGGAAACATATTGCCACAGTTGTACACCCCTAGACCAAAAACTTCACCAATGGAAGAATGCAATTTAGGACTTCATCCCACAAGGTTGTGTGTGTGGAATTGTTGTCTTTGTGTGGTGTTTCATGAGGTTTTGTCTTTAAAGAAGGTAAGGAATTTGAATACCCCCACCACACAGGATCGTCTCCTTTTCTTTCAAGCTCAACCATTTCAAGAATACCAGCACAAGGATTCTAGTTTTAAAATAGGATCATTCCCTTTTTAACCCCATACACTAAAGTAGACATAGCTCCACTTTCCACAGGATCGTTCCCCTAAAACCCCTACACTAAAGAACACATGAACACTTTTAAAAACGCTTATTTCAACGGGATCCACATTTAAACCACTAATGGAAACAGAACAAGCATTCGCAGACTGCCCACATGAACACCCACACTGAAACATCACAAAGTACTTGGACAAATCCACCACTTCCAATCCCAAGGAAAAATATCTGTTTTTAAAAAGGTAGAGGAGTGGATTTCTGCCTGTCTTTGAAATGCTCCTGTTTCTACATGCTGTGGAGACATAGTCCCACAAGCAACCACTGGATTCTCAGTTGACGATGGAAGCTCAGATTTCCACCATCAGTAAGCAGGCCTTTTTCCACCTCTGCCAAGCAAGGCAGCTGGCTTCTTACCTTCCAACAGAGGCCCTTGCAATGATAATCCACGCCACAGTTACCTTGAGGCTGGATTACTGTAATGCATTGTATGTGGGCAAAGGGCAGGCCAGTTCCTGGGGCCGACCGGGCCATAAGATTTGAGTTTTGGCCGGGTTCACCTTAAGTCTACTCATGCGCAGCCAGCCTGTCACAGCTTCCAAGCACAAGGAGAAGTTATCAGGAATGGTTGTTCTCCCAGGTTCTAGATGCAAAAGGAGCTGGGCATCGTCGGCATACTGGTAACATTCTAAGCCAAAACTCCTCAACAACTCAGCCAGTGGTTGTACATAGATGTTAAATAATACTGGGGAGAGGATAGCTCCTTGTGGTACTCCGCACTGAAGAGGGGACGTCTTGGATACCTGGCCCTCCCATTCTACCCGTTGGCTATGACCCCTGAGGAATGACTCAAACCATTTAAAATCCACCCCTTGAACTCCAATAGTGGCTAAACGTTGTGTTAGCAGGTCATGGTCCACAGTGTCGAATGCTGTGGTGAGATCGGGAAGCACCAGCAGCACCGATCCACCCCGATTGAGTTGGTGACGGATATAATCAGAGATAGCCACCAAGACGGTCTCTGTTCCATGGCCAGGGCGGAAACCGGATTGAAAAGGGTCCAGTCTATTTGTGTCATCTAAGAACTGTTGAAGTTGACCCACCACTGCTCATTCGTTCATCTTACCCAGGAACGGGTATGATGAGGTCTCTATACGTTTAAAAGCAATGTTGCAACATATAACAACATTTGGGCAAGCAAACAGGCAGGTAGACAAGCTAAGAAATATTTTTCAAGTACTTCTTGAGTCAGAACAACATAGAGTCAGCTAAGTTTGTCAAACTGAATTGGTGATCAGATGAAATGACATATTACTTGAAGAAAGGACACTTTTTATATATTACACAGCTTAACCACTATGATTGAATGATGTCGTGTTAAAAAGAGAAAAATTGAAAATGTTTCATCAGCAGTCAAACTGGTGAGATTTCCTTGATATTGAAACCATTTTCTTATTTGTGTTGCTGCAAAGTAGAAGCAAAAGAAAAGAAAGGGAAGGTGGAATGCTCTTTGCATAAATATGCTTGTCTGTGAATGAGATGCAGAAAGATTTTCTGTAAAAATGTAAACTGAAAAAATTAAATCACCTGTGAGGAAACAAATCAGATACCTTGTAACTACTAGCTCAAATTGGAGGAAGAAGAGAAAATAAGCATCAGTATCCAAAACACATAGTAGTCTTGTATATTGCTTATGTTGTTGTTACTGTTATTTTTGATCATGTTGTGACTCTGTATGTTTTGATGTTGTTGTTTGGAAACTGCCCTGAATCCCCCTGGGGAGATAGGGCGGTATATAAATAAAGTATTATTATTATATTGTAAGCAGATTGTTACTCAAATTAGCAAATTAATAAGAAATTAAAAAGAGGATTAAGCAAGATTGCTCAGTGGGTTTCAGGGTTGGGAGATTAAAAAGGCAAAAAATCACAAAGATCAAGATTACATTGCAATCAACAAGCTCCCAAATCTTCACTACGTCTTTTTCAATTATCTGCTACTAACAACTAAATCTAGAAAAGGAAGTAAGATGCAGGAGATAATTCACTAGAAAGCATAACACACCGAGAGTGTATAAAGCACTGTAGAGCAGTGTTTCCCAACCTTTGGTCTTCCAGTTATTTTGAACATCAACTCCTAGAAATCAATTCCCAGCTGTTAGGAATTGTGGGATCTGAAGTCCAAAACACCTGGAGGATCAAAGGTTGGGAACCACTGCTGTAGAACCAAGCCTGCTTCCTTTCTGTAGCTCTCCCCTCTTGCCAATACAGCCATGTTGGAAACACGCTATCTTAGTTTTTCACACAAATTTTAATATTCAGATCTTTGGACCTGTCAAAAATTATGTTTTACTCAGGAACCAAATCAGGTTAAGTCTGATTCAATCTGGAGGTGGTATAGATCAGTCTGCGTTTACCTGATGTTCCCCAGCATTGCTGTCTACTAGGCCTGGACAATCATGGTTCTAAATGGTTCTAAAGTACTTACAAAACTAAAGTTCTGGTGGTGTACATTTCAGAACTCTAACAAAACTTTCAAAACTTCATTATTATTTCATTATTGGCAACTTTAAGACAATTTATAACAAAATTTTGAAAGTTTTGTTAGAGTTCCGAAATGTTCACCACCAGAACTTTAGCAAGACTGTAGAAGCAAAGCACAAGCGCCACCTAGTTTTCACCACCAGAACTTTAGTTGTGTAAGTACTTTACAGTACAGTTCTACCATTAGATGGTGCCAGTTAACCTGCACCCCTGCCTATCCAGATCTCCATGGTTGCTTACTTGTTTAAACCTGCTCCTGATTTATCTGAAATAGTTTTAGCTGTCATCCAAATGGTGAATCTTGCTTTAATTGTTTTGCATCAAAACCCTGCATCCCATCTGTCCCTTGCTTCCTGGCTTTTCAATAAGCATTTATGCAATAATTTTGGAGTAAAATAATTTAGATACTAGATATGGATTTTTAAAAGGTCTGTTCTTCTTAATCAAAAGTGTGTTTTCCATCTTACCTACAGCCTTATAAAAATGAAGGGAGCCAACTCCAGCCTGAAAGCAGTGTCATTCCTCTTCAGCCTTTGCAAAGGGATGCCTTTTGCCACCATTATTCTTTCAGGCTGCTGTTACTCTCAGACTAAATAATGCTGGATCTTGTATTGATCTAAAGCTACAGTTCATGAGTTTCAGGTGCAGCCAAGAGATGACTTTGTAGAGTAAAGTGTTTTTAATGCAGTTACTGTGAACAACTTTTTCATTTGGCAGTAGATTTAAGCGGAAGACTTGATTTATCATGCTGCCAAAACATGTGGTCCTGTTCAGAAGTCTCCCTGCTTATGTGGAGGGAAGGACAGTAGAAGAAACAGGGTATCTAGAGAACTTACATTTACTCAGCAAGACACATACATTAAGTCTTAGGAAGTGTTCCAATAAAAACCTACCTCCAAAGAAGGCAGCAGTTAAGTTAATTGTTAGCCTCATGAAATTTCTCTAGGGGAAGCCGTCCTTAATCATCCCCATTTGTTCAGTGGGATAAAGCTGTTCCTTCTTGCATGCTTACTTATTTTCTTATGTTCTTCTTTATTTTTGATGTTGTTTGGTTTTAGCAACATTCTGCTCATAATAATTCGTGCTTGATTAATTTTCTTCCTCAAATAACCAAAATCAAGTTAAATTTATTTGTCTTTTTTATTTTGGGTTGAAATGATTTTGCATCAGGTAACTAGAAAGGGGAAATTAATTCTACAAATCTTGATACTAAATGTGCTTTGGTGCAATATTTTTGGACCTATTCACATAGGGTAAAATTGGCGGTGTCAACAGGCTTTTTGCAGTTTCACCACAGAGCCTGCCAGCTCCCATCACACACCAGAAAACTACTTCTAGAGTGGCTCCATGGCAAAAGTGCCAAAAAAACCCCTTTTGCCACCAAAAAATATCCGGCAGCATATGATGGGAGGCTTTCCATTTTTCCATAGGGAAAGATGGGTTGAGCCTGCTTCCTGAGGCGTCGCCTCATGTGATGAGGTAGGGGAAGCCCCTTGGGCAGGCGCTACCAGGATCGTTGTGATTTATGGAAATACTCAGCAATTCCAGTGGTGCAGAATCCTATGGATCTTTCCATAGTCTGAGGAACATCGAATGAAATGAATGATCATTACCATCATCATCATTATGGGCATTATGTTGTTTTTGTTATTTGCTATGAAACTGGCTTTAATGCATCATGACTTTGAATGAGAGATCTCCATGAGCCCAGGTCTTCAAAATCTTGCTTATGTCTTGCACATTCAGGACCATGACTTTTTTTGTATTGAACCAATTTGTTTGTAAAATATTCTTCTTTTCAAAACGACTTCTAATTTACTGAGCATTTTCATCTTTTCATATTAAAAATTCACATTATGCTCACTTTCTAGGATTCTTTTTTTGTCTTTTGGCAGCCTAGGACATCAGTAGTACTTGTCTCTGTCATCATATTTTAATTGAGTTGATTCTATTTACGTCAGCTTTTTTTACTTTTCCAGATTTCACTGTGATACTGGAAATACTATAACACGAGCAACTGTGATTTTGCTGTTAAATAATAATATTTCTGGTTTGAGGATATTTGGTTCCTTCATAGTTGTGCTATATTCCAACTCAGTGATACCACGATAAGGCAGGATTTATTTTTAACTTCTGAGGGTCATTTCTTCTCTCCAAAAACTTCATTCAATGGGTATAATGTTCCCTTCATCCCTTTTATGCTTCCATAGCATCCCAGCAAAGTAGGTTAGTTAATGATCTTAGATGGCTACCTTCTAAGCACCTCTGGATTTTTTAAAAAAAAATTGCCACAGCAAAGATATACATAACCTAGCTGAGGCAGAAATTTTACTCAGTTTTACATTTTAATACTTAATTTGTGGGGGAGGAAGAGATGGAAGAGCATCAAGCCAACAGAGGCAGCCTGGGGTTCGGTTTTGTAAAAAGAAACCATGATTATTGTGATATTTGTACCATTATAGGTATGCTATAGTAGGGTATATCTTGATCGCGACTGCATGAATCTGTTAAAGTAAATTGTGTTAAAAGGATCTTTTGAATGTTTTATTTCTTATTTCTATTGTTTGTTTTAAGATAAAATGCATATCTACCTTCACTACCTCTCTCAGGTTTGCATCTGTTAAAACTTCATGCTTAACGATAAAGCCTATGCAGCCTATGTACATTTTCTCAGACTAACTTCTGCTATAACCAGCAGGCATATCATTATCAGCCATGCTCTCAAGATTTGACAAATCAAGAAAAAGTGCAAGGAACTACTTACATGAGGGTGTTTGTTTTGCTTGCTGAAAGCGTTTACTTCCCATAATGTTCAGAAATAAATTCATTACGTTAATACATTAACAAGAAGGGGGAGAAAGCAGAGATTCAAAGTAATGAGCAATGAAATTATTTGTCTTCTTTTCTTAAGTTAAACCAACTCATACTCCTCCTAATATAAAACCTTTTCAGATAAAAAAACAATGCATTAGGTCTAAATGGAGAATAATTTCAGAAAGTAAAATTTAGAATGCCTGGTGTGAACCATTTTGTTCCATTCCAGCTGGAGCAGATGGATTGAATCAATTGCTGAATGGTAAATCAGTAGTTATGTCAGTCGTACTGATTCAGTGGTTTTGCTTAAGATACTAACAAGATGATATAATAATAATAACCCACCTCTCCTCGTAGCACATTGCTAAAAACACATAATCATCCAAAGCATTCTATAAAGTGCCCATATTAAAACATAGTTCTACAAGATATACACAGAACAAATATTAAACACAAGACACGTGTTTAAAATTCATGATTAAAACTGGCTGGCTATGCCTGACGGAAAAAAAAAAAGATTTTCAAATGTGTTTTAAATTCTGACAACTAATCTAGCTGTCAGAGCTCTTCCTGCAGGTCATTCTACAGTCTTGGGGCAGTCAAGCATTGCTGAAAAGAACCTCTGGGTGATATTTGCTAGTCAGGTTCTGGCAGGGTGGAGTACCTGCCCCCACCCCCAAGGAGCTAAGTGTTTAGGGCAGATTGTATGGGAGAAGGCGATCCTATAGATTATTCTCTTCACAATTGTGTGAAAGACTAAAATTCGTTAGTGTAAATCTATGGATAAAATTGCAGAAGCCCCCTGTACACTAAAAAAAACTGCTCTGGAGAGCTGGGAATCATGTGCGTTACTTGGAAGCCAGCAACAAGAGTTGCATGGGATGGAGACAGCAAGGTAATCATCTCATGCTTGCCCTACATTTTCTAGGCTATGTTGGCTTTAGACCAGAGTCTCCACTAGCTGTAGATAAATGGAATCTTGTATCAGCTTGAAAAGTACACTCCAGTGATATTTTAATAGCCAATGAGTCACCAAGAAACTTTTTAAGTTCATGAAGATTTTTATTCAGCTCTGATGTTAAACACACTTACTTTGTTGCTTTGCACAAATCTTATGAAATGTAATAGTACTTACATCTGAGCAGACATTGTATTAATTAAGGTTGCAGTGCCAATCTGGAATGGGTGGAATGGGTAAGTTGTACAAAGTTATTTTGGCTAGGGAATTAATAGGACAAAGGGGAGACATTTTGTAAATCTACTGCTGGGCCAAGTCTTGAAACCTGATACAGTGGAATCTCAACTTAAGAACATTTTGAGTTAAGAGCCATCACTCAGCTCGGGTTTTGCTTTGACATACAAGCAGCACTTTGAGTGAAGAGATAGCTTTAGATGGAATGCCAGCACCAGGATACAGGGCTTTAGCGCTTCAAGGGATCATCTTCTGCACCTGACCTCGTGCTCTTGTCAACTTTGGGAGACAGCTGTCTGCTTTGCTGTTATCTTCTTTCAGGAATTTTTGAGTTAGTTGATTTTGTGTGCATTTTATTCCTGGTATGTTTGGCTTCATGAACAGGAAGGTGGAGAGAGAGCAAGACAGGGAGGGATACTGGAATGAGTATAGTATGAAGAAAATGATGCTTCTATTTCTTCACTTTGTGCTTCTTTGCCATAACTTTGTGCTTCTACCATTTTAAAGTTGATCTTTTATTTGTTCTATGTTAATGTGCTTTTATAAATTATTTGATATTTATAAAACACATTTTTTTTAAAAAAACATGTAACAAAAATGGGGGAGGTATTTCAAGGGGCGGAATGGATTAATAGCATTTCAATGTATTTCAACGGGAAACTAGCTTTGATATAAGATCAATTTGAGTTAAGAGCTCAGTCACAGGACAAATTAAACCCTTTTACTCAAGGTATCACTGGACATTTTGGGATTATTCTATGGGATTTTGTTTATTATTATACTTTGGAACTAAGGGAAAAATCCTCCAATCCAGCATATTTTGTGTAAAAGTTCCATAGTGATTTTTCATCTTCTCCCAAAAGAAGCATTTCAAATTATTTTGTTTTGGACAATAGTAATGGGGCAAGGTTCCCAACAAATTCTTATCATTCTATGTAATATTCAGTTTGCATGAGGGAGGAGTGAGTTTCAGAAAACTAGTCAGGATGGAATATTTCATCTCAATTCCTACATTCAATTGTATTTAAGCAAATGTTTATTTAGACTGTGTCCAAATGATGTTTCTATGACTTCATCTCAGAGATGGAAAGTACTTTTGAGTTCTTGCAGGGCAGTGTGTGTGAGAGAGATAAAAGAACTCATTCAGGTTCCCTTTTTCAAGTCAGGGAACCTGAATGAGTAGAATCTGTTTTGTTCTCACTTCCCTTCTCAGTCCTTGAATAGACATGCCTTCCAGTGAATGGGTATTCTAGACTCCACATGAGGTAACAACCTTTCAAATGCTTAGGGCCCTTCCACACAGCTAAATAAAATCCCTCCTTATCTGCTTTGAACTGGAATATATGACAGTGTAGACTTATGCCTTTCCACACAACTGTATACAAACCCACATTATCTGCTTGGAACTGACTTATATGGCAGTATGGACTCAGATAACCCAGGAATTTCCTGTCTTGATATTCTGAGTTATATGGTTGCATAGAAGGGCCCTTGGTTTCCTTTTTCTATTTGTTCCAGAGAACTATACTCTTCTAGATTGTTCCAGGAGGGAATGGAACTATACTCTTCTAGATGCTTGGCTGGCTTTTCTACTATTTGTTCTCTGTATGAAAATTTCTTGATTTAGCATGAGGTAGGTCCATTGCATGGAAAAATAGGAATTTCAATTATGTAATGGCACCTTATGCATTGGTTTGTTTTAATTTTTCTTTGTTTTAAAGGAGGAAGTCATTTTTAAAATACAAAGTTATCACTCAATAAATACAAAGTGCATGTACACCCAATGGTTTTAAAATAGTATTTTCTTTTAATTTCAAAGAGCATTACTACACGAATGGCTGTAATGACTTTTCTTTTACAAAACTCAAAGGGTGTCCTTTTTTGACAGTTAATAGATGAGATTTGTTCCCATTGACATTGACAATCTGACAGTGCAGTGGCATGTGATATTGACGGCTTGCGTCAATAAGTCTGCCAAGAGGAGTATAGAAAACATGAACAAAAGCTGTAGTCTTTATGCATTTACTTAGAAGTCAATCCCCTTTAAAATTAATACAATCACTCCCAGCTGTACAAATTCTTTCGACTTACCTTTCCAGGGCCTCTGAAAGTTAAGACCAACATTTTGTGTATATTATTATTGATGCTCTGAAGGACTGTCCATCTCTTGGTTTTGTATATTTTATATACTAAATGCTATAGTGAAACTGTTCATAGCTGTTTAAATCAACTGTAAAAATTTGTGTAAAATAAGATACTGAGATAAAATTATATACACACACACACACAGAGTATATACTGAGAGAACCTATCCTGTTCAGGTATATTTCATTCAGTCTTCACTAGGGGGGGGGATGCTCATAATAAGGCAAGGCAGCATTCTTTCCAACTGTTCAGTGACTTGAGTAATTCCAGTGACTACTGAATGTTTGAGAAGCATTAAGACCTCATGAAATGCCAGACGGAAAGGAAGCCTGAGGATTCCAAGTTGCCTCTTGCCAGGTTTCTGCAGGTTTGTGAGAGCAAGAAGCAAAGGAAGGAAGGAAGGAAGGAAGGAAGGAAGGAAGGAAGGAAGGAAGGAAGGAAGGAAGGAAGGAAGGCACAAGGCAGGCAACTCGGATAAGGATCGCACCTGGTTAATGTTTACTGGGGAAGTTGAAAGAGGCGGAGAGAGCAACCAGGCAGCAGTGCGGAGCCGACCGGAGGGGCGGGGCTGACCGACATGAGCAAGGAGGAGGTGGGGGGAAGTTTCACACTGCTCGCGCATGCCTGCAAGCAGGCCCGCCCCCCACAAGCAGCCCCGTTCCCTGGGGGCGGCACTTCCACAGTGTGGCCTAGGGCACCACAAACACTTAATCCAGGCCTGGTACAGAACCAATTTGGGGGATAAAGTTACACACTTTGGATAGCTCCTTTAAGATTCAGTATAATTTACTTATTTATTATTTATTTATTTACATTATTTTTACCCTGCCCTTCTCAGCCCCCCGACAAAGAGAGCAATTTGATGCCACAGTATACAGTATAAAACCATTAAACATACAGCATTAAAACAGTAACAATTAAATTAAACAAATAATCAACAGTCCATAAAGTTAAAATAGTATTCCGTCCACAGACCTAGATTAGTAAACAGTAAGCCATATCCTCATATATAAACTCAGAACAGATTCACCATCTCACAGACTTAGTTGCTGTTGATTGAATGTCAGCTGGAAAAGAAAATGTAAAGGAAATAGAGTGTCATACTGAGAAACATAACTATTTATCTGGACTCCTGGAGAGGTGTATTCTACTGGGAGGTGAAAATATAATACAACATTAGGTCTTTTCAGATGTTCAGGATGTGGCTGACTGAATGTGTGAGCAAAAGGAGCTGACTCATCCCTATTCCTTCATCATTGTGTTCTTTATGTGGAGAAGGATAGGAATGTATTTGCTATGCATGTGATCTGGAATTACATGGAAATACTTCATATGGAGAGATTTTATTGATTTCTTTCAGTTTGGTTGTGCATTTCTCATAAATAAGCAAAACAATGGATATTCAATAACTGTTGTTTTGTTGTTTCCTAATAAAGGGGGGGGGGCTTGGTGAGTTATTTGTGTCTCTGTTCCTATCCAGGCTGCATTTTTGTGCTTACTTTGAGTCGGTGTGCATATAATGTGGGAGCGAGAGATATTCAATTTTTAAGAAAATGGACCAAAAACCACAATGAAAAAATAAAAGCTCACTTCACACACCTGTCTCATATTCAAGGACAGATCATTTGAGAGTGGCCAGAGAGTGTTCAGGAAGTTGTCTCATCATGTAGAGGTAACCAGCTTCACTGAGCATCTTCCAATGGTTAGATTTCTTCATATACCTACTGTGCATTTTCACCCCATAATGAAATTTGTGGCATTTCCACTCTTTAAAAGGTAAGGTCAAAAGTGAAAAAGCAGGATAGGATATGTTCCAAAAAAACCCTGGAGAACCACTGAGAGCCAGAATGTTCTGGTTTAGAGGAAGAAATATCATAGCACAATATAAAGCAGTGTGTATAACAGCCCTAATATGCATGGTCTGTGTTTTAAAGTAGGTATTCTGGTTAAACATAGGTATTTTCTGCCCACAGACAGGCCTAAGACACAAAAAACAAGAGGATTTTAAGGACATTTAAAAGGTGTAACTTAAGACTTCATTGCATGAGGCAAGCTAACTGGCATTGAAGCACATCATACAATGCCATATGTATTCCACTGTCAGTCTGCCTTCTCCCCATGCTATTGATGAGCAAGACCTATCAATAACTTGCAATGCCATAACATTCATATCACCCACTCTGTGTGATGGGCCCATTCCACTTCAATGCTGGCATGCTGGAATTAAAGTGATGTCAAGGATTGAAATTATATACAACTATACTTTTAACTGTCCTTCAAGGCTATAAAAGTTGTTGTCCAAAAAGTAAGTTTATCAAGCTCTCTCACGCCCTCTTTTTTAGCCAGTGATACCATTTATATTGTTTTAACAGAGATTTTCTTTAACGTTGACACACAGGAACATGTAAGCAGGGCAGACAAGAAAGAGCTTGCCATTTTTCCTGTGATCGTTGGTTTCTGTATAGTTCTCCTTTGCCTGCTTAAATTATTCTGCAGAAATAAAACAGACTTCTAGACCTTTTGAAAAGTTCTTCTGTTCAACAGAGGAAATGACAGGGGGGGGGGATGTTCTCAACTATCCCCTCTGGGATTTATTGACACATTTTTCAAAGCTTAGCTCCCAAGGGGATAATTTTTCCTTCAACTCATGCTTGATAGAAAACTAAATGAGCTGGTTTATGAGGGTAAGAAAGAATATTAACTTTTCTGTATTACACTAGCGAAGTCTGTGACCTAACATACTTTACAAATTGTATCATTTCCTTTGTTCATTGTAATCTTTGATATGTGCTGAAAGTCCTATCTTCAGCAAATTATATATATTTTTGGAGAAAAAAAGGACAATTCTCACACCATATTTAAACAAATTCTAGGCGTTTTAAATATGGTTATATAACTGTTTTTGTCTGTTTTATGCTTCTATAGTTTACATGCCTTTTTGTCCAATTGCCAGTATAAAGATCACTATTTGTATTGGATTGTGTTTGGTGCCATATTTTTGTTAATGTTTTTTTATACAGTATGCTGAAATCTATCTGTGTTTTAGCTTGAACAAGAATCCTGTGTAGTAGTTTAAACTGACATATGGCCTGCCAATTTTTGTTAATGTTTTTTTATACAGTGCATAGCTTGAACAAGAAGTAGTCACTGGTGTATGCAGTGATGTAAAGAAAAATGGAACTGCAGCAGCAAACTGCACATGCTCATGAGTCCAGTGATTCCAATTTTATTTTTAATGATTTTTATTAGTGAATAACATAAATGACATTAAATAAACACTTATTGGACACATAAATAATTAAAATATCTTATACATATCTAAGATACTGGGATTTTTTACAGTAAAAGTGGATGAAAATCATAAAAAGAAATTTGGGCGTATAGAAAATAAGAAAATAAAGAAGGGGGGGGGAGAGAAAAAGGATTGTGACGAACATACACTTATACATTTTTCCTTATCACTTCCAGATCGCTTCCCATGGTATTACTTAACTTTTCCCTACATGTTCCTAATATATATGCCACTTTGCATAGATCTTTAAGCTTATCCGGGATGTTTCTTTATTCTGCTTTTATAATCACTTTTATTTTTTCTCTTTTTAGAAATTTAATAAATTCACTCCAATTTGTTCTGTTTGATCTTGATCTGTTTTGGGCAAGTTTTGGGGCCAAAAGGCCCATATTCATTAAATCAATTAGTTTTTTCAATCCAGTTTTGTATTGTTGCTGTTTCTTCTGCTTTCTAGAATTGGGCTATGCGTATTCTAGCCACTGTGGTGAGGTAAAAAAAAATCTTGTCTCCAATTTTATCCATTTGAATGTCTGTAATCCCCAGTTAAAAAAAATACTCCGGTTTGAATTCAAACTTTAGTTGTAAAATTTCCCCCATTTTTTGTATATATTATATCACAGCTTTTTGACCACCTTACATTCCCACCACATGTGCATAATAGAACCTGTGTGTTTCTTACATTTCCAACATTTCTTACTAATTTCTCCCCTACTATATTTAGATATTTTCTCTGGGGTTAAATACCACATAAAACATATTATGCCAGTCTTCTTTGATTTCTACAGCATAGGCATACTTCAAATTTTTTATCCAAATTTCTTCTCATTGTACCATTCTAATTGCCCATTTTATCATTACTTCTTTTATTTGTTCTTTCTCTGTTGCCCATAATAACAGTTGTTGATAGAGTATTTTTATCACTTTGTTGTCTGTCTTTATTATTTTGTCCCAGAATGTTTCTTTAATCTCAAAACCCCTTTTATCCTCTTTTTAATTTTTGTTAATTTGCCAGTATTGGAACCAGATAGTTTTTGGCTCGATTACTTGAATCTCCTCCAATGTTTTTAATCCTATATTTTGGTTATTAATTTTTAACAATTGTTTATATGTTAGCCACTTGTCACTGGGTGTTTCTCTCCTTTGTTTGAGTTTTCCGTGGTGCGCGACCACACATGAGGAGGGTGGGGCGAGGGGGTGGTAGTGAGAGGAGCTGGGAGCGTGCAGGGGTGGGGTTTACAGTGACTTCCCGAGCATAACACAAGAGAGTACTTAGTTTTATGGTCACAAATTTATACAGGAAAGTATAAAGCATAAGAGTTGTGATCTGTGCTCTTTCCCTTGTCATATATTAAAGGTCATTTAGGTCTATTGTGCATTTGAGTTTTTCATTTTGCATATAGTTTTTAAAGCACGACCAGTCCGTTTTGTGTTTTTTGTTGTTCAGATTTTGAGTTATGGCTTCCATCTGGATCAGGTCGAGCACCTTCAATAACCATTCTTCTATCTCCGGGATTGTGTCCTTCTTCCAATGGCGTGCTAGAACTATCCGACTGCAAGCGCTGAGAAGGAAGAATATTCTTTCCTGGTTTTTATTAAATATTGGATTGGATAGTCCCAGAAGGTAATGTTGAGGGTCCATAGAAAATCTGGTCTTCAGTATCTTTTCCGTTTCCTTATGGACAGCTGTCCAGTATTTATGAGAGATTTTGCACCTCCACCATTGATGTATATACATGCCGGTTTCGCTTTTACATTTCCAACACACATTGGAGCTTTTTTTGTTAAAGGTTTTGATGCCCTTCTTCTTGCCTTGTCTTCTAATTACAATAATCTATTCTAAATTTTATTTTATTTCCTTTGTATATGCTAGTGTATAAGTCTAGAAATTGTAGTTAAAAAGTTGACCTCAAACCCAAACATCACTCAGTTTCTAGACTTATATACTGGCATATGCAATGCATTACTATAACGAGATACAACTCAGAAAAGTATTCTTCTCTGATCCTTATATTATCCATATGTTAACTTTTCCCTCTTCTTTTACTTTACTATTTTAAACTTCATTTAGAGTGTATCTGCACTTCACAGCTATGGCAGTTTGTTACCACTTTTGAACCATAATGTCTTCATCCTGTGGAACCCTAGCATTTGTAATTTGGCAAGACACTTGGAATTTTCCACTAGGGAGATCTAAAGCTAGCGACATCTGGCAAATATGCCTACTTAAGCTTGGCAACACTTTAAGGAGAGGACTTCTTCAGATGAATGAATGTCTGTCTTCAAATGAATATCTGATCTTTGTAACCAGATAAAACCTATTAAACACTGCATGGAGCAATTAGATGTGGGAACATCAGTATTCACACATCCAATTGCTACATGATTTTTTAAATAGATCGGTCTTCAGCTTTTTTCTCTATGTTGACCATCTGCCTCTATATAAAACAATGCGCTCTCTCATTTCCCTTACACAAGGTCTCACATTTTATTTATATGAGAATGTACAACTGTTTTATTAGTGACTATCCCAACTCCATAGAATTATCTCCCCACCAGAATCACCAGAAACCAATTATGGCATATTTTCCTGGGGGAAAATGCAAGAAACAAACATTCTATAAATAAAGGTATCAAATATGTTTAGAAAATGATCTCTTTTTTAAAAGCTTCTAAGCAGCAAGCTTAAGATTTTGTCTAAGTTTTGATAAACATGCCAAGAAAGGGGACAACTCACAGATTTTTTTGTAAATGACTTGGTCTCATATGGGAGCTACAGCATGGCATTTTTAACTTTGAAGTGTTAGAAAAACATCTAAGAAACGGAAATGGAAGTCTTTTTTGTGTTTGGATTTGGTTTCCACTAGAAAACCTACTAGAATTGAGTACATTTTGGAGATCTAAAATATTTCTTTAACGGTGTGTCTCTGTGATGTTTCTTTCTAGAACACTCTTGATGAACAGATGTTTTGGGTGGCTCTCTAGCATGCAAAGTCAAATCCATATTGGAATTTGTGTACAAAATGCAATTTCAGAATACTGACCTTGAAGAAACAGTACGATGAAGACTGAAATTTTAGATTAATTCCAATCTGATAACCTACAATGTAAATATCTAGCTTCTATTTTTTTAAAAATCAGGTGTGATTAAAGCCAATGGTTTTGACATATAAATTTTATTTAATGTATCTTAGTTTGTGCTCATGTCACAAACATACACCCATTTCTTCTTTCTTTCCATGAAATACATCCCCCAAAAACTATTTAGTTTAATTAGGTTGCATCTCCTGTTGATTGTTTACATAACAGCTGCATTTCATTTCTTGCTTTTTCTCTGTTGCAGTGTTTAGCTTGGCAGCTCCAAAGTGTATGGAAGCAAAAAAAAGTGAACCCCCAGACTATACACACACAAAAATCACCCTCTCTTATTTTTTTAGAGAAAAGTCCTAAAGGGAACTGTGCTTTTGTTAGTTGTTCCTGTGAACACCTGTGCACTAGTGAGCTTAATTGGGCTACAGCTGGTGTTGATGATGTGTGGAGAGAATAGACAGACTGGAAATCTTGACATTGTGTGTCATTGGCTCTTCCTTGCAGGGTGGTGGTAGATGTAAGGCACAGCCAATTTAATACAGAGCAGATGTTTCTTTTTCAAGAGAACCCTAGTTCATGTTTCCAGTTGAGAAGGATCTTTGCTGCAGAGTTGTTACAAGTTAGAGGAATCAGTCCTGTTCATTCCATAAATAATAAGTTTCTGAAAGCCTGGGGATTGCCAACAGTGGCTGATCTCAATGCCCATTTTCTGCCTGTGAGACCCCAAGAGGACTTCACATATTACTAAATGTTTTTTTAAAAAAGAAGAACAGCTACACTTTGGGTTTTTTTTAATGTTCAATTATGCAGGGGGGGGGTGGCATTACAATTATTTAAAAGGTTATATGTCTCTTTTGGGCCCTACTGGGAGAGGCCACTTTCCATTTTAGCATCAAGAAATTCAGAAGGTCAAAAGAGTTTGTAGAAGCTGGGGTTGCAGTCTGATAATTCTTATTGAAGGCTTTCCGTCAAGTGTGTCCTTTTGCGGCTGGGCTATCAGTCAATTTTAGCAATGTTTAATGTTTGTGGATGCATGTGTACTCTTGAATTAGTTGTGCACTTCCCAACATTTCACCAATTAGTAGTTGGGCACTTCTGGCCAAGCAAGATGAGAATGTGTTCAAGACAATAAAAGGTATTGATGAGGAACACTAGTTGGAAGAGGCTGCAGGAGTTTGCTTTTGCTTGAATCTACTTGCCTCTTAAAATAAAACTCTTTCATTGTACTTTGAACTCAAGAGGCAAGTCTCAGACTCCCTAACCAAATTTTGCCAAGGAAATCCCATAGGTTTGTCGCAGTCAGAAACTGCTTGAAGGTGTGTAATAAGAGCATTAATCAAACAAGCAAGCAATCCTTGTACAAAAAAAATCTTTAGTGGGGATGTTTTTGTGGGGTTTTTTTAAAGAAAGAAAAACTAATTCTGCATCAGAATACAGAAGCAAATACAATTTGTGTCTACAGATATGTATAATATATTTAAAATTTGTTACATACGCCACAAAAATGTATTCAAATATGTGCGTGTGTGTTCAAGTCACTCTCTGACTTATGACTACCCCATGAAATTCATAGAGCTTACTTCGAAAAGCAATACTCAGAGGCGAGTTTACCAGTTCCTGAAATATAGCCTACATCACCTGGTATTTGTTGGCAGGCTCCCACCAAGAACAAACCAGGTCTGACCCTACTTATCTTCTAAGATCAGACAGGATCTGATGCCATGCCTCGGAAAATAACCAAAACATAATGGTTGTTTTAGAATTCGTAGTGTAATGGGACTTTCGTATGTAATGGGACTTTCAAGTTTTTACGGATCGCAAGGCCAATCCCGGAAGTGGACTTTTTTTTCGAACCCCCTGGGCCCAAAATTTCATTAGAATTCTAAATATTTCGGAAGGCTCCCTATTACCCCCTCCAAAATCCAAAATCCCAGACATTACTCACAGTCAGATGGGGCCTTTCCATGCTCGAGGCCTACTTTAACTGAAAGGCCTTGCCTCCAGGAAGAGAAAAACCAGCCAGAACCATAGAGAGATCGAAACCGGAAGTCCTAGAGTGGCTGGAGGACTCAGGAAAAAGCGCTTTAAACTGCAGGGAAAGGAGCCTGGAAAGGGCTGCCGTGCGGGTGGCCCCTTCCCGCTAAGAAATAACCAGGCTTGGGTCGACATATCCCAGGGAAAGGCTGCCGTGCGGGGCCCCTTTCCTGCTAAGATATAACTCGACCCAGGCTTGGGTCGGCTTATATCTTAGCGGGGGAAAGGGCTGCCGTGCAGGCGGCCCCTTTCCTGCTAAGATATAACCCGACCCAGGCTGTCCTGTTTCCCTGCTTTTCAGACTTTAGAACCAATTTAGAATTTCGTTAGTAATTACGTTACATTTTAGAACTTTTGATTTTAGTAAGTCTTTCTATTACTAATTTTTGGGTTTTAAACCGATTTTGGGGCCTATTGTTGTTTTCCTAGACTGTGTATGCACATGCTTCAATGCATTCATTGCAAAAAAAGAATGCAAAAGCCATATAGATTTTTTTTCACTGTATTAAATAGTCTTTATGGAACTGGTTCGAAAGAGAGATTGGTGGGGAGGAGAAGGGGGCGGGAGAGAAGAAATCTGAAAACTGGAGAGATTTACCCAGTACAAATGTCCTAAATATAAGTTTGCAAGATAAATTTAGTGTGTTTTCATGCATGCATGCAGACTGTGAGCAAGCTTAACACATTGATTTCCCTTTGTATCACAAACTCCATGTTGCTATTTGATTTTTAAAGGCTACTATATGTATACACACACACACATACATATTCATATACGTGTGTGTGTGTGTGTGTGTGTGTGTAATTCCAGTAATCTACATCCTTTTACATACCTGCATAATTCTGTAAAATTCTCTTGGGTTTTTATCTTTCTGTGGTCTTTTTAAAACCATATTTTACCCACCTGACATTAGCGCAGGAACAGTGCCGGATATCAATCAATCAATCAATCAACTTTATTTCTTATGAGTCTCCCTCCACCAAAGGTGCTCTGGGCAACTTACACAATTAAAATAAACAGGTTACATAGTCACAGCTTGTTACTTATAGGACAAGTGAGGCCCTGTGCTAAAGTTATGATTTGATCAGGACATGGCAGGGCACACCTAAGCACAATGGTAAATCTGGCACTACACAGGAAATTTACTATTGCATTCCTTAAAGAGAGATAGGAGAAAAAGTGATTAGTGAATCATTAAGAGAAGACGCATATGGTGGATGAACAGGAAATCTTCCCCTGCATAAGAGTTAACGAAAAAATCAGTTAAAAGGGGCAGGGAGGCATAGAAGGCTTGAAGCTTCTGGGGATACAAATCTAAATATGTATTATATCTCCTAAATGTAAGGTATGACAATACATAATATTCAAATGAGGCTGAATGAGCCATGCAGTAGCATAAGAACTCCGAAATGTTCTATTTTTTCCAGTCTGAATTTTCTCTGTGTTTTAGTCTGAACATATTAGATGCATATAGTTCAGTACTTGCTTTAAAGTTCAAACCTAGAGCAGAATCACCATTCAACTGAAATGGAAGCCATCAGAGGTTTTATCTATCACTATTTGGTTAATACTGATCAAAATCATGCAGTCCTACAAGACTATTGTGTTTGAAACATGTTGAGTGTATCCACATTGTCTTTTCTTATCATGTGTCAATTAACTGTAGTAATTGAAATCCAGGTAATACAAAGTTTTCTTGTTGTGCAAGCACAACACACACAACCTTGGGCCAGAGAGCCTGACATAATCTAGGAATGGATGGAGATAAATGCCCAAGCTTTATGCTGCCATATAAAATGGTGGTAATACTGAAAACTTTAGTCAGACTTTAAAAGCGAGTTGGGTTAAAAGAGAAGTGTGCAAGGTCCTCAATGCAAACTTTGAATGGATTTTGGTCATCTAGCTTTAAATGCATATAAACAGAAAGGCGTAAATCCTTTTCTCTATAAGCAAAATGTGGCTTATTTTGTCTCACAAAAATATTTTCCTCTTCCAGTGCCAATCAACTACTGATTTTTCACCCCTTCTGGAAAGCCAAAGAATCAACTTGCCAATCCTATCCACTCCCCATGCTTTTATAGAAAAAGGTATTGAAAAGCCATAAAATTATCTGAGGTAACGAAAATAAAATCTAGTTAACAAATGTTTACCTTTCCAAAAATCAGACTTCTGTGGAGCTTTCATGGTTTTCATTTTAGCCAGTTCTAGGCTCAAATCTAATGTTTACAGTCTAGGTTTTAAATTACATATTATATTGTTTTAAACCACAATTCCCAACTTTGAGTCTCTTTAAGTAAAAAGCACTATATACATAAATATAATAATAAACATAACCATTGCATTCCTCTAAAAAAACAAACGATGGATTGGGAAATTGTAAAAACTATTCAAAAGATTATTAGGAAAATGACAGTAGATAGCTTATAAACATGCAACTAATAAAACTACAAAGTGCAGTAATGTAATTACTGTGCTGATATAACATCCCTCCAAAGAATTATGGTTGCAAAAGAGATAAACACAATTGTATAAAATGTTTTCCAATGTTTTCCAGTTATTTAATACCTTCTGTTCATAGCATAAAATATCTTGAGAAGAGATTAGATTACCTCCTGGAAACAGGATGATATTACAGTTACTACCACACTGTTTAGGTTTGTTTATTTTTTATTTGTTGTGTCAAAAGCAAATTGAGAATACAGTTATAATGCAGTAAGAAAAACTACAAACAAATTTGAAACTTTGCATTATACTAAATTTCCTTTGACCAAAAGCTGGCCACTTGGAGTGCCTCTGGTGTCGCTGTAAAAAGGTCCTCCATTGTGCATGTGGAAGGGCTCAGGCTACATTGTAGTCGGTAATCTGTGGTTTGATCTTCTACACACTCGCATGTCATGGACTTCACTTGGTAGCCCAAGGTTATTAAGGTTAGCTCTGCATCTCATGATTTAGCTAAGCACCAATGTTTAGTTAAGACAAAATGAAACCACATGCTTAGGGCAAACACCAAACCAAGGATATTTCCTAAGGCGTCTTGGTGGTTATTTGAAGAAACAATACAGATTATGTAGACCAGGGGTGCTCATTAGGTAGATCGCGATCTACTGGTAGATTGTGTAGGGCATCCTGGTAGATCGCAGGCAGGGCAGGAGGAAGGCTCAGTCCCACCCTGCAGGCTCCCGACGCCTTCCGAGTGCTGCTGGCCCTGGGTTATCTGAGGTCCTTTCCACACAGTTGAATAAAATCCCATGTTATCTGCTTTGAATCAGATTATATGGCAGTGTGGACTCAGAAAACCCAGTTCAAAGCAGATATTGTGTTATATGTTTCGCATTTTTGTAGTGAGTAGGTAGATCATTTTGACTTGGTTGTTTTATATGTAGCTCACATGCTGAAAAAGTGTGAGCACCCCTGATGTAGGCCAAAGGTGTAACTACTGGGGAAAGGACAACATTAAATCCTTCACCCTCCCCAAATTAGAATCTTGCACCCTCTTTGAAATTTCCCTTCAGTTCTTCACTTTTTACCTTCAGTAACTTAAAATTTTAGGCAAGCACGCATTTGAAATATTTATTTATTTAGTACATTTGTATACCGCTCCCTCTCAGCCTGAAATAAAAGTATGGGCAAAGATACCACAGGAATATGAAACAGACAAATTCTAAATGTAAATGATTACTTGATGCATTACAAGATAAAGGGGAAAACTGAATTTGTATTTGTGAAAGATTTATATTAATCCTCTCCTTTAGGTATATCTTGGATGCAGATTCAAGATCAGATTGATTAGAACCCTTCTGTATTTTTCATGGAAATAATATCAAATATTCTGTTTCACCTTCTACCAGGCTCTCAATGTTTTTCTCACCCATGTTTATCTTTAAATCACCCAAACAACCTTTGGATATACCTGTTAATCTACTGATCTGCCTTTCTAACTACTGTGTATGTACCTTTTGGATTCCTCTTTAATTACTCAAGCCACTTAAATGGTACATACTGCTTTATGGCACTTTTCAAGATGAGGGGGAAAAAGGCTTTCTGTCTAAAAGGAATTTATTAGCCATGCTTAGAAAGTTACTAGTAATTCTGTCTTCACTGCTTGATTTTAGTAGAGACTACTTGACTTTAGTAGAGACTTCATGCAAATGCACACACACGACTTATTGTATAATTTGTATTCTCTTTGATTCATTGCTCCTTTTACATTTAGACATGATCCTTTATGTAAATAATAGTGTGCTTATTGTGTTTTCTTTCAAACATTACTTTGTAGAAAGCCTCCTGTGCAGTGGTTATTGTAATGTTCTTCTAACATGTTCATGAAACATCAATTCTCTTTTATGTGTGCACTTCACATCTACTGTTGCAAAGCAGGCATTCCTCACCGTAAGTGGTATTTGTTGATGCTTAAAGGTTCAATGAATTATTCAGCCCCTTTACCCTTCTTGCTTAGCTGCACACCTATTGAGCTCTTTGCTCAGATTCATATCAATAAATTCAAACTCGCTTTGCAGCTCCAATTTCATGCTTGGCCTTTCGTAAGCTACATAAGAGGGAAAAAATAAATATATGAAATAAATAGAATGAGTACACAAATTGTGTTAAGTAACCTCTTGCCTAAATCTTTGCATCCTTTTTTTTACCAAATAGGTAGAAATGTGCACGCATACTAGGAAGTAGGATTGACTAGAATTTCCTTCCAATAACTCGCAGTTAGGCTGCAGTCCAATGGATATGGCCAAAAACATAGTTTTCTACAACACAGCAGTTCCTATTCAAGTATAAGCTCAGCCCATTTCATTTTCATAACACTTTATGCATATTTCACAATCTGTTGCTAAAACACTGCAAAATTATATGCATTTTAAAACCTTAAGGACAGCATATACTGCAAGCACTTTCCCTAAATGTATTCATTTTCTCCT
This sequence comes from Anolis apletophallus, assembly GCA_030556195.1. NCBI lineage: Eukaryota > Metazoa > Chordata > Lepidosauria > Squamata > Anolidae > Anolis > Anolis apletophallus. The sequence continues at coordinate 92,655,331 of JARBWK010000012.1, read as the reverse complement.
TCTCTATCTACTTTTTTTTGCTGTGAGAACTACATTACAAAATTTGAAAGAATATGAAAGCATAAGGATAATGCATTCTGCCCTGCATTTTAGGGAGGGAAGCAAGATTGTTTCATGCTGAAACATAAAATAAATACTTCTGGTTTGTTCCTCACTTTGGAATATATCTTATTGAACATAACTAGATTTAATTCTGCATAAACCAACATAGAATTGTATCATTAAGTGGTAGATAATGGATCATGTCATTTCTGACTTATGATTACTCTAAGGACCTCATCACATGGGGGTGGGGAGCAGGAAGAAGCATCTTCTTCCTATCATGCTTCGTGGGATTCCATCTTTAAAGAAGATGGAGAATTTATTCACCCCCATCACATGGGATGCACCTCTCCCCAGTTCTAGTTAAATCATGTTCTTCATTCCTCATCACACATCTATCTTTTCTTTTTTAAAAATTGTTGCTGTAACTGCACAATTCCAATCTTTTGAAATTGTGCAATTGCTCTCTCTCTCTCTCTCTCTCTCTCTCTATATATATATATACACACACACACACATATATATAGATAGAGAGAGAGCAATTGCACAATTTCAATACACACACACACACACACACACACATATATATATATCCATCCTCCCTATGATGTGAGCACTGTGGATGATGGATTAGGATGGTAGTGGATGTTGTGTCCTCTCATTTCATTGTGCTCAGAGTGCCCATATCATAAGGGTTTTTTTTTCACTTTTTCCCCACAAAGGTTTGAAATTGTGCAGTTACATAAACTTTTTTAAATGAGGAAACAATTATCAGTTATTTCCTGTGTCCAATGAGTAATGACGGCAGAAGGAGCATCAAGGCACATGAAAAGGCAGCCCACATGCATACCCACATGGAAATGTCAGAAATTAGAAAATGCTAATTTCAAACCTTCAGACAAGTTGATTTCAGCCCATCTTTAAAATCCTCCCATTTGTACACACTGCTGAGATGGAATCCTACAAGCAACACATCAAACGAGTCATGTGTTGTTTGATGGTATCTGTGGAATTTCATCTTTAAAATTTGTAGAAATGGAGGCCACAAGGTGAAGCTATCACAGGATTTATTGTGCACAAATTGTTCACAGTGTGTTTACTATTGCTTCCTCTGAGGCTGGGAAACCATGACTTGCCCAAGTTCATCCAATGGGTTTCTATGGCTGAATAGATTTTGAACCCTAGTTTCCCAGTATCCTAGCCCATCACTCTTATTTGGCATGTTTCATAAAATATTGGAATAAAAAAAAGTTATTTACAGTTCTTTAAAAAAAAAAAATAAAGCACATAACCTAAGATCCCTTCTTCATATCTCTGTGTTGATTGTCAGGTCAATGATCTTCTTAAGGCTAAAGCTTTCACTAGGAAAGTTTATTGAATTCTGAAAAACAGAAAAGGTAGAAAAAGGAGCATTTACTCTTTTCCCCTGAGAGTCAATGGGAGGCATGAAGACCTGGATTGTGAAATCAAGGTTTTCATTCAGAGTTAAATCAAACTGGGTGGCATCCAGTTTGATTTACAAATAAATCAGGCTATTTTCCAAATGGCTAAACCAGGTCCAAATGAAATATTGCAGTTACTGCATGCACTTAATAAATATGCCCGGGGAATGTATGTGTTTAAAACCATAAACTGAACTTTTAAATTATGAGTATGATCGTAGTAACCCTCATTATATAAAATATGCATGTTACAGGCAGATTTCAGGTAAAATCTCCTTTTTGGTAGCTCCCAAAACTTAAAATAAGCAAAAGGAACTTTGAACATTGCTCCATAATTATTAATAGAAACTAAATTATACTGTTCAGTATATTTTGATCTACAGCCTACTCTCAGATTGTTACCAAAATTTAAATTTCTATTGAATCCTATAACTATTCTCTCTAAATATCTATATTTGTACAAGTGAGAAGTTGTAGTTCTGCTGCTTTAATTTTTAAATCAAAAGCCTTTTGTAAGCAATCCTAATAAATCCTATCAAGTTGACATGTCTGTGCATAATACTGATGTATCATAATTCTCCTCCCAGTATTAATGTTATTTTAAATGAGTATAAAAGAGCAGCGGGCTTTGTACTTTGGCAAAGTCTGGGGTCTGTGGGGGGTTGTAAGTGAAAACATTCCTTCCTTCCCAACACTCTAACAGACTTGTAAAGTAATTTTTTCAAACTGGATTTACTCAAAGGAAAAGACAGTAACTCCTTTCAACAAATACCCCTGTTTCTGAAGAATGGAAACTGACACTGAGGGATAATAAAACAGGAAGTTCTCAAAACCTTCCAAACAAATAAGAAATAACATATTATACTTGTGAGAGAACTCATTTTCCCCAAAAGAACATCAATGGTGCATTCTCTACAACATCAGAGTTAAAATTTGGTCATGCTCATAAAAGCCATTTCATGTACTCATCTACAGACTAAGCAGGGGGACCATTTGAGATTTCAGTAATGAGAGCCAGTTTCTGAAGATTAAGTGATATAGCTCAATATATTTTGTGAACATTGTGTTGTGGTTGCATTTGTATACTTCCCAATATCCATAGTGGTTTTATGAAAGAAATCTGATGTACTGAAGTCTCTAGATATTCACTTCATAAGAAGCAACATTATATATAAGTGGCAGACATTGTGTGGTGCTTTAGCTGTTGTTAATCATTATCATCATCTTTATTTGTATCACACCCCATTTCCCCCAGGGGACTCACAGCAGTGTAGCAGTGCAAACAATAAACAGTAATAAAACTAACAATCAATTTGAAATTAAATCACCAAAAAGTAACAATAGAAAATAAATATGGAAGTAAAATAAGACATATTAATTTGACACAAAACCATAAGAAGGTGTGATTATGTTATATGACAGCAATTAAAACATCCTAGCCACTGCTCCGATTAAGAAAACCAATAAAATCCAGTTAAAATTAAAATTGTTGGACTGCAGCTATAAAAATCTTTGTCCCTGTTAGCAATGTCAGTTAGTGATGCTGGGAGCTGTAGTCCCACAACATTGAAAGGGCTGCACAATTCCCATTCCCATTGCAAATCCTCTTGGAATGGCTACTGTCCTTCCTTTTAGAGCATTTAATCCAAACTCCTTTCCACAAATGCTAATTTCAAGGATAGCTAAATTAGGTCAGCTTTAATCTCTCCTGACATTCAGTTTTAAACATCACATTACTTTGATTCTAAAAATGGGAGGAAAATATTTACCAAAGAACTCTAGTACATTCTTTAGCAATAAGGGTTTTTAAAACATATATTTTTAATTCAAGAAAACAAATTTACAAAAAAAAACGTAGAGAAACAAATTACACAAAGGTGATAACAATGCACCTTCCCAATAGCACAATAATAGAAATGTGTTTTTTTTCTAAATATAAAAAACTAAACTGCAGCAAGTAAGAAAACTCAGTCTAAAACAATCATCCTAACCACTACAACCACAGTACAAAACACATTCTACATATTAGGCTTGTGCAATTGAGCCAAAAGGCATGCTGTTACGGCATTAATTTTCGGCTAACCCCTCATTCTGTTTACCGGGAAGTTACTCAAATTGCGATGAGTGTTGCAGTTTTCATTCGGCAAAGATTCAGCCCATTGGCTACAATAGGAAACTTTAAAGGCTTAATCCTCAGTTATTTTAAGGCCTAGCTGCATGAAACCTACTTTTAGACCAAATTTAGAACCACAGGCCTGCCACGTTTCAGAACAATTCACCAATCTACTGATTTTTTAGAATTATTTGAAGTTTTTACCATAACACTTTTTAAATAAGACAAACAGCAAGAGAGGGTTCTGGGAACTATAGTAGCTGGTTGTGTCCATTCTCAGCCAATCAGAGCATGAACACAACCAGACATGTATTGGCTGAGAAACAGAGAGAGAAAAACTTCAATGTCCGAGAGGAACTCAGAGGCTTTTCAATGCCTGCCCCATGCAAATGCTGCTGAAAAAGTGAGTTCCCAGCAGGGCCCACTCTGGAGGAGGAGCCTTGGGAACTTCTCAAAAGAAATGGACACTTCACTGCTGGGGAGGGAGAAAAAATACTGCAGAAAACCCCATCTTTGTCAGGAACCCCATGGCAGACCTCTGCCCCAGGTATATTGCAGACTTAACTCCATCCTCTCCAATAGCCGATACATCCGACTGCCTTGTTCTGTTTTGCCCAGCTTTTCAGTTCACTCCTCCCTGTTCAGTTTCTGGGGGGTTACATGAAACAGACCACAGAATATTACAAATCACTTTCGGTTAAACTGATCTGGGCCCAAGCCTACTACACATATGTCATAGCAAAAAAGTTAAATCTGGTTAAATCAAAAAAGTGTCAATGTTGTTGGTAAAGGGAGTAGCGGGTTGTACATATCTGCAATATAAAGTGCTAAAGATTAAGCATTTCTCAGAATTCAAAGAGGTAATAGTTTATGATGTACAGGAATTAGAACTCAGTCTTTTAAGAGTTAAGCACTCAAATCTCAGGGCCTGTAAATTTTAGTCTGGCTTACTGTTTTTAATTTTACTATCAAGTTAGTTCCTTTAAAATATGAATTATTTGTTTGATGTTTTATTTTTTTTTAAATTCAGAACTGAAGCAAATTTTAGTCATTCTTATTAATATTCAAGATGATTAGAATATTCAAATCTAATATAAGTTTGCCTGTTGTTAGCGGGTACACATGGCTACAGTCAAATTTTCAAGAGCAGAATCCAGTTCTTTCTCAGCTTGAACTTTGTTGCATTGTCCTCCCAAGGCCAATGCTGCTAAAATGAATTGCAGTTAAAGAAAAGATGAGGACACAAGGAGTCAGGCTGAGAAGATGTAAAAAGCTTTTGTAAAACTTCACCATGAGATATGCCTGTATTTTAACCAGTTTAAAAATTCTGTAAATTTGAATTTCCATTGTTTGCCTTACAGCATGAACTGAGAGAGAAATATTTCCCTGCTCCCTATTAAGATTTACTGCCTTCCAGTGGCTGCTAAAAGTTTCAATATCTGTTCCAGGTTTTAGTCTGGAAATTAAATGTGCTATCCGTTGTACTGAAACTATTTAGGACATAGGGTTCTGCTCTTTACATAGGTCTGGACTCACTCCCATCCCTTATGAAGGAAACTGCCGCCTGTGACTGTTATCTTCTATGTTGTTTACATCCTTAGGGATAAAACATCTCTTGCAGAAAACTAAGAAAAGGTATTTATGACATAATGTGCCATGCTACACTAGCACTGGTGAAATAAACAGCATTTTGAAGCTAATGAGACAAAACAGCATGTTTCAAAATTAGTATCATTATTGCCAACATTGTTCCTATGGACAATGTGGATTGCTGAGTCTCTATAATACCATATTTGGTACTGATTGCTCGCCAATGTAGGTCATTGCAGTTTTCCACACATGACAAAATGTGCTACACTGGAACTGCTAAGCCTATTGCACTAACTTTCCTTTTGCCTTTCTATCCCCCTTTGTACCTAACTCTAAGGATACTGTTTCAAGACTAAACCAGTATGTGCTGCCAGGAATTGACTGGATGAGGGTGAATACATTGAAATTAATCCAGACATAGTGCTGGCACTCGTGCTCACTCCTAAGGGAGAATAGGGATAGGAATTCAGCCTGTGCTTCATGGAATTCAACTCCACTTGAAAGCTCAAGCTCACAACTTTGAGGTTCTTCTAGATTCAGACCACTGTCTAGATGCCCAGGTTTTGGTACTGACCAGAAGTGAGTTTGCACTTTTAAAACAAGTTCAGCGGTTATACCCAGTTCTTTTTTTTAATAATAATGTTTATTGGTTTTCCACAATCTTTAAAAACAACAATTAACATATAACCTACATAGACTTTACACTAACAACATCTTGACAAAGACTGACACACTAGTAACAACGATAAACATTTAACTGAGTACTTCCAACCTCCCCGGCTGCCGCCTGTAACATCTCTCCCGATGTTATCTGTTAAATTTCTAACTTAGTATTACATATTCACCCGAAGCGTGATACTTAACAGCCTTGTACCAAAATGGATATTTCTTGTTTATACAGTAATCTCAGACCATCCTTCAAACTTATTTTGTTTGAAGAAGTCCACCACTTTTGACCAGTCTGTTTTCCTCTTGAAAGTCAATGGTTCCATAGCTTGCGTCAGAGAGTCCATTTTGACAATCTCAAACAGTTTTGACGCCATCTATGGAATATCTTAATATTGTTTTCCTTTAAATCATAGGCGTAGGTGTATTTCCAGTGCATCTTCCAGAGTCTTTCCCAGCGGGCCAAGGGTATCTCGTGTCCAAAATTTTTCGCCCACTTAATCATACCCAGTTCTTAAGAGGTAATACCCAACACTCTTTATGCAGAGCTGTCTTTGGATATAGTTTGGAAACTACATTGGGTCCAAAATGCTGTAGTCAGGCTATTACCTGAAACATGTAACCCCTCTTTGAATCTGTTTCCCTGGTTGAAAGGGGGGGGGTCTTGATCCAGTACCAGGATGAATCTAAAGATCAAGCTATGACATTTAAAGCCCTGCATGCCTTGGACTAGCTACAAGACTGTATCTCCCTTTATAAACTGCTCTGAATTTTTTTTAAAAAAAATCTTGAATAGATGGCCTTCTCTCATTCTCCTGTCACCACATAATCATTTGAAGAAGACATGGGAAAGAGAGAGAGCCTTTTCAGTGGTTTTCGGGGATGCTCCCTTCCACAGAAGGTCTGCTTCCCACCCACCCCCCACCCCCAAATCTCTTTCTGTCAATAAGGTATTTAATTTAATTTAGGAGGCCTTTGGGATTTAAATTATGGTGCACAGGGATGTCATGAATGTGGCATGCAGTGGATTTTTTTAAAAAAATTGCGTCTGGAATGTATCTAATTGTTTTAATTATGTTTTTTAAAAAATAATGTGCAGTTTCACTCATTCTCATAAGAAACGGTGCCATATTTTGTCTAACCTGCATAATAACTAAATATTTTCTCTTGCTCTCAAAAGATTTTTCTTATTCCAAGGATGATTTTATATGGATAGTGTAGCTAAATTGCAACAATTGGCACTTATTCATGTACCTCTGAAAACTAGATTCAGATTGCTTCTTTAATTCAATGAGATGGTCTTTCTGTGTTAACTATGCATTAACATAAAAGGAAATTGCACTATTTTTGCATAGATCAATTTTGAGCAAATTCCAGAAACTACAAACATAAAAATTGCATCCTTGAACTTTCTCAGCTCAACATTAGCTTTCTCCTTGGCTAACTTGGACTCAGGTCCCTGCCTCAAAAAGAATTCATGTGAGAATTTGGGAAATACTAGCATTTTTTTTATGTAGATGGTTTTATCCATGACATCTTACCCCTTTCAACTTCTTTGCAAATTGTAATTTTTAAAAAAAATCATAATGACATTAGATTTATCACTTAGGCATCTGTTTTTAGAATATGAATGAAAGAGATTGATTGAAACTGTATAATTTGAAGAATCCACCCCAAACATCCCCTGTCCCCAGAGCATGTAGAAAAAAAATCATACCTTCTTAAGTTGCAAATCTGCTAATTGGCTCCATGCCTGACTTAATGATGTTTTACAGAGATTGTACAAGTCCCTTTCTCTAGCCTAGTAAAATACATCTGACTGACACGAGGTTGTATTATACTTAGCTAAGAATCAACTGAGTGTGAATTCTACATAGCTTTCCTCGGAAATGCTTAAAGTCCCATAACCTCTGAAAGCCCCTAAGGGTTCAGGATATGCTACTTGCTTGATGCAAATGTATAACTGCTATTAACATTACTAAGAAATGCACTTCAAAAGAGAATTACTATAGGCCTCTAGTAAAACTGAATCTTTCCTCTTGTCAGATTCTACAATTGCAGGGCATTAGGCTGCAGCAGTTAAAAGCTCCCCACAGAGCTTATTAATAGTTTCTCCTTAACCCCATCTGTCACTATCCTGTTGGGAACATATATTATAGCAGTGGCCTAGACTCAAAGTCTCAGCTTACCAGCTGCAAATATATAAATGATATATTATTGATGGGTTATAAATAATAATCATCACCACCAGCAAACATTAATATACACATTGTTGTTGTTATTGTCATCATCATCATTATTACCAGCTTCTCCCTAAGGATCAAGGTGGGGAGAACAGATTAAAATACAACAGATGGACATATAACATCAATTAAAACCCCTTGGCACCAATTAAAAATAAAAAAATCTATTAAATCTGCATACATATTTAAAACAAATAATGACTTACACATTCATAATATAAAATCATCTCTATAGGACTGCCGGAAGAGATTTTTTAAACTGCTGGTTTAAATTCAAGCCGCATATTCATCTGTGAAATATCTTCTAGTGGCGGGACAATTGTGTGGTCCTGGTATCAAACCCCAACCAAGAGCCCACTGTATATGTTAACTTTATGCCACCATTTTTTTCAAGTAATTCCTATTTATTTCTCTCTCAAATAAACATGCTTGAAATAAGCTAGCATTACTGTGGTGAAAAGGAAACCATTTCCATAATGAAATGGCATTACATCTAATTTACAATCAAGTATATTACCAGGTTTAATATTATTTCTGTTTTTAACACATAGACAGTCACACCTATTACTACTTATTATACCCAGTAACCTTGTTGTTTGGAAAGTAGTTCTTCCTGTAGCACTTTATGGATGCCTAATGAAGGAAAATATTTCCCAAAGTATGACAGGGCAGAGGGAAATGTCACTTCATTACAAATGACACTTCATTACAATATTGGAGTTGGAATTCTAGATTGGAGTCTAAGATAATACACTTCACCCTCCAACAAGTTGGGGGGGGGGTGGAGCAATTTTGTGTCCTCCCCTCGGAGAAGAGATTGGTTAATTTCGCAGAACTTTCTTGAAGGGATGAGGGGCTGGCATAGTGTGATGCCAGCCCCTTCTCCCTCATTCTGCGACAGGACATCGCCCACCACTCCCGCCCATGGACAGTATAATAATGATTGTCAAATGGTTTAACATTTGGGGTCGGATAGGAATTTTCCCATGAGGGTTTTGCCTATCCTATACTGTTGTCTTAGGGGCTAGATAGAATGGTCAGCTTGTAAACTAGCCAAGCGTAAATAGATTAGTTATTCAAAGGTTTGTATACACTTAAGGCACTCCTTAAGGGTGTGGGGCATTCTGCAAACACTCACCTAGAGGTTAATTTTAGGGGTGAGGTGAAGGTGAATGCCCCAGGAGCGGGGAGAGTCTGGTCTCAAAAGTTGAGAGAGATTTCTCCTGATGTTTCCCTTACAAGTTGCTTGGGTTTAAATCTACAGGGGACCCAGGTAGTACGCCTGAATAGCTGAGGGGTAGACTTTAGAAGATGCTAGCTCAGCTTAGACACACCAAGTTGAACTGACACCAAAAAGTTAGTTGAGTTATAAGCTAAATAGGTAACAATTAATAAAGTTGCCCAAGTTTGAATCCATATATTTTGTGTCTGCCTCTTTATTTCGGGGGGTTGGAAGACAAATGTCTGGACAGACTGGTGTAAGATGTCATTTGGGATTTTCATTTTGGTCTGTTTGTATCACTACAAACTCAAGCTCACAAGACTTAAAATCCAAGTTTATGAGTCCATTAATTTCTTATGCAAAAAACCTCATGGTGTAAGTTCCATCATTAGTCCCAGCTAGAGTAGAGCTGATGAACCATGGATTAAACACTTGTGCCAGCAGGGTTGATGACTGACAGTTTGGAGGTTCGAATCCAGGGACAGCACGGATGAGCTCCCTTTGTCAGCTCCAGCTTCCCATGTGGGAAGATGAGTGAAGCCTCTCACAAGAATGGTAAAACATCAAAACATCCAGGCATCCCCTGGGCAATGTTCTTGCAGCTGGCCAATTCTCTCACACCAGAAGCAATTTGCAGTTTCTCAAGTCACTCCTGACACACACAAAAGTGGGTTTTACACAAGTATTGACTTATTTGTTAATTGATCCAAAAATATGCTGTAGTGATTGCTTTTAGCTCTCTATACATGAAATGTGCTGCTCCCCAAAGCACCTCATACTACAAGGCTATGCATTGCAGTGTACTTTGATAAATAAAATTAGCATCTTAGCAAACCATTGTTAAATATATCACTGCACTTTCCCTTGGAGTAGAGATGGCTTAGAGCTAGGAAGAAAGCTAACATTTATGTTCAAGATTATACCTATTCTTCAGTGAAGAACCCTATGGAGGTGAAAGACATGAAGCCATAACTATCTTTTTAAAAGCATGAATTGTGTATTTAATAAGATTTGCCATTCATCATTCAATTGCAGGCAGCCCTTGTGCCACAAACAGTGAAGATAATTCCGGGCAAATGTCCTCTGGGAAGAAATTGCCCCCTTGAGATATGACAACCAAAAATTCTCTGTCTCTAATATTCATTTGTATAACCTCTGGAACATTGAAATGGCCTTAACAGTTCTGGGGGGAAATTTTAATTGGCAGATAGCTTTATATATGAAGAATTAACAGAGGAAGCATGAGATTGTTTCCACTGTTCCTTGCCTCTATGCTTTTATCGGTGTTGTTGTACAAAACCTATTGAAGTTGAATCACACCAGAAAATGAAGAGCTCTGCAAAAATTGTGATTCCTACACAGGTGGAGACAAGTTAAAGATTTACAGCTTTTATGCATCTAGGCTGTTCATCCATGGTGAGGATGTAGAGAAGGGAAAGCCAATGTGATTTTTCACTCCCTCTGAATTAATGCTACATGACCATGTGAAAAGTGCCACTGTTGGAGATGGTAAGTGGAAAAATCACATCAGAAATGGCCTACTGGAACTGAAAGATACCACTAATTGTATTAACAATTTCACCAAGGCTGCATTATTTTTGATACCAATATTTATGCATTCTGCCTTACCACTTGGCATTGTATGATTGTTTAGAGCTGGGTTCTCCAAATATTTGAACAGCTGCCTGCTGTATCAATGTCTCATCTATGGCAGTTCTATGTGCAAAGTACACAAGGAGCCACAAAAGCAAATTAGTATAGTTCTAATATAAGGAAGAGTGACAGCATGCTGAAATGAAGATTTATTTGTAGTTGCACTGGAACAATGATTGGAACATTTTTTTTAAAATTCCAATATAACCATAGGTTTCAGCCAAACAACTTTTTTCTGCATAGCTCATTTCTGGAAACTGAAAAGCACTTTGGTAGTTATGAAGAGTGCAATAAGATCACTGTGTGTCACTCTCCCAAACACTCAAACAGTGTTTACTTCAAATGTAAGAAGCATACAAAGTGTAAAACAAACTAAAAAGCTCATAGTCAACTTTTAGATAATTTGCATCTTAACTGTTCCATTCTGAGTTGTTAAAAGATTATGATGCTAGAGTGTACATCTGTGTCTTCTTTTACTCAAAGGTAACTTTTGACGTACATTTGAAGGGTGACAAATGCTTCATATTTGCATTTTTAAAATATTTATTATGTAAATACACAGAGCCTGTGGTTTTCAATTGCCTTTCTAGCAGTGGTCAAATGATGAAAGCAATCTGTTTAAACAAACTGGCATATAAGATAGCTTTTGCCATATGCCGTCCATTTGCCAGTCCATCTGCTAGGTAATAAAGCAAGCAAAAACCAAGCCTGACCAGTCCCTTGGGTGATCTTGTTGACTTTTAAAACCAAATACTTTCTTTTATCCATTTTATTTAGAGTTCTATATAGTGAGCATTACTGTGCAACCAATAGAAGGTAGGCAAACAAAAATGAGTCTTTTGGAAAATTGTTGTTCCAGTAGCCTCTATGTTTTGATTATTTGTTCTTTGCATCAAGCATTCATTTCAGTAGAGTGAAAATGCATACAGCTAATGCTAACATGTATAGCAAGCATGAGTTTTTTCTAACGGGGAAATATTTAAAGTATTAAGGTCTCATATCTATGACCATATGTACCATTAGTCTGGCCACATAAAAAGTATTACCTTCCTACTGTTGCTTACACTTTATTACTTTCAATTATTTGATACTTTCATAGACTGGAATAGCTACTTTTCTGCTATTGGAGTCATTGCTAGAAATAGAACTAAGAATAATATGATTCTAAAAGCCTGTGTCCATTAAAGTAAATTCAGCTGAATGGATACTTACAAGGTAGGATTTTAGATGAAGGAGTATTTTGTTTATGGTATGGGGCATTTTAATCTTGTTAAGACATTTATTATTGGAATATTGCCTTTATGTTTTATTAAAAGTGGGCCACGCTCATTCACAGAAATGCTGTAGTTTAACTCTAGTGAAATATATCTTATAATTAATGAGATAAATCTTGTTGCTACCCAAATCTGCGGTGGTAAAGATGTGCCCTAAGGAATGTGTAGACTTTTAACATCATTTTGTGCCCTTTCCAGGTGCTATAGAATGCCCTGAAAGGACTTGTAGCACTGCTAATGGAGTTGCTGTGACTTATCATTTTGTTGAAATTTAGGTTTGACAAATTAGCATTTTTAGATGTGTTTTCCTTTCTTACCAAACAAGAGAAGAGTAGATGAGGGCATATAGGAAAATTCTTTGGACCCCAACCAAATGAAGGATAGCATGTTTCTGTCCCTCCCCAACCTAGTGACAAGCACACCAATGGCTTATTCTCATCAGCCATATTTAAGAATGTCAATGTCTTAGTCTTCAATGTAAAGGAGGGTGCCTGATGTGGCCCCATACTATTCAATTGGAAATGTCCTAAGTTTAGAGCAGGGCTGAGCAATTCTAGAAAGGATAAGGGGTTTTTATTTTGGTCCTGCACCACACAGGACTATGCCATTGCCAAAACCAGTCACTGGAAGCAATATCTCGTTTCTAATAGGGGTATTTGTCATTTTTTTGGTTTGGTTTTGTTTGGCACAAGAATGATATGTAGGTTGTGATTGTGGGTTTCTCTGCTTGAGAAAGCATTTTTATCCAATTATTTTCAGGGTATGCAGAAATTTCACAAAGAGTCTGGGGATTAAAAACAAAACAAAAAACCCTCCCTCACCCACCCATGGCTATTTCCTCAAACCTGATTTAAAGGGAAACTTTGAAATGCAAACATATAGTAAACATCCTCACCAAAAAGGCCTTTAGAGAACTCCAGTCACAGTTTCTGATAAGGCATCTTAACTGCATGGGAATTTGCAATTGCATTTATCCATTCTGCAGATTTCTGGCTTAAGATTTGGAGTTGAATTGTTCAATTTCAGAACTAGCTTGATCCCAATTATTCTGTTTCTGAATTAGAATCCACACCACACCTTGTGGTCAGTGAATATTCCTAATTTGAACTAACACATGTGGTCTGAAACAGACATACAAAAAGGAATGAGAAAGAAAACTGAAAAATAGAATAACTGAAAAACCACTGGAAAATTTGACACCAAATTTGGACATAATATACCCATCAGGCCAATTAGCGACCAACACTCATAAAAACACTGAAAAACACATCAGTGGGTCCAGCTAGTTAATTAAAAAGAAGTTAGGTACCCCCAATCATCATCACCAGCTCCCCAATGATGTCACTGCATCCCTGAAGATGATGGACAGATGGAAGGCGGGACATGCCCCCTCTCCCTCTGGAAAGCAATGGAAATTTCTCTCCTGCAAGGGCACGTGACCCGCTTTCCTCTTGCCCAGTGTCATATTAAAATTGAAAATAAGTTTGGGTAATAATGATAAACAATCTTCCAATAGCTTCTTAAACATCTGGACTGAGTGTGTCTCACTTCCCAAAACAGCTGGTTTACACTTACCGATTGCCTGATCAGACACAATTCTGGCTGCTGCACAGTTAAGAACATAAGAAGAGCCATGCTGAATCGGACCTCAGCCCATCTAGTCCAGCATTCTGTATCACACAGTGGCCCCTAGTTGTACACAGGGATCTCGAGCAGAGGGGGCAAAACCTAACCTGCTCCCGACCCCCCACAACCAGTACCCAGGGATATCCTGCCTACCTCAACCAACTCCGAGGTGGCACTTGAATGTCCTTTTCAGTAACTACCAATACACTTGGTATCCATGAATCTGTCTAATCCTGCCTTGAAGTTGTTCAGGCTGACAGCTGTCACAACCTCTTCTGGAAGTAAATTCCATAACCCAATGACCCTCTGGGTGAAGAAATATTTCCCTTTATTAGTCCTAATTTTCCTACCTTGGAGCTTCAGGGAGTGCCCTCTAGTCCTAGTGTTTTGTGACAAAGAAAATAATTTTTCTTTATTCACCTTTTCTATCCCATGCATGATTTTATACACTTCGATCAAGTCACCTCTTAGACACCGTCTTTTAAGGCTGAAAAGACCAAGGCGTTGCAACCTGGTTTCATAAGGGAGCCGCTCCATCCCTTGGATCATTCTTGTTGCCCTTTTCTGTACCTTTTCCAGTTCCGTTATATCCTTCTTAGAATAGTTAGAATAGTTAGAATAGATTAGCAAAAGAAGATAGATTGAAACAGTGTTTTATAGTGTTCTGGTGTTCCTTCTGGAGTTATAGAAGCATAGAGTTGGGAGAGACTACAATAGCCATCCATTCCATCTGCCTGCTTTGCAATAATGTAATCTATTCCTTGTTTAAGTTGGGAATTATTATTTTTTCTGTAGTTTTCCTGCAAAGCTGAGCTCACAAAATAGAGGAAAACCCCTAAAACAATTGATTCCAGCATAATGTATTCTTTCATCTCCTTGTTAAAGAATTGAGTCTTTTATATTACCCTATTTTTGCCGCAAGTTCCTATAAAATGTATATTGTAATAGCATGCCAACACGTAATTTGTGATTGTTTTGAGTGTTCTTCTGTGGTGAATGAGGACCAACAAACAAAGGCATTTTCTACATTTTGCTTGTTTATATACTGCATTTATGTTGCAATTACTGAAATGGACAAGGGGGAAAATTCCAAAGGTCCAAATCTCATTTCCTCTATTGCACAGATTATTTTTGCCCCATGGAACCAGATTAAAATATCATAAATGTTCCCACCACAATAGTTATTGTCTAATTACAATATTGGCATATCAGTAAAGTCAAGCTGTAGTTAATATATTCTACATATCTGCAACACAGAAATGCCTCTCCCAGTGAAACAACTGTGCAGTTCACCAGATCTGTTACCTTGTCTAAAGCATATGTACATGTGTGTGTATACAGATACACACACATAATCATATAGTTCTTAACATTTGAAATCCATCTAATATAAATTCTATAACAAAGAGAAGCCCTTAGTATAATGACAAGACTATTGAGCTGAACATTAAGCATAGCTATCTAGAAGCTACATTTTTCAACAGATGTGTCCATGCAGAAAAATGGTTTTGTAAAGCCTTAGATGAAAGTTTCTAAATAATCATTCGGCAGTGGATTATCAGTGTTTGTCAAAGATATAGTCAGTGGTATCATCTTAACTCAAGATATTAGCACACTAGCATCCATTGTTTCCATTCATATTTCCATATTATGTGATTGCTGTTCAGCTCTGTCCTGGTCAAAGATGAATTATATTTGACATCTAGATTTCTAGAAGGTGCATAAGTGGAATTCGCCTCTTTCAAACCAAAGCTTAAGAAATTCTGCACATTCACTAGAACATTTTAGAGACTGCTGTCCATAAAATTGTATTTTTACAGAGCTATTTGAGTGGAATGTGAAAGAACCCTGGAAAGCCAGAGGTCATGTTCAAATGGATACTGATCTCTGTACAGGGGATATTTTATTGCTTACTTTGACTATCACATTTGATTATTTGATCCTTAAGTAAATAACGTGAAGTAGCTAATAAATATAATACAAGAGTTGAGTGTGAGAGTATGTTTGTAAAAAGGTTTGATCAAGAGTTACTAAGGTTGACCTCTATCATTAGGGAGGCCTAAAAATTATGGATGGCTTCAAAAACAGGAAGTTGTCACTATAATTATTTAAGTAGGATTGTGTTCTGGTGTTGTGGCCTTACAGAATGGGAGAGAAGGAACACCATATTGTTCCAGTTGGTATCAACTTGTGCTATGCCTTGCACTTTTGTGTGTGTGTTGAGATGTCATGGCATTGAATTTTACTATTGGTTGTTGGTTCTAATTTTTGTTTTATATATTGCTTAATGTTGTTGTTTTTATTTTGTTTTATATTGTTTTTGTTATTAACTTGTTATGCATTTTAATGTGTTACATTTTAACTGTATTGCTGGGCTTGGCCCCATGTAAGCCACCTGAGTCCCTTTGGGGAGATGGAGGCAGGGTATAAAAATAAAATAAAATAATAATAATAATAATATGACTAGATGGTTCACAGGAGTGGTATAGTTTTCTAATTCATATCAGTGACTCCTGGTAGTAGACTTAAACATGTAAATAACTAAATGGAGTAGGTTTGGCTATGTTTGGAAAAATTGAAGGATTTAGTTAAACATTGTAATTTAAACATTATAATCAGTTACTCAGTCATAATTTTGTTCATCTAGCAAACAGCCATTATACAAATATTTTACCAACATTATCTTTGGTCTAGAGATGATAGCCAATAAGTATTTCTAAAAGTTATATATCTGTTACAATAACCCAATAAAAAGTACAGTTTCTTCTTTCGTGGTCTTTGTGAAATGCACACATATGGTATTCTGATGAACTTGTGCAGCAGTTTCGGAACTGTTAGGACTTTGGCTATAACCCCGCCCAGCTTCCCCTGAAGGTATATACACCCCAGGTGGAACTGTAACCTTTGTTCCCCGCCACGGCAGAATAAAAGGCATGACAACAGTGGGGAGGTGTGGATTTCACAGATCACCACTTGAAGAAACATGGTTACAGGTAAGCAACCCAAGCCCCACAAGCCTCTGCTTCCCATGAACAATACTGTGGCCATGATGGCTTTAAGATCCTTTCCAGGCCTGCTTGCCTTTCTCATGAGAACCTGGTTCCAGTCAGGCAGGGTGAATCGTTCAAGGTTACCAAAGCTATCCCGGCCCATAAGCAGAGAGGCCCGGGCCTGAGAAGAGCCTGACTCCCCATTGCAGCTGGGGAGGCTAATTGGGTTTACATTCTTAAGGAACTGAGGTAGTTAAAACAACAGCTACCATTCATCATGCCCACTTTGACACTCGACACAAAGTTACGTGGGTTTGGACAGTATATCCGTGTGGAGTTGGCCCGGAGCCTTATCTCGTGCCAACAGTGCATCCAGGACAATGGATCTCTGAAGGAGGCCGCTGGGCCTTACTAAGGACACTGCCTGCCTACATTGGATCTGGTCCGCTTGGGCAAAAGCCTTGTTCCCTTGCCACGTTCCTGCTTGTTCCTGAAGAGACTTCCCTTTGCTTTTGAATCCAGCTTTGTTCCTGATTGCCTCCGGCTGAATCCTGATTGATACGGGACTATTTACTCATTGCTTTGCTCCTGAGATTTGCTGCTATTGAAAGCACTATAAGATTGCTTTCAACCTCTTTTCTATAATTATATTATGTTGTACCTCAGCTGATTGTGTGGTTTATCAAGGGAGGTCTTGACCAAGGGCCTAGAGGGCGACACAGCCATACTTTCTCCACTGATAATCATTCTGCCCCCTAGTCAACAAAGGGCAAATGTATTTTCCCTAATAATCTCCATAACTGAGAATTTACAAAAAAACCGTTCTAGCTTCCATAAACCTATCCTAAATGTGCCCTGTCAAATCTGCCAGGAGAGGGACATTTAGCCAACCTTATTTTAGTGGTGCATAGATCAATCAGATATTTTGGAAAATTAAAGAAGCAGAGCACAAAGTACACACATAATTTCTTTGATAAGCACCTTGTTACATCAGACATTCAGGACTACAGTTTAATATATTTAAGACATTGTAGCAAAATTGCTTTATTTTGTCATAACCCAAAGTCAGTAGGAAAGGGACTGAAACCCCCTTTATGTATTTTAATATGTTGTTGTAGTTGTTTTTAAATTGTATAGCATTGAATTTTTGCAGTTATGCCGGTCTGAGTCCCTCGACAGAGGTGAGAAGGTCGGGGTACAAAAGTTTTAAATAAATAAATAAATAAATATTTGCAACAATAGAAATGATCTTTTCTCTACAGGAGGTAGGACTCATTTCCTATGCTGTAGACAATATAAATTCTGACCTCTGCTTAAATGTCACCTTTTGCCAACAGAATAGAGTGAGATTAAGAGCTTGAGTTTTCACCAACATTAGTCCCAGTTCAACACAAATTGTTGACATTTTAAAGCCAATTGCACAAGCTTTAGTATGATAGGAACACAATAAACCACAGAGAATATTATCAGCAAGCAAAGTATTAATGCACACTTGGAAAGGCCAATTCCCTGTAAGTGAATATAACCTCAAGATATGTAAAAGAAAAGACTTGTCCAATTTTTTTCATCCATTCTTCAGTTGTAGACATGCTTAGATTTAATACATGCTAGTAACTTGGTTTTGCTATAATTTACAAAATTACCTTAACTATCTACATAGCATGAGACAATAAGCATTGTTGACATAAAGGATGATTGAGATCATATTTTGTCTCACTTTGACTGGCTAATAACAGTCACCCTTTAGGAACTCTAATGTCATTTTTATAAAAATTGAATATAAGTGGAGCCTGTAGGCAATGTTGCCCGACACCTTTTATCACAGAGCTCATGCTATGTAATTTCCACTCCTGGCCTACTGTGATTTTAAGAGATTTCTCTGAGTACTGGCTCATAACACAGTTCAACAGCTGTGGATCAGTCTCCAAAATCTGCAGCTTGGTCCACAGGCATTGGAGAGTCCTGACTAATATTTTCTATTATATATTTAAGTGGGACGCAATGGCCAAGTGTTGATCATCCTGTGTGAAAAACCGCTTGCTCTGTTAAAAATAAAGAATTTTCCTCTACCCCGTCCTCCAAAAAATGTCTGCCATGGATTTCCCTGGAAACATCAAGAAGACTAATAGATTTTTAATTAGCTGGGAGATCCTTTGGGGCCCTTTTGTAGATGAGAACTACCTACTGTATGGAATAATATACATTTGACCAATCATAGAAAATAAGAATACAAATATAAATACCACCTGTTTGAAAAAGATGTAAAAACTTCTGAGGGGGTACCCTTATATTATATTGTAACTAATATTTAAACCTTTGGCATAGCATTGTGGTAAATATTTCATTTCCCCTAAAGCTGTGTTCACCCTTGGGGGTGAGAAGGGCAGGGTACAAATGCAGGAAATAAATAAAATGAGTAATGGGCTAGTAACCATGCTTCCTGCCTTTGTATATTTGAATCTGGGAATAAAACCAGAACCTTTAACTTTTAAGTAAAGGATGGGAAAACTATGCTTTGTGACCATTTATGGACTGAACAGCCTACTTTTGTTGTCATCCCTGCATCATCTTGGACCTCCTGAGTGTCCTCTACAGCAGTGTTTCTCAGACTGTGCTCCTCCAGGTATTGTGAACTTCAGCTCCCAGAAATTCCAGCTGTTTGGAATTTTGGACTAAAGTCCAAAACATCTGGAATAGCAGAGTGCTGCCTGGTTGAATTGTGCTCATCTTACCCCTCCTGTATTGGTCATTGAATCTCTGTGGGGACACCCAGTCCAATAACAGTTAGGTCAAATACATGAGAAGGGGAAATATATACTTAATTGCACCTAGAGGAACAGCTTACATCTGTTCATTTCTAAAGTGCCTTTTCAAATTGTTCTTTGAACTAACAACTGGTTTAAACATTTTTATGAAGTAATATGCATTATTAGATGTGCTTCTGAAGTCATAAGTTTGTTTATGTATGCAATGGCAACATACAAAGACACGTTGCCTGTTTGTCAAGTACATCATTAAGATACCGGCTTTCAAAGCTCTTTCAAGACTAGTTTTTTTGTCCATCTTTCTAGCTCAGTTTTTCACTCACTACCATGGACACAATGTCTCTAATCCTGGGATTGCTGTACAAATTCAAGGTCATGTTTGTGTGCTCCATCTCCAGCAGGATTCTCTTGTGCTGAATTTCAAATTCTCAACTAATTTACAGCTCCCTATGTGGCAAATTGGCTTGCTTCAAAGTAGTTTGACTTAATAAAACTGGATATTACTATCAAGTGTTTTATTTTAAGGGAGTTGGTACACAGTATTAAAATGAATACATGTATGGACAACTTACCAGTGTGAACTAAAAACACTTCATTTTAGATGACATGATATTACTATATCTCAGTATATTTCTGAAGGACTACATATCTTTAGGTTGAGCATTACTAAAGAAAGAGGTATGCTGCCATAAGAATAACACAGACATAAAACACACAACCTTATCAAGATTCAGAAATAATTGCAGTATATACAGAGCCTAGATGATTAACGTATACAATTTCAAACAATACAGCACATTTTGAAAGCTCTTTCCACATAAAAATTAAAACCCAAATGTCATCTGTATTCTTAATATTTTGTTGTTGTTGTTGTTGTTGTTCTACTGCCAACAGAAGAACAGTAAAGACAGAACCATTCTGTCTAGGGAGGGAGCTCCAGGGTCTAGAAGCAGGCACCAATGAATTTCCAACTCTTGTTACTCTGAGCTGTATCCATAAAAAGGTAATCCCCAAGGATCTCAGGGTCTAGGGAAACTCATATGGGAAGATCCTGCTTCAGATTAACCCTTCTGAGAGGGTGAATCTGAAGACAGAATTAACATGATAGCAATCATGAAATATGGAAGTTATGGAAGATAGAACAACTTGTTTCTGGTGTTTTAAAGCAGTGATTTTCAACCAGTGTGCCGTGGAACACTAGTGTGCCGTGAGAGATCATCAGGTGTGCCGTGGGAAATTACAGTGTAGAGAGAGAGAGAGAGAGAGAGAGAGAGAGAGAGCCTAGCGGGAAACTTCAGGCAGCAGACATGAGGCTTTCCTGGCGGAAGCAGTAATACCAGCCAGCCTGGCTGCAGTCAGGGCGTCCAGAACTTTCCTCCCTCCCTCCCTCCTCTCTCTCTCTCCTTCCCTTCCTTCCTTCCCTCCCTCTGCGCGCCAAGGGCTACCTGGCAGGGCTGCGGCTCCTCCTGCTTCCTGGCTCCTGGGCACTCTTCTGCCCTCCTCCCCTCTGGCAGCAAGGATGAGGAGAGGGAGGAGGAGTCCGCGGGAGCTGCCCCTGTCCGACCCTGCTCCCGGAGGCTCGAGCCGAGGCTTTCTGCCCTCTAGTCCCTCCATGCCGGGGAAGGGGAGCAACTCATCTCCTGGCCTTTCCTGGCTGGGCTCCGGGTTCGCTGCAAAGCAGAGCAGAGGCCGGGATGCGCAGCTCCACAGCCCAGCTTGGTTCCTTCCCGATCTGGCCCCAATGCAACAGCAGGGAAGCTGAAGGGACACGCGGGGGGAGGCACTCCTGGGGGGGCAGAACCCCTTCAGGAAGGAGAGCTGGGGGTGGCAATGGCTGTGAGCCTCCGCCGCAGTTTGTTCCGAGGCTCGGAGCCACCCCGTGTGCTCAATTCCTATTCATCCTGCTCAGCCGAGCCCGCATGCGCTTCGGTCACTCAGCGCAGCCCTCCCCTGTGGGATGGTGACGGGCCTCCTGCATGTGGGCTTTCCGGGGGGCGGGGGGGTTGGCAGAAGGAGTTGAGTCATGAGGGGTGAGGTTGACAGTTAGTAAAATGACAGTTAGAGTATAATTTTGTGTCATTTTGGTTGGTGGTGTGCCCCAGGATTTTGTAAATGTAAATAATGTGCCGTGGCTCAAAAAAGGTTGAAAATCACTGTTTTAAAGCACCAAAACAAAAGGTTCAAATTATAGGAAGATATGTTATAAACAAAATGTGGAGCACATAATGCAAATGATACCTGGCAATAAAATTCTTCCTCACCTTCAGTTACTGGCAGCTATGTTAGAGTCACAACAGTGTCAAAAACATTTCAGCAGTTTGGGTAGAAGACAATATGACCCAACATTGCAGATATCCATGCTCAATAGGTGTTATGCAATCAGACCTGAATGGGAATAATTCCACAGGTCCACTGCTACAAAGCCCCTGAGAGCCATTAGGTGTTTCTGATTGGCTTGTAAGGGTCACTCCTTGTAAGCTATGTGATTTCAACAGAAAACGAGAAGGCCGGAGGAAAGTGTGTGGCATAGAAGTGCAAATAACTTGAAACCATGTCATTTATTGTGCAGGAATAGGTTTACTCATGCACAGTTTGCAATAACAAAGTGTGCATGTGTCTTCCTTGGTCACATTTCAAAACTGTTTGCTAAAAGTAGTACTTTATCACACTAAGTAAGCTGCTATTCCATGGCAGATGCATGATCATAGATAGCTGATACATAGCAGGATGAGTACTCTTATTAGCACTATTGCATCAGATTGCCAATCTGTGTACTTATACATATCCTCATAAGCCTGTGTTCCTGGACTTCTGCTACTCCAATATGTTTTAAAGCAATTGTGCAGTTCCCGTTCACCAAAAAGGGCCAATTTTAACTTTAAAAATATGGATATATTGGGAATAGGAAGAAAATAAAAGTATACTGCCCTTTGATGTTATTTCACTGTTGGCATAGAAGTGGAATGGACCCATCACACAAGGGAGAAGAGGGGAACATTGTGCAATTGTGAGCTATAGATGCGTTTTGCCCAACAAAAATGTGGGATGGGTTAATTGCTGGAATGAGGCAGATGTACAGCAAGATATGCGTCTGAAAGTGATGGTCCTGCTTCAGTGCAAAAATGATGTCCCTGTTTCAATGCAAATCTGTGTGAGTTGTGCAATGAAATCCTATCTTTCCTCACATTTTACAAGCTCCATAAGATTTACACACAAAAAGCTACTGGTGTAGCAACAGTAGTGCAGTATGAACTTAGCACAACCTTAATGCCGCTCCTCCACTGCAATCATATTTCATCCTTAGTGTTGGAATGATTAAGCTTAATTGTAGCCTTGCTAAAGTCACCAAAGTCATATTTACTGGATTTATATGTGTCATGGACTGCTGACAGCTTTATGAGTAAAATTGAACAAGAGCATCTTGATACATTTGTTACTTTCTTTTCCCTTTATAATTAAATGATGGCTTTTGCAGTAGGCTATCATAATTTTAATAGTGGTTCTTATATGAAAAAATTAATTATATTTTATAAATCCATGATTCTCTTTTCCCCACAGCCCTCATTTTTTAACGGGGGGTTAATCCAAGAAAAATATATATGCTTCTTGGGGCAAAGAATGCAGAGGAAGGTCCTAGGTTTTTTGTGTCTTCCCATAAAATCTAATTGTTAATTTAAATAACTTGCATTACAGCCAATGATAATTTTCAAGATACCTAATTCCAAAATGGGTTACATATGCAGAATAGTAGAGTTTAACATATAGAGAAAGAAACCAATATGGGGGCATAAAATATTTATATGTAATATTATTATGTAGCTTCAGGTCATTCCTGATGTATGGTGACCCTAAGGTAATGTATCATGGGGTTTTCTTGGGTCCAAGAAGGTATAACTCACCTAAGGTAGTTTTCTAAAGCCAAATGAAGAATTCAAACATAATCCAGTGTTGGTCTTTTGACTCTTCATTATAGCCTTACTTCAGTGTTTCCCAACCAGTGTGCCGTGGCACACTAGTGTGCCATTAGTGATCATCAGGTGTGTCGTGGGAAATTGGAGATAGGAGAGAGAGAGAGAGCCCTCCTGTCCTACCGGGAAGCCCTAGCCAGGGCTCGATCCCTTGCTTGAGTCCCGCAAACACAGCCTCCTTTTGGGAAGCCTTGTGCCGCCGGACTCACCACTTGCCTTCTTGGGCTTCCTCCTCCTCTCCGCTCCTTCCTTGGCCTCGGATGGGTTTGAGCCAAAAGATGGGGACTGCGTCAGGCAGAAAAAGCCGCACTGAGAGAGAGAAGATCTGGGGATGAGACTTCCTCGGGTCCCCGGCTGCCTGGGGGCAGATCTACACCATAGCATTCATGCAGTGAGGCACCCCTTGGTCTTCCACGGCTCAAGGCTTGGGAATCCCGGGATTTGTAGTTTGGGGAGGCTCAGGATGGTGTCAAACTACCACTCCTGTGATTCCCTCACATTCAGTCAAGGTGGGTCAAGGGGCGTTCGGGTCACAGGGTTGAGGCACCTTTAAGCAGGGGCTGAAAACTAACAGGGTTTGCTCACTTAAGGCAGGCATGGGCCAACTTGGGCCCTCCCTCCAGGTGTTTTGGCCTACAACTCCCACCATTCTCCCTTTCTGTGTAGGCTATATGTGTTGTGCGTATATGCATACATGCACTGTGTATATACATATTAACTATATGTATTACTGTGTTAGAGTGTCATTTTGTGTCATTTTGGTTGGTGGTGTGCCCCAGTATTTTATAAATGTAAAAAAATGTGCTGTGGCTCAAAAAAGGTTGAAAAACACTGCCTTACTTGATGGCATACAATCCTAATATGAAGCCAACAGTTGCTTGGTTTTATTTAGTTTCTGAGAATACACATATTCATTTATGGATTTTTCTACCATGTAAGCTCTATATTATGACAATTTAGATGATGAGATAGTAGAATGACCCTTAGAAGACTGTTGCGTGAGAATCTACTGCTTTTCATGTAATCATATCTGGAAGAAACATCCAATATCACACTGGGGCAAATTGCTTTGGGGATGGGGCCTTTTCTAGTGTCATCACATGACGCTCAGCAGGCCCCACACCATTTACCTTCCAAGTGCTGAGGAAGCATTGCAAGATGCTTCCTTGGCAATGGTAGAGAGATAGATGGGTTTTGGGCCCTTTCACCCCTATGATGGGGAAATGGGGAATGTGGAAAAACATGTTGCCACCTTTTCTCCCATCTGATGAGGACAAGGACAGAGTGCCAATGACATCCCACATGACTGCCAGCTAATCAGAACAGAAACCAGGACCAGGGACATGTGAAGAGATCTCTAGTGTTATGAGGGGGAACTTCAGACCCCAGATCTAACCCAAATCAAAAAGGTTCTTACTTCCCAGAACTTCCCTTTTGCCTTTTGATACTGAAATAGCCTAAGATGTTATTTCATTATTCTCAGTATCACTGGCTTTTCATCCTCTAAATATTTGTAATTTCAGCTACCTCTCTTTCCCCTCCATACAGAGGCCAATGTTCTTCATATTATGACAGTCAGGGAGATCCTTCCCATCCATCTGTTATCTCTGCCAGACACAGAAATAATCA
Source organism: Anolis apletophallus (assembly GCA_030556195.1). Taxonomy (NCBI): domain Eukaryota; kingdom Metazoa; phylum Chordata; class Lepidosauria; order Squamata; family Anolidae; genus Anolis; species Anolis apletophallus. The sequence goes on along the minus strand of JARBWK010000012.1, from coordinate 92,630,108 downwards.
TGTTCATTTCAAGAAGTTATTTCTTTGTTTCACCATATCTGAAAATTACACCTTTCTTCCAGGTCGTTTATATGTGAATACAAAGTTAGCTTTAAAATGAAGCATTGCAGCATTAGCCAAGTTGCTTGTTATTCTTCATTTCTACTAAAAATAGAAGCTTCCCTTTTCTCTGAGTCTTTTAACTTATAATTCTCTCCTATCAGGTTTGTTGACATTTTCAATTACAAAGATACAAGATTTGGGTTCCTTAATGTGTGTGTGCGTGCGCGCATTCATGCACTGCTTTTTTTGTAAGACAATATCCATGGCATAACTTTTTTCCTCCTAGTTCTAGTTTTAGAGAGTCTTGCTGTTGTGAATTCAAGTTTATCAGACAAGCCAGTTCCCCTTTTTACGGAAATGTACTGACTTGCTTTTCCTTCTAGCACTATGAACACATTAATATTTGATATTCCTAATCCCCTAAAAAGAGACAACAAGTACAGTGAAACAGATATGTGGGGAGATGGAGAGACTTGGAGCTAAACTGCATGTTACTTTTTCTGAATAGTTCTGCCCTTCATTCTAAAGCAGGTTTCTTTTTAAATTCCTTTACAAATTCAGATTGAGACCCTAGTGTGAGATCCAGAACAGGGGTTTTAACATTCTTCCCATATTATGATTCCATATGCTTCAAAGTGTTTACATTTCCTACCTTTTCCAGGTCCTATTATCAACTGGTAGCTTCTAAGTTTGCAAATGTTATTGTGGTGTCAGTCCCATCTACATATTCAGGTACAGCTCTATTGAAAAGAAGTCATCTAGAAGTCACACAGAAGTTTTAGAGAGTCTTGCTACCTTCTGACTTTCAATCTATATGACTTTCTGGAATTCATTGGTGGTTATTACTCTGTTTGCATATGTAATTTCACATTGGTGGTCATTGTCTCTAATGGATATATTCAGTTAATGGTTGCACAAGTGTAAAGATTTTTCATGACCCTAAAACCTATTGTTACAACTATACAGGCAATCCCTGAGTTACAAAACAGAGGCATTGAATCAATTATATTTACTTACTGATCACTGAACTTTTTTCTGTATTGGATAGAGCATAATTATTTCTTACTTACAGTAGTTAGACTGAAGTGGTCTACATTTCAGCTGCTATCACACACTACCCCATGATTTTATTGCTTCCTGTAGAAGTAATCTTGCTTTTATCAGGATAATTTAAATTGTGCATTACTCACACACTTGCCTTTTAGAGGCTGCTTTATTAGCAGAACCATTTCATAGTCCAGTTGTTCTTTCTTCAGAAAGACAATCCTGCACTCTACCCCAATACCTAACTTTCAATCTAGAGCATATTGAGTTTCTCTACTTAATGATTTTTAAAACTGCTTTGCATTTTAATTTATTCCCTCTGTCCCTTTGACAAGGACACCTGAATTCTGGGGGGAAGTAGGGCTGCTTTTGGGAGAACTGCCTCTTAATTGCTCCTGCATAGACAATTCCCTGTTTCTCAGGTGTAGTAAATGCTAAATGCCTAATTTGGGAGTCAGAACTCCAGATAATGTCACATTATATGGAGAATATCAAAGGTGAATTATTTCATCATACATATTGCCTCAATGCACCCTGATAGGGAGAGAAAAGGGTGGGGGAGAGAAGGGATATTCCTTATAGAAAGCAGACTCCCAGATGTTTTCATGGTCTTCCTCTGCCCACCCAGTAGCAGTGTGTTGCAGGGTGAGTATCCTGGAAATGATTGTAAAGGTGAGTGACTTTCTCGGCCGCTGCATGTTTACAGCTCAGAGGAAGTGACATGGATTCACGATGTGGTGCAAGGAGGTTGTCTACTTCACTATAAATTTGGAAAATATACTGAGAGCTGGGGAAACATCTGAGACAGCTTTTTTTTCAGTGGCCTTATGTAAGCAGAGTCCTTCTTCCTTCCTTTTATTCTTTTCCTCTGTTAGAATTCTGCCAAAGGTGGATGGGGGCTTTTTGAGGGAGGCCTTTCTGAGCACTGGATGTGTAACTAACCTCCTTTCAGCATCCCTTTTCCACTATGTATATGCTTTTTGGACTCAAGCATTTTGTCTAATTTGTACTGAGAATTTGGACTGAGAATCTGTATTGATGTCTCATCTCCTTAGACACTCTGTGCAGCTTTTTACTGTATACTGTCAAAGTTACAGTAGAGTCTTGCATATCCAACCTTTGCTCATCCAACATTCTGTATCATCCAACAGACTATAATTACAAAATATAGTTCAAAAGTGAAAATGAAGCCCTTATTTCAAATAATGAGGTTCCTTTGATTCCTTCATGTGATAGTGGTGAAACAGTTTTCTGCCATTGTGACTTCTCTCAGAATTCTTTGTCAAACAGTAACACCAGATTCAAAACTTTCTCCTTCTCTGGACATGTCCTTAGAACAAGGAGCAATTATAGAGTTAAAATACCACTTGGAAATCAATCATAGAGAAAATAATGATGGTGATAGCCACAATAATTGCCAGAAACAAACAAAAAACACATTCTGGCCAGCTTGTATCTTCCCCTGCTTGCTGATCTTTTGATAAAATTTTGAATTTTGCATATTTATTTATTTTATTATTTAAAATATTTGTGCCATGTAGCATAGGATTTCTGAGGTCTTACAATACAGTCATTTAAATATTTAAAATTAACTAGAGTAATGTCCTTAAAAATATACAGTACTTCTCAGAATCTTTAGGTATCTTCGACTCATATGATCAAGGTACTTCAGATAAAATTCTTTGCCTCGACTGGTTATGCCAAGACAACAAGAGAATGTGGTGTTGTTGCTGCATATTCGTTCAGTCACTTCCTACTCTTTGTGACCTCATGGACCAAGCCACGCCAGAGCTCCCTGTCAGCCGTCATCTCCCCCAGCTCCTTCAGGATCAAGCCAATCACTTCAAGGATACCATCCATCCATCTTGCCCTTGGTCAGCCCCTCTTCCTTTTTCATTCCTTTTCCCCCAGCATAATTATCTTCTCTAAGCTTTCCTGTCTTCTCATTATGTGGCCAAAGTACTTCATCTTTGCCTCGACTATCCTTCCCTCCAATTTCCTGAAGTATGGACTGATCAGATCTTTTTGCGGTCCAAGGCACTCTCAGAACTTTCCTCCAACACCACAGTTCAAAAGCATCTATCTTCCTTCACTCAGTCTTCCTTATGGTCCAGCTCTCACATCTGTAGGTTACTACGGGGAATACAATTGCTTTAACTATGTGGATCTTTGTTGCCAGTGTGATGTTTCTACTCTCCACTATTTTATCAAGATTGGTCATTCCTCTCCTCCCAAGAAGTAAATGTTTTCTGATTTCCTGGCTGCAGTCTGCATCTGCAGTAATCTTTGCACCTAGAAATACAAAGTCTGTCACTGCCTCCACGTTTTCTCCCTCTATTTGCCAGTTATCAATCAGTCTGGTTGCCATAATCTTGGTTTTTTTATATTTAGCTGCAACCCAGCTTTTGCACTTTCTTCTTTCACCTAGATTTGAAGGCTCCTCAGCTCCTCCTCATTTTTGGCCATCAGAGTGGTATCATCTGCATATCTAAGGTTGTTAATCTTTCTTCCATCAATTTTGACCCCAGAATTGCATTCATCAAGCCCCGCACATCACATGATGTGTTCTGCATACAAGTTGAATATATTGGGTGAGAGCATACAACCCTGCCATTCGCCTTTCCCAATCCCGAACCAGTCTGTTGTTCCATGGTCAGTCCTTACTGTTGCTACTTGGTCATTATACAGGTTCTTCAGGAGTGATACAAGGTGACCTGGTATCCCCATAACACCAAGAACTTGCCACAATTTATTATGATCCACAAAGACAAAGGCTTTAGAATAGCCAATTAAACAAAAATAGATGTTTTTTCCTGAAATTCCCTGCCTTTATTATTTATTTATTTATTCTCCATTATCCAGTGAATATTGGCAATTTGGTCTCTCGTTCCTCTGCCTTTTCTAAACCCAGCTTGTACATCTGGCAACTCTCTCTCTCTCTCCATGTATTGCTGGAGTCTTCCTTGCAGGATCTTGATCACTACCTTACTGGCATGAGAAATAAGTGCCACTGTATGAAAGTTTGAGCATTCTTTAGCATTTTCCTTTTTTGGTATGGGGATATAAGTTGATTTTTTCCTGTCTGATGGCCATTCTTGTGTTTCCATATTTGCTGGCATATGGCATGCATCACCTTGACAGCATTATATTTCAAGATTTTAAACAGTTCAGCTGGGGTCCCATTTTCTCCTGCTGCCTTGTTGTTAGCAATGCTTCTTAAGGCCCATTGAACCTCACTGCTCAGGATGTCTGGTTCTAATTCACTCACCACACTGTCAGGTGTGTTTTATCTTGAACATTCACATAACAAAAAAATTACTTCTAGGCCCATGAATCTGATCCAATTTATTTTATTTATTTTGGGATTTTACCCCGCTCTTCTCAACCCCCAAGGGGGGACTCAGAGCGGCTTACAGTACGGCACAATTCGATGCCCACATAATAACAATATAAACCCCCAAACACTTCAACAATTAAAATACATTAAAAATACATTAAAATACAACTATATTAGCACCATACACATTCACTCTGGATTAAAACAATGCCCAGTCCATAAAAACAATGTGACTGACAGAGCTGGTCTGAAACACTACCACATATCACATGCTCATTCACAGCCTCAATTGTTGTCTCATTTTCTTGGGTGAAATTTGTGCCAATGGAGAAACTTACTGCTGCAAGGTGGATATAGTCTTGATGTCTACCAGCTATCAGTCGCTTTTTCCTCATGAAAAAAGCCCTAGATAACTTTGCAGTACTGACAAGGCTGTCTTCAAGGAAACCAACAATGAGACCCAACTGATATCAACAGAAGTTCATCAAAACCATGATTATTTCTTCCCCGGATTCCATTTCCTTTCCTTACATGCTTATTAAAACAAAAAGAAACAGAATGGTCTCCATAATGCTTCAAATAGTATTTCAGATTGACCTCCTTCCATTCATGTGGTAAATGTTGCTTAAATTGTCTACTGGAAACTCCTTATAAAATTCATAGCATTCAACCTGTTTTCTACTCCAAGCACCCAATGAATATGGTACTGGCAGACAAAAGGGTAATGGTTTCATTTTTCTTATTAAAGCCTTATCAGGAGATCAATGAAATCATAAAAGCATATCATAATTTTCAACCTATTGGGTGAAAGACTTCTAAGAGATACTGTACTGTTAGGTATTTACACATGCCACTTCTAAGTGTGAACTAAAAAGCTCTTTTTATTTTTATCCAATACTGCTGAAGTAGTACTGGATAGAATTTGAGGTATGATCTAAGTCTGCAGGGGGCATAATGCTGTGATCTGAAAGAGTCATCGATTGCAAATTTGGATTGCCTTGTCAAGTGTAGCCAATTGTAAGTTCATCTTATTTTTGCCTATGGGCATGATTTCACAGCAGAGAATACATCCATTTACTTTTATTTTCCTTAACTTTGATTCCAGAATGGCTAGTTTTCCAGATTTGCTCATATAGCAGGAACAGTATGCAAGTAAATGTAAAGGTAATCTTATTGTTATAAGGCAATATTGCAGTTTATAGTTCTTTACTTACATTTTTCCTATTACAGAACTTACAGGTATAGAAATGTTACTCATCTTGCCATCATATTAAATTCTGAGGCATTTGAGCAAGAGGTCCATGACCTGCAAAGGACAAAAGAAAAATAGTAATTAAATTCTGGTATTTGCAGGAAGACCTACTAACAGCTACTTGAACATTAAGCTGCTCATAGAGAGACGAGGTCAACTTTCTGAAATGGCATTTCTGTTCACCTTTACCACAGCATTGCATTTGCTAAGTTCATTCATGCAGATATGGTGAAACTCTACTGCCTGTGTAATTTAAATCGTAAATTCTGCACAAATAAAAGGATGAGTTGGTACTCGTCTTCACTGTATTTGTGCTTTGCTTTTTCTGCACTTTTTATGACAATGAAAATATTTTGTAAGAAAGTGCAATGCTCAGGTTAATTCCTTTACCTGCAAATATTTTTAGAATATACATATTATAGTGCATTTATTTTATTTCTGAAATGCCAAAAATGCTATTTCAATGTTTGATTCACCCAGATTACAAATAAGGGTGATATTTACCTGGAAGACAGGGAAATGAGGTACCATCTGATGGCTAAGCAATCCGGTTGTGCAGAATTCAATTTAAAAATTTATATTGATTATCTGGAATAGAGGAGTCTCCACTATAGAAAGGTTCTGAAAGTGGAATACCAAGATGCTTCATCTTGAATTCGCTATTACAATTATTTATCTCTCCTTATGAACCATTTGGATGTTAAGATCTTCTGGGTAGGCCCTGCTCTCATTCCCGCCTTCCTCACAGATGCATTTGGTGGAGATGAGAGACAGGGCCTTCTTGGTGGTGGCCCCTTGACTGTGGAACGCCCTACCTAAGTATATAAAATCAGCCCCATTCCTGCTGACTTTTCGAAGGCATGTGAAAACATGGCTTTTCGAACAGGCGTTTCCAAGTACAGCATAGCTATACGAATTTATGGAACGACAATTAAATTTAATAATGACATGACATGTCAATGCTCACGATAAAGATTTTAAGGCTTGTACGGTTTTTAATATTTTGTAATATTTTTTAAATTTAAATTTTATATTGTATGTTAAATGTTTTAATGCTTTTTATGGTTGTTTTTAACTGTTATTCAAGTTGTGGCATTGAATTATTACCACTTGTAAACCGCCCTGAGTCTCCCTCGGGCTGAGAAGGGTGGTATAGAAATACCGTAAATAAATAAATATTTGCTATACATATTGGGTTACCTATTTAGTACATGCCTAATTAATACTCACCCCCCACAGCCACCACTTAATACTCACCACAGAATGTCTAATCTCCTTACCTTGGAGGCCATCAGTTAAGGCCCACTGTGGAACTATGGGAAAATTGGCTCTCATCCCTACCAGGGTTACTAGTCCTGTATCTAAAGCAAATAGCCAATTCTACACACTTGGGGCTGTGTGCATTTTAGAAGCATGTGCAATTAGCACTATGAATTTGCATGGTTTGTAACCCAGACCTTAAGACACTGTGGAAAAAATGAGGAGTGAATGTGGCAAGAGAAACAGCTGTGTGGAAGAAAGATAGCTAGAGCATTGGTATTGGTATAATGAATTGCAAACAATTAATTATTTATGATTAAATCAACTTTCCTGATAACATACAGTTATAATCACAGAATGCTATTTTGAGCAGGAGTAATGAATACGTAGAACTTCAAATGCTTAATTTTAAACATCCAAATAATTTACAGTAGAATCTAACAAAGGGCAGCACATACCTAAGCACTGCAGTAAGAAAGAGGAAGGAAAGAATGTTTGTCTTTTTAAAGCCTGTAATTATAATAATAACTACAAGGAGTATTGCTAATGCAAGTTGCTAATACCAAGCTCTGCAAATTAAAAAAGGCTTAGAATTTCTGACCTGACTTTTACTAGCTTTGAGAAGTAAAAAAGTTCTGTTCATGTATGTATACCCAGGGCTTGTCTAAATAAAGTACTTGGTTGACTTCTATGGATACGTTTTTTATTCATCCATGTAGACAAGCTGACTCGATTTTCAATTGTGTCAACTAAACTGTGGGATATCATCCTCTTTCCTAGAAGGCAAGAGTCAGCTTTAGATAGGGTAGGCATTGCTATCACTATATTTGGTGTCACCCAGTGTGGTAGTTCATGGAATCACCTCCATGGACCTCCTCCCATACCAGACTATTATAACTAAAATACCAAAGAATTTGACAGTCTGCAACTATAAAAAAGACTTAGTAGCATCAAAAACAACAGCTAGTACTTGTAGCTGTGGAAACAAAATCATGTTTTCAAGTGTCATTGTAACTGGGTAATAATGTCAACTCATTAGAATGTACAAAAAGTATATCAGCCTTGATACTGTGCATGTAAGCCAGGTTTATGTGAAAAGGAATTGTTGCAATTATATTTAATTATTGAAGGAATATTTTAATAAAAAATAATACATTCTTGCTGAAACCATGTGCAAAATGTATACATATTGGTTTTGTTTCCTTTGATGTCACTTGATGTGATTCATATCCCCACACACTCTTAATGACATGGCTGGAGCAAAGCAAGTGATATGTGGCGCTCCCTATCAATATCTTCTGCTATCTCTCAACCAGTATCTGCACCTAAAACAAGCTCATTACTCCACATAACTCTGAATTTATGTAGGAGAGAAATTATAACCTACATTGATTAGCAGAATACATTCTGCAACCCCTTGTCAAAAATATCTTGTGAGTCATGGCTCTTATTACCAATGTTTTCATCACTTCTTGAAATGCATAAAATAAGGCAAATCTGTATAACCTGTTTTTCTTTGAGATAATGGTACATCTTCAAACGACTTTCTTGTATTGATGATAAACTTTTGGAGCATAAGAAACTCTTTAGTTCTTCCCCTCACCTCAACCTTAAACATTTTGTGTGCAAACACATGAGTTGAGAGTAGAGACCAGTTTGTGTCCAGAATTTCATGTTCCACAGTATTGCAGACAAATACATTTAGACACATATCCATTTTGATGTTGTTTGCTTATTTTATTTATTTGCCATATTTATATTCTATTCTTCTCACCTTGAAGTTGCTAATACCAAGCTCTGCAAATTAAAAAAAGCTCACACAAAGGCACAATTCGATGCCTTTTAAAACAAATGCATTAAAATGACATACCTTTCAAGAAAAAAGGGTCTCTTTTAGCTGTGGATAAGAGCTCCAATTGCTCATTTATTTGAAAGGAGTAGAATCTTACTGTGACATAACACACTTTTTCAAACAGTGAGCTAGGAACTTGAGATTAAGTTTTCACTTGACCTTTCTAAAAGATGCAAGGCATGCCCTTAAGTGGGACTTTACAGTACAATATAATCCAGTACAGTAGTTCCTTGGTTTTATTTTCCATTACTAGAATTAATGTTTATAGGTTCAATTGCTTGGTTGATCTTGTTACTCCGAGATAAGTCAGTAATGAAATGAATAACTTCCAAGTATGTATCTGAGAAACAAAAAGGCTCTGTCATGCACAGCTTGGTGGATGTAACTCACTGATGATTAGGTCTAGCTAGTCTTTTGGGTTACAACTCCTAAAATTCCTACAGTTATTAGATGACTAACAATCTCATCAGATAGAGGGAAGTCAGCATCCTAGGATGCTTTCATCCAGTCTGGGGAATAGAGGCTGATGCCAGACATCATATGACATTGTGTGACTTCCGGCATAGGCCACACCCCTAACTAGGATGAAAGTACATTTGGATGCTTTCACCCCAACACAAAACGCTTCTGGTGTTGTGCTGGCTCCAATGGAGCCTCTCTGCAAGGGCAACCCTTTCCCTATACAATGGGGAAAATGTCACAAGAAGGAACTGTGTGCGGGGTGGCGCTGTTCCCTCTTTCCTCGCCAGAAGCCAGGCAAAGGAGGATTCTTTGCCTGCCCTTTCGAATAAGGCCGTAAGCCTACATTTGTGTTAATTTCAAAAAAGAAAAGAACAAACCAAAAACCAAAAATCCCCCATCTGGTGGTCTCTAGATGCTTTGGACTAAAACTACCAGAATTTGTGATATTAGCCAAGTTATATAGCACCCATGTACACTGTAGAATTAATGCAGATCAACATCACTTTACCAATTACAGATCAATGCTATGTAATCCTGGTAGTTGTAGTTTTATTATGTCTTTACCTTTTCTTGCCAGAGTATTTGTGCCTTACCAAACTATTTTTATTTATTTTTATTTCACAATATTTATATGCCATCCTTCTCAAACCTGAAGGGGACTCAGAGCGGCTTACAGCAAACTAGAAATACAACAAACTACATTACTGCCATAGAATGGCTTACAGCAAACTGCAAATACAACAAACTACAGTACATTACTGCCATAGCACAATATCGGTACTACACATCACATTGCACTATAACATTATATCACAATATCATTAGTAATATTGCATGTAAAACAAATATACAATTATAATATCACAATATCATTAGTAGTATTATATTGTATCAATGTATATATAATATATTATACCAAACTCATATTATAATATATTATATCATAACTATCTTATACTACATCACATTATAATTATTATATTATAATATATAGACATTATAATATTACATAACATTATATCATATCATATTATTATCATAAAATAATACATTACATTACATAACAATTATTATACTATAACATAATACTTTAACTATAAGTCCTATGATTCCATAGCCTTGGGCTATGGCACAAAAATTGCCTTAATTCTACAACATAGATGTATCCAAAGTCTTCAATAACACTGAGTTACAAAAGTCAAATTTAAAAGCTCAACTTGTCCAGCTACAGCTGTGCAAATGACCTTCAGTAGAAACTGAGAGAACTTTGTGTTATGAGCCCAACACTAATTTATGTTGGTTCACTTTATCCGAGTCTTGTGGTGATGAAAGTTGTGGCTACATACATATTTTCTTCCAAAATGTCAGTGAGTGTGCAGCCAAAATATGGGAGAAATGCATCAAGTCAACCTGGATCCTTGCTAAGTAATCCTTGCTGGATGATTAATAAAGTAAAAGTGTATTTTAACATAATTTACTATTTTAAAAGCATGCATGTTTTTTGTTTTCTAACTAAAAAAGATTTTGAGTTACAACCTATGGGTATGCGGTTGAGGAAAATAAATAAATGATAGTCTGCCTACTTGAAAGTTTAGAGATCATAGTATAGTTAATAGCTTGGGGAGAACCTGTATGTTCAATGACTATTGGGCAGTGGATAATTTCTAAGTTTTAGTCACAGGATTCAGCACTTAGGATAACTCTTTTATAGTTCAAATCTAGAATCAGAATGGATTCACCAGTTCATTCACAGGGAAGCCACGTGTTGCCAGTGAAAACAGTGCCAGTTTTTCAGTCTGTATAGAGTATGAATTTGATGTAACTACACTCTTGAGAATCTTTCTTGGTTTTAAGAATTTTTATTATTATTTAGAAAGACGAATCTTAAGTACTTGGAAACAAGTCTAAAAATTGTATCTAAGCATGTGTGGCTATGATTTTAATCTTCATTGCCTAGATTCCCAAATATGAGACATCCTTGAACAACTTTAAACATATTTGCACACCTCTTTGTTGCTCACATATGAAAGGGCATTGGAAAAAATTCTGAGTTCAGCAGATGACATTAACTCACTATGATACCGAATTTAACACTACAAACACTACCAATGTCAATGAACATGAATAACCATTTTTATTGAAGCTACATTAATTACAAACCTGGCAGATGTCCAAGTGACCTGGTACAAAGGAAAGTTTAAAAAGCATATTGCTTATAAGTGTAATTGTGTTAATGCTCTGTTCTGAAAAAGAGGAGAGAAATGAAGCACATTGATATTCCATATGTGTTTAGGAAAAAATGACGATATGTGTGAAGTAGACAATTCACTGGTGCCAGGAGGAAAGAAAGATATCACCTAAATTGAGTCAAAGGAAGAAAAATTATCAGGCTACAGCAAGTCGTCATTTTAAGGGAATAGATTTGGCCTGTTATGTCTTACACAATTGTAAGAGAATGGTAAAAGGAAATTATATTTCATTTGCAGTAAGTCAAAGTCATCTTACACAACTCAGTTTATGCAAAGGCTGTAATAAATATGCCAGCTCACAATTAATCTATCTTTTTGTGGTAAAGGATTATTCATTTGGACTAGTCTTTGTATGCAACACCTGCAGTGCAGTCTTGTCACTATACCCAAAAGAAGCTTATGATTCACCAGGAAAGTGACAGAAAGCTGGCACAGTTGACATCAGAGGTAGTGGTGGCGTGTGGCTTCCTTGTCAGCAGAGCAGTGAATGTAGTATTGTTCTTTGTTTGTACTTTAATGGAGCTGTCCAAGGTGTTGTATTGAAGCAGCAAATTAAGGAGTTATGGAACTCCGAGTGGCAAGTTTACTCTTACCAAGGCTACCTGGACGTGCGGGTACAAGGATGAGGAAAACTCACGACAACTGTGCTGTAGATGAAATCAAAATGGTTTATTGATGACACCAGCTGGTGGGGTTTGCCAGCAGAACACGGCTGCTATCAGGGGCAAAGGCCCCGGTCATTCTCAGTACAAAACATTTATACCCCCAATGGCGGCATCTCGGAAAAGCCCGCCCTCCTTCATGGATTTTACACAATCATAATTGGCTGGTGTCTCATGGCATTTCATTAATCCAATAAAACATTACATTTCCATTAGCATCACATCTAAAAGTCCCACCTATGTGTTAGAACAATGGGCTTTACTAAGTTAGTTCTTTCTCACAGTACATATCAGCAGCCTGGGACGTTCATGTACCCGGTTTGCAACATTTCACATTCTGCCTTTTCCCTGCCAGCAAAGGATGGGGCTGAATCCCTCCGTACATGCGCAGTTCTTTTCCCTTTTTGGCACAAACGTCTCCCATTAGCACATCCTGTACTGTTAGACCAATCTACGCCTACGTTATCTCACGTTAGGCACGGGGTGTACATCAGCAAGTCACAGCATTGATTAGAAGCGCCAATCACAGTGTTACTTTCACGGAACAAGTGCCTGCCTGATTGTTGGCACCGAAACCCACTTTTCAGAGCTCTACACGTGTGCAGCATCACTCTCTGACTGTACTCCTGCACAGAAAGTACCAAAAACCGCTTTATTATCATATCTTCAAAAGGGGTTCAGCACTTTGGATATCTCTCTTTAATCTCACTAACATGTCACCAGGTTTCTGCACTGTCTTGTTGGTGTTTAATACTGGCTTTCCAAGAGGGAACGGAATGTTAGGCTCTTAGTTTTCATTAGAATATTGCTATCTGCAAGGTGAGAATTATCTTTGTATCCATAGCTTGTATTATGCACACTGAGTAGTATAACAGGTTTGTCTAAGTATTGTGATTGAATTGTCCTCTTGCCCTGATGCTGAGAAGATATCACCCAATTTTGTGCATGGCTCATGTTAGGTTATACCAAAATACTTTATGTCAATGTATTCAACCACCAATGAATTTTGATGCCTAAATTTTCATTTAGCAGTTTGGAAGAATCTTTTGTAAAATGTCACAAATACATTTTTATCTTTGTTTAGAATATCTATTCCTTTATGTAATTCAGACTGGCATTGTCCCCAGAACAGAATGTCTTTCCAAAACTGTGCACTATCATTTATCTTCCTAGTAATCTTAGGTATTTATCTTGATAGTAGTGATACAATTTTCATTCACTTTAAAAGTATATCCTTGGGCACATCAAAATATGTTTCAGCTTCAGGAGAACTCTGCCTTAATTATAATGGTTTCTTTGGGTATAGAGGGGATCAGAGAAAAGCCAGTGAAATGTGGTTTTATGTCACTAAAATGTAAAACATCAATATAAAACCCTAAATATTCATTATTCTTATGAAAGCAATCTCTACTAACCTCAAAGGTGGGTTTTTTTTACATTTTTAAAGAAAATAATTAGGCTAAGCAATATGGTTTCTGTTGTGACTCAGTATTTGTTTTTTTTTTTATGTAGGCAAAGTGACGCCCAAATTAATTCATAAGCATTATGTGTACCTGCACAAAAATAAAAGTATCTTGTGCATGATATTTTTTTAAAAAATATATTTATTGGGGTTTTTCCATAAACAAACAAACAGTGAAAGTGGGGGAACAGTCTCAGGGACAGGACAGTAGGAAAAATAAAGGAGAGGCTGAGTATGGTGATGGAGGGGGGGGTAGAGGGGTGGGATGGGAGGGGGGGTAGAAAGGGGTAAGGGTGGTGGGCGGTGAAGGAGGCTGCTTGGTCCGGGTTCTGGGAAGGCTAGTGATGGGTAATGGCGATGGGAAGAGATAAAGACAGGAATGGCTTGTTTCCTTCTAGGGTCCTTGTTCATGGGTGCTCCTTCGTGTTCTCTTGCAGTCTCCCTCCTTGTTGAGCTGGTCACTTCATTTTTACAGGTCTTCTTTCTAGGCTCCTTTTTCCTTCTTTTTTCCGAGACGTGTCTTCCTAACCCTCTGTATCTGAGAGCAATCTGTTGTTTTTAGCTTTTGTCCTTTTGAAAGAACTTTTGTTTTTTCCTGCAGCCTCCAAAATCTTTCCAGCGTTTGATGCCCATTGTCCGTTCCCTGTCTTCCGGCGTAGCCGGACCCGTGCCCCTTCACGTCCTCCAACCTCCATCCTAGCCATTCTCCCTAGGCGATTCGAGGCCTTCCGTGTCCATCCCCGGGATGCCACATCTCGTAGGCCTGAAATACGCCTCAAGAGAATAAGGGCAGCTTTTCTTCAGATTATTCTTCCTTTCTTGCTGGGTTGTTCCCGTCCAGCCTCTCTTCCTAGTGGGCTGCGTCCCATTCTTTTTGCCGTCCTTCTTAGCTGCATCCCGGCTGGGGTTTTGGGTGTTGCAGTGACCTCTTGGTTCTTCCCCTCTTCTCTTTCTTGGGAGCAGAGGTGTTAGGGCTCTTCGAGGTCATTCCTGCAGCATCCAGCAGGTCTGCCTCCCTACTTCTGGGGTGTGGTCCTCTTTCCTCTGATCCTGCCCACGGCTTTACGTTCTCCTTCCCTCTCTCCTCTCCACCTGCACATATTGTTGCGCTCTCTCCCTTGACCAGGGGGGCGTCCTCTCCATCCTCATAGAAGATCGGCAACCCTGGCCCTGTGGGGAGCGCCTCTTCATTTGGTTCTGATCTTTCCTGTAAGGGATGCCCCCGGTTCGCGCCCATTTGGTCTTCCTGCCGGGACAGCATGGCATCCATCCTCCGCAGGAAACCGTCTTGGGCCTTCCCTATCTTTCGCAGCTCTGCGAGGACATCCCCCAGAGTTATTTCCTCCTCTTCTGATCCCTCTTCCTGTCTCATCCTCCGCTCTTTTACTCTTGAGGTGTACATTTTTATTTGTTTGTTGTTTGTTTACTTGTTCAGTTATTCACTTATTTAGAATGCCTTTCCTCCCTGTTGTCCTTGTGCATGATATTTTGATTAGCCTATGAATATCAGCCCATATAGGCATAATGTTCTGTTTGTGTGCATATGTACATACTGATTGTAAAGTCATGTCATAAAATCAAAATGGTATGAGCAATTTCCCTAATACATTTCTCATTAATTCTATTCAAAACAGTGTTTGCCTCTCTGTCCGAATTGTATGAAGTAGCTAAAAACTTGTCATCATATCCAACTGTGTATAATTTTGTTTTCTGCCTCCTAGAGAAACAGAATTATGTATAGTGAGACAGAAATCATTAAATATTAGCATCTCATGCCAGGAGCTCAGATTGTCTTGACAATCTAGATGTATTAAAATGTGATAGCAGTGTTTAAGAACTGAGGTGAGAACATCACTCTATCACAAATTAGTTATGGGTAACCTCAGTATGTTGTTATATTCATGTAATTCTTCTTAAAAATGATACCTCCAATTCTGCCTATGATGCAACAATAAGGCACTAATAGTTTCAAATGAATCCTACATATATCCTTGAATGAAGAATAGTAGCTGTCTTTCAGAGTGCTCAATGGATTGTTTGGGGGGGGGGGTAGTACAGGCAGGTGGACCCAATCTACAATGGGTTTTTGGGGGGTTATCTGAATGTTGGAAGGCTCAATTTTAGCTAGAAAATGAGCTTTTTTTCTGTTTTTAGTTGCAGGATTGGAACTTTGGGTTCCACACTTTGCCCATTCCTGGTACACAAGAAGACTTCTGATTTAATTCCATTGCTTACCGAAACTTGATGGACTAGAAGCAAGTGCTCATGCCCATTCCTCCTTTCACAAATACTCTAACCTCTACCAGCTTAGATTCATCTTTATTCTACAAGGAAAGATTAGTGCATGATTTGAGCATTTCCATAAGTAGGCAGAAATGCCTTTTTCTGTATTCAGGTCTCACTGCATTTAAATCTTAGATAGATATATGTCAACTTTGCCCTGTCATTTCCTTCCACCTTTGCACCATCCCACCAAATGTGTTTGTGCTGCTGAAGTGAAAAGACTCATGTTCCTGGGCATCATTAACCCACATAAAAAATACCTTTGGAGTGACTAAGGTGTCATCACCACCAGATGGGTGATTTTCCCCCCATCTTAGCGTGCTGTCATCACACTGCCGGGACTGAGTGCTGGAGACCATCAAATGATGCAGGGCTCCTTCCAGAAGGACTCTGTTGGGCTTCATGCTGGCAGCATTCCAGCAGCAAGCTAAGAGGCAGCCCTGAGGAGTCGGGTGACTAACCGTTTCCTCATTAAAGAAGCCAAGGACAGCAGAAAAAGAAGCTGCGGACAGCACAAAAACTTTGTGGGATGGCAGCCCATGACTCACAGTGGTAAGAGGACTAAGCTGGGTAATGCCACAGTTTCCTCCGCTGTCCCCCACTGTCCCCAAGCTTCTGCACCTCCATGTGATAAGGTCCTTAGAAGGCTGAGTTCTACTCTTTGGCATGATGTGTTGATTGAAATCATGGAGAGAATTAGTCATGGAGGGAGAGTTCAAACATTTAGCTCAGCAAGTGATACATCAGGAGAGTCTCGTGATAATGGAGCTAGCCTGTTTCACAAGCAGTAGATTGTAAGGATGAAAGCTAACACAATTACAAAAGAAATAATAAAAAACATAAAGAGAAAAACTATTCTTCTGATTTCGCAATAGAAATAAAACTTGTTTTCCAATCCACTTTTCTCATCCCCATTATCTTAAATAATCAGGATGTGATAATCATTTATTATAATATTAATATAAAATTAATGATTAACATTTTGCATGATAAACATTAACATAGAAAGGAAACTCTTGTGGGATAATTTGCATTTTTTCAGTGACTGTATGCCAAACTTCTCTGTGTGTATATTAATATGTGTCGACTACAACCACTTTTGTATAAGTGTGTGCTTGCGCGCACACACAGAGTGCCCTTAATTTGGAGAATATATTATAATGTGTTTAAATCTATGTCCTGATAAACAACTTGGAAAAAACCCAATAGTTATTTTTAATAACTGCAGAAAGTAAACCTCAGAGAATAATAGGTTGCTTTTGTTTTTTCCATTGTTGCTGCTCGTATTTGGATTTTTTCCATGGTTGCTGCTATTTCTCTTAAGAAGTGAAGCAAGGATTAGTGGCAGATGCAGAAACAATCAATGCAACAGTATCAAATTGCTGTTAGAGCAAGTGAAAGTGGCATGAACAGCAGGAAGATTGAACATAAAACAAGGTGTAATTCCTATTTTGCAAAATGATAATTAAGTTTCTCTACATTTTTGGTATGCAATTCATGGTCTTTATGGTATTTGAATGTCTTCTGTAACAGAAATTGGAAGATTTAGATATAAATTCACTGATTTGCATCATTTTGCTAGGTCTTTTTTATAAATTAAAATTTAAGGTGATTTTTTTTGTTTATACGAAGGGCATAATTCTATTTACCATGAAAAAAGCAGTAGCAGCCGTTAACTTCAGTGGAGAATGTTATCCTGTGACTAATGTTGAAGTCAGGTCCATAGTTGGGTTTTCTTACCAAAATAAAAGGTGTGTGTGTGTGTGTGTGTGTGTGTAATATCTTAAGTCATTTCTGAAAAAAACACATTTTTGTTGGGCTTTAAATGGTTATTGTACCTGATCTTTTTAAGGATGTCCTGTTTAACTGAGCCTCCTTTTAGAAGATAACTTTTATACTCAAAGTATAAAATAGTTATGCATTAAATCAAATAATCGATTTATTATTTGATTGATTGATTGATTGATTTTATTATTTATGAGTCGCCCTCCACGTCAGTGCTCCGGGCGACTTACACATAAAACACATAAAAGAGTTCAATAGTTAAAAGCTAAAAGAATAGGAAGATTAATTAAAATAGTTCCAGTAACTCAGGCCAAGTCTGGAGGGTGTCCTTAGCCGTAAGCCTTTCGGAAGAGCCAGGTCTTCAGTGCGGTCAGGAACTGGGGCATGTCCCGGATGGCTCTCTGATCCGCCGGCATCAAGTTCCAAAGAACAGGGGCCGCGATGGAAAAGGCTCTCCGTCTCGTGGTGTCGAGGCGGGCCTCACTCACACCTGGGATGCGGAGAAGGTCCCTGTTTCCTGAACGCGCGACCTTAAATGAGCTGGTTCGGACAAGCGGTCTTTTAAATAAGCTGGGCCCGGCGCCATGGAGGGCCTTAAAGGGCCTTTTAGTGGCTCTTCCATGATATACATTTAAAACATATGGTACCGATTTTAACTACCATTGTTCCACCCTAAGAAATTCTGGGATGTACAGTTGAGAGAAGGACATTTATAATTCTCAGCCACTGAACTCCAGTACTTCAGAGAACTAGAAGATTGTATACATTAAGTGGTGTCACCTTTCTATAGTTGTGTTTCATGAAAGAGACCCAGTACCATGAGAATTTTGCATATAGGGGCATTGCTTGTATCCAAAAGTACACAATTATCAAAAGTATACAATACAAACCTCAGTGAGCACATTATAGTCCTTATATGCATATTGCAGCCAGTATCCCTAATGTGTGACAGAAAGTATCTTCTAAAATGTTTGTGGCATTAATTTTCTACTAGTGTTTATATTTTTTCTTTCTTTTAAAATTATTATTGCTAAAGTATAGTTTAGCAAATTGGTTGCAAATCCCTGCTTAACTAAAGTCAATGGTACAGCCCCATTTGTTTTGATACAGCGAGGTTCATTAATCATCACTGGCTCTCTAAAGATAATGTGGTGACTGACAGACTTGAGCCCCAACCAGGAAAGTTAGTGAATCTGCTTTCAAAGCATTCCTATGCAAAACATTCACTTGTTTTGGAATGGATAGGATTACAGTGAGAAAACATTGTTAACAAGTAGGCAGGACTCTTTTTAGCTGCCAGCTACTTGCTTTGGCTTCTTAAAGACTTTTTCAAAATTTATATTACCTGTTTTAAATAATAAATTGCTACCCAATGTATGCAGCAGAAGGGGAAGGCTACAAAATATTGTCTGGCATGGGATCCCGGCATTGAAAAGCTTCCTCCCCTCAGTAAGCCATCATTAAAATCCATTCTTTCAAAAACTACCTAAACATGCCTTACACATAGACTTTTCTCACACTTCCAATATTTCATAATCAATGGGGATTTTGCAAGACAGTTAATGGAAGAATAAACCCCTATCTTGGGATGACAGAAGTCTAGAAACCTGTAATCACAAGGGCTGTCGCATGCTGAACTTGAATTCGATCCAAATTACTAGAAAAGAGACTGAAACTAAGGGTCCATCAACACTTTGGAAAAAATGAAAGCTGCCAAAGAATGCTTGTGCCTTTTCAAACTATAACATCCATGATTCCATAGCATTGCACCATGGCAATTAGAGGTATCCAACTGCATTGATTCTATAGAGTAGATGCACTCAAAATATTAGGAGAAACTTCCTTATGGTAAGAGTGGTTTGATAATAGAATAGATTGCCTCAGAGGCTGGATGATACACCTTTGCTGGAGATTTTTAAAACTGATATTGGAGAACCATCTTCCACTGATTTTTAACTGTGGGTTTTTTGTTGTAAGGAATTAGAATATGGTGTTATCTGTTACAGTGGTTATTTGTCAATGTTGTAAGTTATACAGTTGGAGAGAAAGTCTAGCCTGTGTGCAGTCCCTATGTTAGACAGTATAAGCACTGGCACCTTAGCTGTTTACTTGAGATTATTTTTCACTCCGGGCCTTGATAAACTACTGTTCACAAGTGTAGGAAGGAATGTTTTTGCTCAGAGGCTGGCAATCCTGATCAGGCAGACTTTAAAGTAAGTTGTGTATGTGTTTGTGTGTGTGGGGGGGGGCAGTTTATCAAGGCCAGGAGTGAACAGCCAAAAGGCTAAAGAAAGGCTTGGAAGCACAGAGTTAAAGCTCCAACTTCCTCAAACACTTGGCCTCAAACACACAGTATCAAACACAAGGCCTCAAGCAGAGATCTCCATTCCCTAGACACCAGAACAACCACAAAGACTTAACAACACACTTGCCGCCTTATAAACAAGTACCCAACCTTTAAGCATCAAGAAGCAAACAACATTCAGCTTTCTAGTTCACTCTAAGAGACGAGGTTTACCTCAAGCAGAGATGGCGTCCTGTTTGATAAATTAGGATCCCAACTACAGTAAACCCTCTGATGCAACTGAACTGACACAAGTGCTCACTCACATAGTTCCCATTGGTCCAGTTAGAGCTACCATCTGTATTTAAGCCATTGTGATGTAATTATTTGTTAGTAACTATGATTAGGTATGAAAGGAATAAAGTAGTTCCCCTCCTTAAATAAAAAAATGTTTTTGAATCTCATGTTGTAGATCAGTCACTAGAGGCTGATGGTTTAACTGATGATTTAGAGAGGATTGTTAGCTTTCTTGTGGCACAATGTGATGGGCCCTCAAGTCTAGGAAATTGTGATTTTCTCTGTGAGAAAACAGGCTCAGAAAGTGCAGTCTCTTGGGGGAGTCAGGGGAGTCAGAAGTAGCAACAGTAGACAAGGGATCGAGTGAAGCTGAGTGCAGCTACAGAGATCAACAAAAGTCTTTACAAATCAGAGCCGAAAATAGATTACCTTGTTCAGAAAGATTATGTGGGAAAGTTATGAAAATCACAGCAAATGGAATGATTTCATGTGTGTGTATTAAACAAATTGTTTACCTTAAAATCAGTTCAAGCAATGCTGTGTTAGAGTGAGAAGCTAAGCCTGAGTTTTCCTGTTTCTGGTTCAAGTTAATCTTTGATTTTAGATTTAATATATCCTGGAAGTTGTCTATGTTCTTGTCCAAGTTTTTACTAGTTATAACTTCCTGATTGTGGACTTATGCTTAATCTGTAATTCTTGGCTGTTCCTGGACTTTTACACACTGGGGATCGCTGTAGAAGCAATGGATTATATAGCTTCCTTTTTATTCCTGATTTTATATGCTTTTATATGTTTTTATATGGGTTTTTTTTTACAATAAACTGTTTACTTATATTCCTGGACTCTTGTGTGGTGTGGTGGCCATAGATGTTTCCAGGCCTGGAGTGCAACATCTCAAATATAAGCTCAAACTATCTCTTTCTCTTATGTACAATTGTATTCCATATTTTATATGGATATAATAAAAATGTTACAATCTTGTTATAAGAAAATCTGGTAATCTCTCTTTATATGTTGTTTCTCTCAAATTATGGAATATTTTGATAATTAGAAATCTGATTAATATTTTGTGTATTTATTTTTTTCATTGGGATATTAATTATTTAAAAATAAATAAATGCATTTATCCATTCTTGTTTCCTGAACTAATATCAATAAAATGAAATAAATACACCAAAGACAGGCTAAATTAAACATGTCTGGCAATTAAAAACTAGTATTACAAGGTTGTAGACTATCGGAATGAACAGGCAGATTAAAAAGAGAGATAAGAAAGAAGAGGAAAACATGTAGAAACTGAAATGACATTTTAAAAGTAAAATGGAAAACAGTATAGGGATCAATGGATGTTACCACAGCTTGTTCTTCTTTTCTGTCATTAGAAAAATATTTTCAGCTTATGTATCTTTTAAGACACTTGGATTCATGCCCATGGGAGCATTTAACATTGTATCCCTCCCATACTATAAAATATGTTAGGCTGAGCAATCTGGCTCAATGTCACCCAGTAAGGTTTATGACTGAAAGAGGATTTGAGCTTGGATCACCCTGATCCACCTTCAGTATACAAGGAACCATATAATATCAAGTGTGTTGATCTTGTAGAAAGATTTATCTAAGCTATGAACTGAAAGATCTGAAAGTTTTGGTTTTTGACATTCAACATTTTTGAATCCTAAATATGAAGATATTTGTGGATTCCTTACCAAACAAACCAAATTGAAAACTGGACTAATTCTATAGATTCAGTTGTTTGTAATATGGACTATATCACACTTGCCTGTCATGTAAGTGGTAAAGATGGGGACCCTCTAGGAAAAAAATGAGACAACAGCCCTAATTCAGCATTGATGGTTGAATCTGCATTGATTCAAAATTAAAACTTGTGTGCCAGTTGCACCTATATTTTAAGAAGCAAGACTTGGCCAAGGTGGTCCACACTCTTGTTACATCCCAAATAGATTACTACAATGCACTTTACGTGGGGTTGCCTGTGAAGACTGTTCAGAAGCTTCAAGTGATCCAATGGGCAGCAGCCAGATTCCTTACTGAAGCGGCATACAGTGAACATATTACGCCGCTGTTTCATCAGCTCCACTGGCTGCCCATCTGGTATCAAGCATAATTCAAAGGGCTAGCTTGGAATTATAAAGCCCTAAATTGTTCTGGCCCAGCTTACCTGTCCGAATACATCTATCTCTATGAACCATCTCAAAAGTTAAAATCTGTGGAGGTCCTGCTCTCAATCCTGCTTCCTTCACAGGAGCGGTTCAAAAAATATTTTCAGTTTATGTATCTTTTAAGACACTTGGATTCATGCCCATGGGAGCATTGAACATTGTATCCCTCCCATACTATAACATATGTTAGGATGAGCAATCTGGCTCAAGGGAATGAGAGACAGGGCCTTCTCAGTGGTGGAACTCCCTCCCCAGTGAAATAAGACAAGCACCTTCCCTCCTGGCCTTCAGAAAACACATAAAGACATGGCTATGGGACCAAGCATTTGGTCAGTAAAGTAATGCAGTACAAAATGAATAGAAAATATGTGCAATTGACAGTTGGAATGGCTTCGGATTACTATTCTGGATTATGTGATTTTAATGATAATTCTAAAATGTTTTAATTCAGTATTTAACTGTTCAAATGTTTTTTTATGTTTTATGTTTAATATGATTTTAATGGTTTTAACTTATAGTTATATGTCAATCTTTTGGATATTATGTTTTGGTTTTGTATGTATGTTGGCATTGAATCTTGCCATTATTTGATGTACACAACTTTGAATCCCCCATTGGTGATAAAAGTGGTATATAAATGCCATAAATACATAATAAATAAATTTAAACCCACCATTTTAAGTTATTAAGCCTCTAAAGGCAGGATGAACAAAGCTCTCAGTTTTTATTTTTGAATAATAAGAAATTTGTGAATTTCAGTATATTTCTAACAAACAGGAACTAAACTATCATTTGTAACTAATCTAAGCATATTCAACAATTTGGAAAGACTAACCAGCCACTGCTCTTTCTTTATTCCTGTCATGATTGATCAGTTTTCTTCCAAACACGCCAGTTATGAGGTCATTGACTTCTCTCCTTGATATCAACCACACA
Organism: Anolis apletophallus; assembly: GCA_030556195.1. Taxonomy (NCBI): domain Eukaryota; kingdom Metazoa; phylum Chordata; class Lepidosauria; order Squamata; family Anolidae; genus Anolis; species Anolis apletophallus. Next base: position 92,606,721 of record JARBWK010000012.1, on the reverse strand, counting down.
ATTTCACATTTACGGCATTTACTAATGTACTTTGTAAACCCTTGGATCATGAAAAATACTTGTGTCACTGTTCAAGGAAACATAATAGGAAACCAGAAGAGGAATAATGACAGAGTCCTTGAGCTTATTCCGCACGAAGACAGTCATAAACCTCTTCATTCGAAAGAATAGTTGTGGTCATATTCATTCTTGTATTGAAAGCACTGAGTCTTGAGTTTTAAGTGAAGGTTTCACAAATATACCACTAAGTTAGATTCATTTATTTGTAACATAGAATTGTGAAAGAAAGCTCACAGGTGTTTATATTTCTTCTTTAAGTATATAGGGGAAAATGTTGAAGGCTATGTACCATGTTGAAGGAAACTGCCTTCGACAGAATTAGAGATGTTGAAATGAATTGGTAATCATAAGAAGCTAAATATAATAATTTAATTCGGTATTATTTTTCTACTAGTGCATACACTTGCCTCTCATTTCCCTTGATTTGAGGTCTTACTGTGAATATTTTATGCCTTATTCTTCTCATGAGCCTCCCACTTTCCTCCTTATCTTGTTATTTTGGCTCATACTATTTGTTTATGTTGTAAGAACAATTTTTGCCTCTGGCAATGAGACTATGGATTCTTAGGATTATGTAGGATATCTAGCACAATTCTTCAAACAACAATGTGGGCAAATTAGGACAATGGAAGAAACGTAGTGCTGAAAATTAAGTCAGGGAGCATGGGGAGGGTGGAAAACATTCAATGATATTGGTTGCAATTTTTTAAAAACAAATCTAGTTGCAACAATTACATTCTGTCAGTTGGTCCTATCCAGTCCAGGTTCTAGGGGAGAAATTAATGGACATGCTAGGACAATAATAAAGCTCAATTCCACTCTTGATGGATTTGAAGGGACTATAATTTATCTGTTCTATATTCTGTAATAATGAAGGCGAGAGGAATCCATGCGAGAAGGTGTAATTCCCAGAGCTCTTATTAGCAGTGCAGATTGTGAGTATTCTCAGAAGTCTTCATTACATACATGAACCAAGGGAATTTAAGATGAGCCCTTGACTTCCATCAGTTTTTACTTCTTCCTTCCTTTTTTCAAAGCTTTTGTCCATTACTTCCCTTTTGCTGCAGGGCAAATGTGGAAGCTGATGCCAGGAAATCTCCCTAAAGCTGGCTTTTGTCATCTTGGCTCTGTGTGAAGTTGACCAATATATATAAGTTTCAGTTTCTTATTTAGCACCTCAGGGGATGAAATCTCCCTATGTCAAGTTATAGCTGGCTTATTCCTTATGCCCTTAGTGTGAAGTTAGAAGTCTCAGGCTAATCCAGTTTTAAAAAACACCACAATTTCTGCCTGTATGTGTTAGCAAATTTGAAGTGTTGGAGAGTATCACTAAATTTGTGTCTTCATAGAGAAAAAGAGGTAGGCCTATTTTCTTCTGCATATGGCCAGATTTAATGGAATTAACTTACAAGAGACTAGATCTTAACTAGACATTAGAAAGTATTTATTGTCCGAAAATACAGTTCAGCAATGTACTCAATTGCCCAGTGAGGTGATGGGATCTCCTCCTTTGGATGTCTTCAAAACAGAGAGTTTACATTAAGGAGGAGGGTTGGACTTGATAGACAATTAGTCTACTTCTAACTCCATGAGCCTATAATTCTGTTCTATGATAATTCTGTTCTAAATATCATTGTCTACCTTTTTTATCCTGTGTTTTTTGAATGTCCATATTGCTTAGAATTTTTACTGAATTTCATTTGCAACCGAACTTTGAAGTGGATGTTGAAGTTACGTATTCAAGGGTTTTTAATATAATTTATCAAGGGAGATACAATTTCACTGGTAACAACTGAGAATAGTTAAGAAATGCTAGGGATGTACATCTTCCCTTATTTCATTTCTGTATTTAAGTGTGAATGATTTTTGCAATATTTTCTCTACTCCTCAAGAATATGAGGTGCCTGTACAATTTCCAAACATCGTATAGTCTTTGGGAGTTTATGGGAGAATATCAAATGCACAAAAATGCACAAAATGTTCCTCCTCAGAAAACAATTCTGGGGGCAGAAAATGTGTCTTTTGCACAAAATTCATGCAGAAAAATATTGATTTTGCACAAAGAGCACACTCAGAAAGGCTTTACATGTATTGGGTTTGTTTTGGGTTTTGTTTTTTTTTTTTGTTTTTTTGTTTTTATTTTGTTTTACGTAGAATTACAAGTACTTATCTTAATTTTTGGTTGTGTCTGCAGTTGTCATGCAATATTCTCGAGCAAAAATTGAACAATGGGCAATTCAAGACATATAGATGGAATCAATTCAAATCCATGTTGGAAAAAGCATCACATTTATTTCTAACTAAAACACCTCTTGTTAAGACACCAAATGTATTCTAAGGGTTGGGAAGTTATTTATATATTTATTTTAATTGCCATGCTTCTATACCGCCTCTCTCAGCCCGAAGGCAACAAGTGCCCATATACAATACATCACAAGATAAAAACAGTCATATAAAACATATAAAATTAACAGTTCTACAAAATACGAATCTTAGCTCCACAATCATAAAATCGGTTCCTTGATCTTGATTAAAGTTCGTCAGCGAATGCTTGCTCAAAAAGCCAGGGGGGGGGGGGGCGATCTGATGTCACTAGGAAGGGAGTTCCAAAGCCGAGGAGCCACCACTGAGAACTTTTACAAAGTTATCCTTTGTAAAAATACAGAAATGTTACATTGAGAACACTGTCCTGCTGACTTGTTGTTTATTTAATGTTGTTGCCCATTGCGTTTAGTTTTAAGTGGAAGAAAACTCTGAGAAATATGATAAGAAACTAACTTGTGAAACTTTGTCATTATGCTATTCTTTCCAGGTGGTGTTCTTATATTTAATGACTTAATGGCTTATTTGTTTCTTCAAAGGAGACAAGCACCTCTATTTCATTTTTTCTCATGTTCATTAACTTTGACAAAGTAATTCTTCCACAAAGATTGTAGGAGGGCCAAGTGATTACAAAAATGAAAATTTCAGTGAGGTACACAGGTAATGTCGTAAAATCAGTCAAGAATTCATGGCTTTTTGTATTGGGTTGTAAATTGTGTTTACTTGGTTTCATTATTAAACTAAGGCATTTGTACATCGCCTTCACTACATTGCATTGAAACAAGCTTGTATTTTTTTCCTATTGGTACATAACACTATTGTTTAAAAGGCCAGATTCTGCTTTCTTGCTAAACAGATGGGTTGTTGTGTGTGCTGATTATCATAATAGGTTGTAAGTTGATAAGCAGATGTTCAAATAAGTTGGCTTGATATATCACTAGTTCACTGCTATTCTAATCAGTCAACATTCATGGATTTCTTCTGCAACATGTGAAAACAATCCCTCTCAAGTACTTATTTGACATTGTATTCACATTGCATTTTCCACCATAAAATTGTGATTCTTGGATAAGCTTTTGTAAAATACTGAAGGCTTGGAAAAAGAGGAAGTGTCATTTATAATGTAATTTTGCTCTATGGATTAATATTACATGAAGTAGAAAAGGTAAAGTTGTTTTATTTTCCCTGAGTAAAATAATATTGCTTCCCCTTCCTTAACCATCTTTCTTTCTAAAAGAGCAATATTGTAGAAAAAGATAAACTCTTCTGGATGCCATGTCTAAAGGCTGGATAAAAACTTTGGGTAAACCCAAAAAGGATTTTAAAAAACACTTGTGAATGATGGAATCTACTACAGGGTTTGATTAGTCTGGGTTCCCTGAACTACCAGGGCTGCTTATCTAAGTACAAAACAATAGTCAGTTAATGACAAGATATTCCAACCAAGTCCTTCCATTATTGTCTTAGCTTGATAGGATTATAATTCTTCACTAGGTCCATAATTGTAATTTTACATTTTCCTTCCCACTACAAAAGAGCTTTAAAAATACTGTTTTCAAAGTCTATACATTTTTTTATCTTTTATGGGGAAAATTACAATTTTTTTGCAGGAGACGTTTTTTGTGCAGAATTTTTTTATACAGAAAATACTGTTTTCTGCACAAAACAACCATGTGTGAATTTTGCACATAGTAACTCCTGATCTTTAAAAATTATAATCAGTCCAGACTTCTTCACACTGTTATATCTTCTTGTTCAGTGGCTTATTGTTTGTTGGAGTGCTGGTTGCTCACTTTTCTCGATACTTTAAAATTGCACAACACTACACATGCATCCATTGATGCTATCATTCCAAGTACAGAACCTTAAATTCAAGTAAAGCAGAAGTAAAGGTTCCCCCTGACATTAAGTCTAGTCATGTCTGATTCTGGGTGGTGGTGCTCATCTCCATTTCTAAGCCACCTCCAAGGTCATGTGGTCAGCATAACCGCATGGAGTGCTGTTACCTTCCCTCAGAAGCGATACCAATTGCTCAACTCATATTTAGCATGCTAGGTTGGCAGAAACTGAGGCTAACAACAGGAGCAAACCCTGCTCCCCAGATTTGAACTGCTAATCTTTTGGTCAGCAAGTTCAGCAGCTCAGTGGTTTAACACACTGCACTATCAGGGGGCCCTTCAAATTCAAATCCAGGGCAAAATGAAACTTTTAGATGTATTCTCCCTTATAGTCAGTGAATATAAGGACTGGATTTTCATTTTTTGGGCTTGAACTTACATCAAGAACATGGTTAGTGTATTGGCCCTTTAGTTTACAACTCAGTATCTCTAGAAATACTTTACTCTGTATTATTGGAGACTCAATCAGTCTAGGCAATATAGGCCTTCTTATGCTAATGTCAAGATTCTTTATAATACAGTTTGTGATGTTTTATTACCCTGATTACTGTTTTTATTATTTAATTTTGAAAGCAAGTGATTCATGTGTGTATATATATACACACATACTATATATATTCCAGTTCAACATTTCTGCCCCTATTTCCCCATTAAATCCATTCATAATGTAAAAGGTGTATGTCAGGACAATTTACATTAGAATGCAAAGACTGGATTTCTCATGCATATGTACTTGAGGGAGCTTAGTGCTAGGGATGGAAATGCTCACTTAATTCTTGTAAGCAGCATTTAATGCAGAAATAAATGATTTCAAATAGAAAGGAATTCTTGCACATTTTTGGATAATTGTGGGCACTTGTGGATATTTTGTTTAAAAATGTTCATGCAAAAAAGTTTTTATGCAAAAAAAAATCATGCTTTTTAAACAAAAATAGATACACTGTTTATGTACAGTTTTCTTTGCACAGAGTTCAATAATTGTTGTGCAAACTATCTTTTCTTTTCTTGCCTATCTTCATTTCTTTCTCCCACTCCACCCCCTTTTAGAAAAAAAATCAAATAAAAAGAACCTCATGGGACTTGACTATGTTTTCAAGATTTTTTTCATGTTGAGAGCTGGAAAATTTACCAGTATTTTTTCTACCTCCCTACTTAGCACTTTTTCTACCCAATTCTCTACAATCATAAAGAGATTGTCCTCCTAATTACTGCTATATGGGCCAGCATATGGGAGGGTATGAATAAACAAATATGTTTTCCCTCCTTGGAAATCAATTGTGCATATCCATAACAGTTGGTTTTCTCATTTAGCTGTTCAAACATTTGCACTTTTATAATGTCTATGTAATATATTGACCTTTGCAGTGGTCTTTGCCATACATAAGAAAGTTGGATGACCCAGTCAACCACAATACTGTATATGCTATTTGAAAGGTTACCATGCCACAGCAGGTGATTTGACCTCATTGAACAGTGAAAATGATGAACATTTGTACTGGAGAAGATATGCCACATTTATCTTTCTTGTAAAATGAATAATTTCTACTCTGAATTGGAAAGCAATCATGTTCATTCTCATTGTTGCACAAAGTCAAGTCTGGTGGTTTTGCTGTGACACACTTGAAGATACTATATTGCAGATATAAAAAGAAGAAATAGTTCTTAATTTCTATTCACATAGTGTAATGTAACTCATTCTACTGACTGAGCCAGCCACTGGCTTCTACATATCCCTTATTAGACAGTTTATAGTATTTTAAGGTTTCAAATTCTTATCTAACCAAAAAAGCCCACACATAAACATATATATGCACATCATCTTCCATTAAGAATTTTCCTGAACACATTACAGTTAATTCTAAGAGCAGTTTTATGATTTAGTCTTTTTGTTTTTATGTTAGTGTGTGTGTGTGTGTGTGTGTGTGTATATATACACCATTAAAATCTGCAGGAATAAACATAATGTAGCAGAATAATAAATACAATGGCCCAATAAACTTCCATTTCAAAAATGAACTTTTCAGACTACTAAACCTGCCAAAATTGTAAAAGAATAATCAAAGCATAACAATGTGGGAGGAAAAGAAATAAAATAAACAAATAAGGAAAATTATGTTTGGAGCTTAGCTTTACAAAATGATTGTGCTTTATTCCGCAACATGTGGCTGCTACAAATAGCTCCAATCCTTTCAGTATGGACTTATTTTTCAACCACTTATTCGTTGATATCACCCTTCCCTTTCTGGTGTTCCAGTCCTGATTGATGAGCTATTATCTAATCAAAGACTGAAATGAATTCAAAAACCTATGTCCCACCTATCCATTAAGGCATATAGTTACTCTACCACTAACATATTAATTGATTGGTATGGGCAGCTAACAGACAATGAAATACCAAAAAAGCAATAAATTTAATACCATAAATAAACACACAGTAAAAAAAACAGATCGCTTTAAGGCACCAAATGTGAGCAGCACAGTGATAAAACAGCAAAAAAATAAATGAGAGAAGCCTCGCAACCATGCATACTGGCAACCTCATCAGACAGGGTGAATTTAGCATCCTAATGGATGGAGACCCATGACGGACATCACATGATGTCATGTGACTTCCAGCAGAGGCCCCTCCCCCAACCAGGGTGAAAGCATTTTCTCCCTAATGCGTGAGGTTTTCCGTGTTGTGCTGGCTTCAATGGAGCTAGCACAGGGCTTCACCAAGAAGGCGACGCTTTCCCTATGTGATGGGGAAAGTGTCACCAAGAGAGTGCTGTGCATAGGGTGACAAATTCACCCCACAGCCACTCTCTTTCTCCTGGTTACCAGGATAAGCAGGAGGCTTTATGATGAGGCCCATAGAGAGAAGGAGGTAGAGAAAAGCATAAGAAAGTGCACCGAAATAAAAGTAATTGTTTACCTCAAAATGCCTGGAGAAGTATCTAACCATGTCTTTAAGGCAGCATCTTAATATTCTGTATGCTACTTTTTTTTTTACCAGGCCAAGAGAGCAGATCTAGAAGGGTAGAGACCTAGCTGGTATATTGAGCTCACTCAGTCCAGTAACTGGATCTAACCTGTACCAGTACTCTCAGCTCAGTCCATCTCCCAGTTCCTGAGTCTTACAAGATAATTGAGACACCATTCTCTCTCCTAGAATAGCATAGCAAATGCTAGACTGAAGAAATATATTCACATTACCTGCAGCCTTTGTGGAAGAGTCAGATGCTACTCTTTTAAATGTAGCATGATAAAATGAATTAGTAGTTTGATACACATGTTTTTGGAAGATTGTACTGCTAAGGATTCTATCACATAAAACCGCTATTCAATGTGATCATCAGTACTGATACACACCAGCTTGAGCACCTTCATTACTGCATCTCTCTTTATTTTTGTATTTGTGTTAGCTGTCTGTTTGATTAATTGCTCCATTAGGAGTGAGACCTGTACCTACACCATCTTCAGCATTCATCCAAGAATGAATTCATAGTGTCCATCCCTTTCTCTTCATGGAGGTCAAGAGTATGCTAAATCGTCCTTATCTATGGCAGTGAGGATACAAAGAGAAAACTGGAGAAAGCTTTTAAAACTGACTAGCAATCTAGGACCTTTACTCCTTGTTGATAGTTTGAAAGAAGAATAAGGAACATTTGGGTTCATATCAACACTTGTTTAATACTATGCAAATCACTATAGCTGTCAAATGAATATTACATCTGTGTGTAATGAAGAAATTGACGTCTTGGTAAGAAGATAGAAAACACAAGGCATGTTTTCAGTAATTGCTGTAGTTTGCAAAATTAAACCAATTAAAATATGATGTGTTTACATAGCCAAATGTTAACTGCTTTTTATACCATTTGGTTTCTTAAGCTATTGAAATAGTTCATAAATTATGGTGCCTGAGCGGTCTCTTTTCCCAATAAGCTTTTCTCCCTAAAGCACAGACATTTTGTAGTTCATCTGTTTTCCCATTAGCACAGCAAGTAGAAAGTTCTTCCCATGCACCCTGCTGCCCCCAAAGTGTGACAGTAGATATTTCAAATATGGATTTTTCAATGTAGAAATTCTCACCCCCATAGGGGGGCTCAAGGCGGCCTACAACTCCAGCAAGATTCAATGCTACTTAAAATATAGTCATAAAACTTATCCCATGTACTTAAAACAGTTAAAACAGTTAAACAATTAAACACATAGAATAATAGAAGATTAAAACATACAAAGTGCATGATTCCATTAATCTGTAATGAATATTTTATGAATATTTACATAAAACTGTAATTTAAGATAAGACTGTCCAACTATGATTAAATAATTATTCTGACCTTCTTCAATGTAAATGTGCTTACGTCTCTTTCCAATAATCATAAAGAAAGTAAAAGGATAAATGTAAGAATAATAATAATAGAGTAAAAACCATGGAAATGTAATAATAACAGTCATGATAGAGTAAAAGAATAAATGTGGTAATAATAATAGAATAAAATAATTAATATAATAAAAATTAGAATAATAGAGTAAAATAATGTAAATGTAATAATAATAAATAGAATAAAATAATAACTTTAATAATAACAACAGAGTAAAATAATAAATACTCTTGACTCAAGTAGAAATTGAGGGGGGCTTAACTCGGCTTATACTCAAGTATATACGGTACTTGAATTTCTGTTCAAGATTCCTTCTCAACATTATGATAGCCCCTGCTGCCTGTTTGCATAAACTTTTAAGTATTAGAGGGAACATTTTATCAGTTAGCCAGACTTTCTGTGCTTCTAGTATGTGTATATGTGGATAGGGCGATGGAGTCCAGCATGTTGAGCTGGATGAAGAAAGGTGACATGATGTGCCTTCAAGTCACTTCTGACTTATGGTTGTTCTAATATGAATCTATCACAGGGTTTTCACTGCTTTGCATCACTTAAAGAGAACAAAAGAGGTATAAAAATACTAATATGAACTAATATTTTTGGAAGAATTTCATCAGAGAGGTTTGCCCTTACATTTCTATAAGAGCAAGCTTTCATATACATTGTAGAATTAATGCAGTTTGAGCCACTTTATTTTCCTTGGCTCAGTGCTATGGAATCATGGGATTTGTAATTAAATGTGGTATTTAGCCTTCTCTGCCGAATAATAGTTGAAGCTCACCAAACCAAAATTCCCATAGCTTTTCTCTGGATATGTTCCAGTTTGTAATATCCTTCTTAATTTTGTTACCCAGCATTCCATTTATGGCCCGAATCAATGAAAATATCATAGGGTGTTGTGTGGTTTACAGGTTGTATGGCTGCATTCTAGCAGCATTTCTCCTGACCTTCTACCTGCATCTGTGGCTGGCATCTTAAAAGGATCTCATAGTCTAGAAGGTGATTGTCGCAAGTTAAGGTTTGATAGCAATTGGACAATAAATTGCAAATGTTATTGCCTAAAAGACAAATAAGGGCACATAGTTTCAGTAGTGTAACTAATCTTTTATCATAATAATTTGGGGGGGGGGGGTATAAAAAGGCATTCTAGATGTTGCTAATGGCCATACAAATTACCTTGCCTTTGAATTAAGATGATGGAGAAGAAGTGAAGAGCTATAGATAATTAAAGGAGCAAAATGCTGAAGAGGAGGGTGTTTAAAAGAAATGTTTAAAAACAGCATTTTGCTTTATGATATAAAGGGAGGATTTGATTCATTAGTGTATGAATCTTTTTAACTCTCTTGCTATTCAGCCCAATCATACTGCACAGCTGGCATTTAATATAAGCCATTGCTTGATTAGATGAATAAAATGCCAAGATAGCTTTCTAAGTTCTTCCTTGCTCTTTCAGTAGTGTGGATCATTTATTATTGGCTCCCTTGGTACCAGGCATGTAGCCGGGGGACATGGCGGGGGGGGGGGCTTGAGGGGCTTCAGCCCCTTCCCCCCCTCAAAAGAAATTCTCAGGGTGGTCTGCGAGAATACCTTACTGGTACATTATTTAAACTATTATGTTTATTCATATCATGATCTGATCACCATGCTCATTATATCCCATATGCATGGGGGTATTAGGATGATGATACAAAAGGTTTGCTAGGGTAGACCTTCTCTCACTCAGACTCAACCCCTCCCAAATCAAAATCCTGGCTATGGCCCTGCTTGGTACTTTTGATTTGATGACTCTCCAGAAGCAGAAAAACTAGATTGTTACATTTTATTGTGTATAGCACAGAGCCATGCACCAGTCATCCACTATGAAGCAACCACTAGCAAGCTGAATGGGCCATCAATTAAGAAAGAAAGCATCATCTACTACATGTACAGCCTAATTTATTAAGGAATTTAATATTACATGTACAGCCTAATTTATTAAGGAATCTCTTTCATATAGGTGTATTTCAATCAATACTAGCCACAATGTGAGAAATATTTTCAAAAAATTTACGATATTGTCATGCTGCTAAAGACTCTGGAATAGATCTGTACTGAGTGAATAGGTGCTAATTCCCAAATTAACAAACTGATGGTGAAACAATAAAGGCATCAGCTATTGCCTAAGGCAGGGATCCCCAAACTAAGGCCTGCTGATCCCTTTACCCTGCCCACAACCTAAACTTCAGACTTAGGGTCACCCTAAATCTGAAGCTATTTTAAGGCACACACCAACAACAATCCTAATTAACTTGAATATCTCATCAGTCAAAAGCAGGCCCACACTTCCCACTGAAATACTGATAATTTTATGTTGGTTAAAATAGTTCTTCATTTCAAATATTGTATTATTCTTACATGGTTTTTTTGCACTACTAATAAGATATGTGCAGTGTGCGTAGGGATTCAGTCATTTGTTTTTCAAACTATAGTCTAGCCTCCAACAGTCTGTGGGACCGTGAACTGTCCATCTGCTTTAAACGTTTGAGGACCCCTGGTCTAAAGAAAGAAAAATAATAAAGAAAATCATCTGTCATGGGACCTTGGTATCTACTGGGATTTGGTTCCAGAATCTCTCTCCCCCCCCCCCCCCTTTCCAATGAATAATGAAATCTATAGACACTGAAGTAAGAAGGATATTCTAGTCCAAATACGAAGGGGCTATCCAAAAATGTTGAATGCTATTCCCCTAATAACTCAACTCTGGTTCATTCCCTTAAAGTTTTAACAGAAACCCTGAACTGATTCAGTACTCCACTGGTATGGAACCACCATGCACTATGGTCATGCTGATATACTCCTTTTTATATTTTACATAGGAAACATACATAAAAATTCCACTTTCTAAATCAGTCTCTACCTGCTTAGTACTACCGTGTTTCCCCGAAAGTAAGACAGCGTCTTACTTTCTTTCCCCCCCCGAAAAGTCCCCCTACGTCTTACTTTCGGGGTACGTCTTATATAAACGAAGACGTACCCCGTCGCCACGCCCATGCCGCCATCACGCCGCCGCCGCAACTGGCCCATCGGCCGCAGCACACCTCCGTGGCGCACCTTTCTGCTAGGCCTCTCCAAGGAAGGGAGGGAAGAGTCCCAGAGGCGTGGCTAAGCGGCGCTGCGTCAGAGTGACGCGTCGCCGCCAGCCACGCCTCTGGGACTCTTCCCCTCCCTTCGTTGGAGAATGGGAGGAAGAGGAAGAGTCCCAGAGGCGTGGCTGGCGGCGCTGCGTCAGAGTGACGCGTCGCCGCCAGCCACGCCTCTGGGACTCTTCCCCCTCCCTTCGTTGGAGAAAGGGAGGAAAGAGGAAGAGTCCCAGAGGCGTGGCTAAGCGGCGACGCGTCACTCTGAGGCAGCGCCGCTTAGCCACGCCTCTGGGACTCGTCCCCCACCCGTCGTTGGAGAAAGGGAGGGAAGAGGAAGAGTCCCAGAGGCGCGGCTAAGCGGCGACGCATCAGAGCGACGCGTCGCCGCTTAGCCACGCCTCTGGGACTCTTCCCCCTCCCTTCGTTGGAGAATGGGAGGGAAGAGGAAGAGCCCCAGAGGCGTGGCTAAGCGGCGACGCATCACTCTGACGCAGCACCGCTTAGCCACGCCTCTGAGACTCTTCCCCCCCTCGTTGGAGAAAGGAGGGAGGAGGAAGAGTCCCAGAGGCGTGGCTAAGCGGCCACACGTCACTCTGACGCAGCGCTGCTTAGCCACGCCTCTGGGACTCTTCCCCTTCCCTTCGTTGGAGAAAGGGAGGGAGGAGGAAGAGTCCCAGGCGTGGCTAGCGGCGACGCGTCACTCTGACGCAGCGCCGCCAGCCACGCCTCTGGGACTCTTCCCCTCCCTTGTTGGAGAAAGGAAGGGAGGAGGAAGAGTCCCAGAGGCGTGGCTAAGCGGCGACGCGTCACTCTGACGCAGCGCCGCTTAGCCACGCCTCTGGGACTCTTCCTCCTCCCTTCCTTGGAGAGGCCTAGCAAAAGGTGTGCCGCGGAGGTGTGCCGCGGCCGATGGGCCGGTTGTGGCGGCGGCGGCGGCCAGGTACGGCTTACATTCGGGGTACGGCTTACATTAGCCGACCCCCCTGACACCCCCGATACGTCTTACAATCGGGGGGGGGGTGTCATACTTTCGGGGAAACACGGTATGTAGAAGTCTTGAGCTTCAGCATATCCAGACTGGAGAGTCCTAAGCTGAGCGAGGCTCTTCCAACTCATTATTTAAGATTCAAAACTGGAAGGAAGAGGAAATGGAATTAAAGAAACTAAAGACATTACTGACTGACAATGATTTCACAGTAATCAAATGTGGAGTTTTATTCATCCAGCTTGGTTCACCTCTGAAGTGAATGAATCTCCAATGAGCTTCAAGTCACCATGAACAGTAGATGTTTGTTGTCCCCACCATCACTAAATTCTCATCTCAAAGACTGCACAAATGTCCCTCTTGCACCAAACTGATATTAATTTATTATCAATGCACACAAAGTACAAAGTGGAATGCTTCTCTTTCTGATAGTTATTTCTAAAAATAGGTGGTCTCTATGGCAATATTTTGCTGTGTCCTTGAAGGTGAAAGCCATTTTGCTTAGAATCATTTGAAGTTTTTACCACAAATGATGGTCCTTTACTAGTTCAGTGCAATTGCCATAATCAAGACTGTTCATTCTTAAGAGCCATTGGGCCAAGTAGGCAAGAGAAATACTTATTTGAATGACAACAAAAATTTGCAGTACCCCATTGTAAAAAAACAGCCATTGCTATCATGCTTTTACACTGTATATTTGCTCTGCTTTGTTCAAGATAGAAGTTTATTCATTAATAACTGCATTCATAAAGCTAATGGCTATATTATGCAAACGTACCACCCTCTGCCAGCAGATGTCAGACAAAATAGATTCTGGGCTTATATACATTTGGCTGTTCATTGCAGTGTCAGTCTATAGCAGCAATGCTCTGGATGGGCCCTGGAGGTAGCCACATATTCTCAATCAATCAATCAATTTTTATTACTTACTTAGTCGCCCTCCACCAGCGGTGCTCTGGGCGACTTACAACATAAAACCAATAAAACACTTTAAAAGAATTACAATTAAAATGACTAATCAAAGCTCTGCCAAAGAGCCAAGTCTTCAGTGCAACAGCAAAGCATCTCAGCTCGCACATGACTCGGATGTTGGGTGGCAGAGAGTTCCATAGCTTTGGGGCGGAGACCGAGAAAGCTCTCCACGTAGGGACCTCCAGGCAGATTTCTCTGGGGCCAGTATATGGAAGAGATTCTCTTGCGAGGATTGAGGTGACCAGTGGGGTTGATAGGGGGTACATTCTGTACCCAACCTACAGCAGTGGTAGGGTGAAGTCCAAATGGTCCCTTCAGGTGAAGATCAATTGACCCTCCTGAAGTGCCCGCTTTCTGTCCCTGTCACTTGTGCTACTTCAAGATAACCTTAACATGCAAGCTTTGGCACTCAATTGTCTGCTCCAAATGGACTAAATCAATTTGTCCAATATATTTTGCCCCATTAAAGTTATATTTATAGATGTTATGTAGGGCATAAAATGAGTTCAGGAGAAGCAAATGAACAACCTTTTTAGGAACCCAGTTCTTTATCCATAATGTAGAATCCCTATGGTATGTTTTGGCAGCTGCTTGTAGACTTAATGAATATCTGAAGGTTAGAAATACTTGAGTTGTTTGATCTTTGTACATTCAGATGCAAGTCAACCTGATCCATATGTTCTTGGATAAAATATGGACCGGAATTTAATTACACCCTTGTTATTTTCCCTTCATAAATTACATGTCATGGTTTTCAGTGTAATAAACAAATAGCTATGTGGTTTTCCATGCAGCTTATTCACTATTTCACCATAGACATAACTAAAATTAAAGTAAAATTCAAGAAGATAGAATACATGTAAACATGAGGATAGCCTTTCCTAAACTGCTTTAAATCTATACCTTGTTAATTTTTCAATTCAGATTTTAACTGGAATGGAGGACCTCTGTTGTTTCTGCTAGTGCTTTGGCAATAGGACAGCTATTTTCACTTCTTTTTCTGACATCCAAAACTCCACTATAGCAGTAACCCTGATGCCAAGAGCATCAGAAAGGACATAGCTTGGTCTACTTAGCCTTTGTAGACAACAAAAGGAGCAGAAATGGCTGTTCACCTGCCACTTATGAAGGCAGTATTTACAATGTTCAAAGAGAAATTTCAAGCTAACAGGGTCTTCCTCTGTATATTTTCATTTTTACATCACATCTTTTGACACATGTTTTCAACATTATTAGTGGCAGGAAAGGTTGTATATATTTATTAGAATTTGCATCAAAGATCAGAGAGACATAGGGAATATATTTTACTCTCTGTATGTCTTTACAGGTTATGTTTCCTGTTACACTTTTAAAATTCCATGAGCAGTTCTGCTACAATATGAAACATTTTCATACTTGTTATACAATATAAGTCCTTTACAGACTAGTAAAGGCAAAACAAAGATTCGGAGGGTGAAAATCCAGCATGTGTTAAATGTGACAAACCTGGTGAAAAATAAGATTGAATTCAGTGCCAAATCACAGTAGCTTGTTAGAAATCTCATATCTTGGTTACCCTAAAAGTTTAAAAGCAACAGGGTTGTTGTAGGTTTTTCGGGCTATATGGCCTTGTTCTAGAAGTAATCTCTCCTGATGTTTCACCTGTATCTATGGCAGGTATCTTCAGGGGTTGTGACCTCACAACCTCTGAGGATGCCTGGCATAGATGCAGGTGAAATGGCAGGAGAGAATACTTCTAGAACAGGGCTGTCCAACTGGCGGCCCTGGGGCCAGATCCGGCCCCCCAGCCTGTTGGACACGGCCCCTGCTATGCCCCCAGCCGCCATTTTTAAATTTTAAAAAATTCTAATTTTTTTAAAAAAAATGGCGGCTGGGGGGGGAGGGGGAGGCGGGGCAGGGAGGAGGAAGAGAGCTAGCTCCTCCTCCCTGCACCGCCCCCTCCGTCCCTCTCTCCGCGCCGAAAAAGGGCAGAAGGCGGCGCCAAGGGCAGCGCGTCACAGGCCTGGCATGACGCGCTGCCCTTGGCGCCGCCTACTCCTTTCGGCGGCTCCCCGCCTTCCTAGGGAGGGGAGCCGCCAAAAGGAGGGGAGGCGCCAAGGGCAGCGCGTCACGCCAGGCCTGTGACGCGCTGCCCTTGGCGCCGCTTCGGCTCTCCCTCCTCCTCCACTTTCCCGGGCGCCGTGCCTTTCCCGGTCGCCGCGGCGCTCGGGACAGCCGCGGTGCCCGGGAAAGAGGAGGAGGAGGGAGAAATCTCCCTCCTCCTTGTCTTTCTCCTCTTTCCCGGGCGCCGTGGCACCCGGGAAAGAGGAGGAGGAGGGAGAATGACAACTTTAGGAGGGGGCGGGGCCTGGGCTGAGGGCGGGGACCGGGGGCGGGGGCTGGGGCGGGGCTTGGGGGTGGGGCCGAGCGGCCCCCGAGGTCATCAGTGACCTCTATTCCGGCCCTGGGCCCAGTAGAAGTTGGACAGCCCTGTTCTAGAACATGGCCATATAGCCCAAAAAACATACAATAACTCAGTGATTCTATGCATGGAAGCCTTTGACAATGCATTTGAAAGCAACAGATCGAGATTCTACTACACTTCAGGCAGCCCTCAAGTTATGAAAAAGATAGGTTATGTAGGTTTGTTCTTGCTCAGAACAGGTACATTTTTAAGTGTAGCTCCAAACACACACACACACACACAAATATATACAGAGAGAGAGAGAGAGAGAGTGTGTTTTGGATTGTATAAGGAAGGGTTAACTGTCCTGTGGTGTTTGTTTTGCTGTTTGTTACCCTGTTCAGAAAATTTTACCTGTCCCTGTGACAATTGAAATTTGAAAAATTTGGGGGGGAAAGGCTTGTTATGGGAACAATGATTGGCTAGAGAGCTTCACCTTTTCCCCATCATAACCCTTCCAGGAGTTAATTTCCTTTCTGGGGGATGGATTTCTCTCACTCCCTGTTGTCTCACCCCCATTCTTCACTATGATTCATTTGTAAATTGAATGTTTGCAACTTGGGGACTGCCTATAATCACTTTGAGAACAGAAATGTGATTTTTCTTTTATTTATGCTGTTATTATATGCAACATTTGACCCAACATACATGTGTCTTGAATGTCCAAACCATGTCTGTAAAAACCAAAATTACATACTGTGCATAATGCTTTTGTCTTTTTGAGTATGCTACATAAATTCTTCATTTCCCCCCTTTTTTGGTTAATTATATGTTTATTGTTTCCCAGTAAAATACATTTTTAAAGTTATCCCTCTCTTTCTTCTGTCTCTAATTCTGTCTGTTTTTTCATTTACCCAGTCTGCCAACAAGACATATATATATATATATATATACACACACACACACACACACATATGTATACTGTGTATATATATATACACACACACATATATATACTGTGTGTGTGTATATATATATATATATATATATATATATATATATATACTGTGTGTGTGTGTATATATATATATATATATATATATATATATATTAATACACAGGGTGATTAGATTGCACATTTAATTCATATTGTGAACCAAAGCATAATTATTTTATTGTCCATTACTTTCATTAAAAAGGCATACCAACCATTCCATGTTAATAGAGAGCCCATTTATTTCTTCTTGGCTGAGGGAATGTTTTCTGAAGATCGTACCCACAAGCAACAGCCAGGTGAAAAGCAAGGTGCCCTTCCTAAGGGGTGTTCCAATCCTTAAATAATTTACTGCATGGCCACTTGTTTAGTAGCACCAGGATACCTGGTGCAGTTTGTTGACACTTTGCCCTGGACTAAATAGTTTAGGGAAATAACTGATCCATGGTGCTCTTCTAACTGGACAACATACCAACCAAGAAGGTTTCTGTTCACTGTTGTTGGGCAGCCATGGTCTCTTACATCTCAGTGACCGTTTCACCTATGGGCAACTCCTTTATGCAGGTCAGCAACAAGGAACATGTAACTCTCTACACTATGCTTTTCCTCACCCCTCACCATTGACTGCACTGACTTGTGTTGATGGGAGTTTCAATCCAATGCCAGATAGATGGCTATGCAGCCTGAATCCTAGATTTAGGTCTTGCAACTTTACAGATGTCTTATGGTCTTTTGATAACTGTGAGGAAAATGGCATGTAGAGAGCAAGAAATATTACAGCAATTTCAAATAGAATAAAATAAAACATGTGCAAAGAAAAGCCTCAAAACTGAATGAGCCACTGCAGTGCATGTATATTAATGACATTATCCTTGCACAGTGACATCTCCCATAGTAAGAAAAGCATTTTACATTCATCGTTGTCAACGAGATTTTCATTACAGTATTTACTGAAGCACTGGCTAGCTTGAGCTGAACACAATTCATATTTTTATGTATTCCTTTCTTTAGGAAAGTAGGCACTAGCAATTATTAACGCATAGTGCCAGAACATAGGAAAGCTCAATGTAGTTATTCTTTTATGAAAAAATGTGAGTGTGGTGTGTTTTTATATGCTTTCAGAACAGAACAAAGGCACTCAAATAATTTAATTTTAGAACAACTCCTTTGCCATGTGCTTAAAAATGTGAATGTATAAACAAACAAGCCTCCACCCTCCAACCATTCAAAATAAATCACGTTACTGTGAAATGTTCAAGGCTAATATTCTGCTTTGAACATACTTTAAAAAAATAGTAAAATATCAAACAGGAGAGAATATACCATACGAATCATATAGCAGAAATCCAAAGGTCTACATCTAACCCCTAGTCCCAACTATAATAGAGCTACTGAACCAACTGCTATATGGTAAATCAACACTTATGTAAATCCTATTAATTAAGTCAGTTGACTCTGGCCAGGAATAGCAACTGGGATGAGGCTGAATATTGCAGCAAAAGTAAAAAGGGAAACAAATGGATCTCTAAGGAGGTGACACACAGAATCAGTTGGAGAGACAACTAGCAGGGTGTTTGTAGTTCATGACATCTTATAAACTATTATACTGAATCAAGCCACTCAGTGCTTGTAGTAACTCCGCTTTGGAAAAGGGTGGGGTAGAAATCCAATCAATACATAAATAATGTAATATTTATTGTTTGAATAGCACATTTATTTTTAACCAAAACATACAAGCATAATTGATATTTTGGAGACATCTGTATTAAAAGATGATGCATAAAAAGTTTGTTGGAAAAATATTCATTCAAAATATGTCCACATTAGAGTAAAAATGGAAAACAGGCATGCATTTTTACTCATTAATACATGCACACACACATATATCACAGAATTGAGGAAACTGAATTGAATAGGCTTATAATCAACAGATGTGAAATCAACATGGATTGGGTATAGAATGATTCTCAATCCTTGTTATAAAAAGAATAGAAAAAATGTGTAGGAATTTCATGTGAACAATTGGTGTATGCATTAAACAAGGTAGGATTGACCCATCCCTCAGTTGTACTAGTTCACACTTTTCTAATACATGATTTTGGGTTTCGCTTAAAAAAGTAAAGGTTTCCCCCTGTCATTAAGTCCAGTCATGTCCAACTCTGGGAGGTGGTGCTCATCTCCATTTCTAAGCCAAAGAGCCGGCATTGTCCATAGACACCTCCAGGGTCATGTGACCGGCATACAAACTACACAGGAAAGGCTGTAGAGTACAATGTAACACAAAACAGCAAGAGTCTCTGCACAATAAGAGATAATGACAATTCAAAATATTGTTACTGAATTTTATCTAGTATATAGACAAGTGAATAATTCAAAACAACGCAAATAGTAGACTTCTGTATATTGTTAAGAGAAAAATCTAGCGATATCAAATAATCATACAAATTTTATATGGAAAGAAAATCCAAATTGACACGTCAGTGGTTTCTCCGTGTCTGGTCCCAGAGTCAATATCTTGGGTACCAGGAGGATGATGTGAGGATGATAGGGATCCTTGCTATCCCTGGAATCTCGGTTGTGTGGAGGTTGCAGCACAAAAAGAAGTCGCGTCTGGGTCATCTGGTTAGGGGCAAAAGGGATGCCCTGTGGGGACGCCGATGGTAAAGCTGCTAGGCCTGATCCATTTTGCCTGATTAGAGGCTTTTTCGAGGCAAAGTCCCAATATCAAAGTAGAATGCTAGGCGTCCATAATCACACATAATCACACATTGCTATCAAGTCCTTCAATTCGCTTTGCATTTTTGTGCTTGGTCATGATCTTCCTGGTGCTAATTCCGGGCGAGTGAGGCCCGCTCACCCCCCCCCCCCCCAGCTGCCTTTTCCCCATGAAAGAGGAATGCTCTCGGCCTTGGGCACCCACCTCCTTTGTGGGAAAAAGGCCTGCTCAGCAGCTTGGAGGGCGAGCAGGTATAAAGAGGATATAATCTGCTTTATAACAACAAAGAGCTGGAACTCCAAGAGCAATGACGGATCTCTCTAGGACTCTCTGAGAGGTACCATCCTACTACATGGACTGTGTTTTTGCAATGTGTGTGAACTGTTAGGCTTATATTTATATCTGTATGATTATTTGATATTGCTAGATTTTTCTCTTAACAATATGCGGAAGTCTACTATTTGCGTTGTTTTGAATTATTCACTTGCCTATATACTAGATAAAACTCAGTAACGATACTTTGAATTTTCATTATCTTTTATCATGTGGCTGGCATGACTGCATGGAGCACCGTTACCTTCCCACTGGAGCAGTACCTATTGAACTACTCACATTTGCATGTTTTCAAACTGTTCACCCTGCTCCGCAGAGTCGAACCTGCTAGTTTAGTTTTCTTTCCCTGGTCTTTGCATGTAACCTACATATCTACTTATGGAGTGCATATCCCCATGCCCTTTGGTGGTCAGAGGAGAACAGTAGATAATCAATCAGTAGTTAGCTATATTCTTGCAGCCAGATACAAGAAGGGAATTATCCTTTTTCATAGACAAAAGGAGGACTATTTCTCTCAACACTTCAAAGACAATAACTTCTCCATCTGCCAAACTGCAGATCAGTGGCTATGTGGCCACCTTTTGCCCTCTCCAGATGGCAGAAAGGTAGGTTTCATTGCTGCGGGTTTGTTTAACAACTTTAACAACTTTACAAGGACCTGAACAGGTATATATTCCCCCAGATTTAAACAGGATTCCATTCTATACTGTTAAGAAATTCTATTTGAGGGGACAATGTTCCTTCATTTGATATATCATATTCTTCACATCCTACTTCTTTTCTCCTTCTCTCCTCTGCTCTCTGTTGAAAAATATATCCAAAGATTTAAATCCTGTTAGGTTTCAATCTTAATGGATATTATAAGTTGAAATGAAATGAGTCTTGTGTCCAAGGTATGAGGACATTGACTTTTTAATCATACTTTCTAATGAAACAGCTTTCCACTGCTTTCTGATTCTGATGTCTATTTGACTCAAGTGGCCGACATATATTTATGTGAATCTAGTATTTAAACTTCAAAACACAGTTCTTTCCATTTTAAAAAGAAAGGTGTTAAATGAAGGTTATTTTTCAATTAAGGAGCATTCTTGTACTCTCTGTCTGTTGTGTCTTAAGAGGGAGAATTGTATGGCTGGGTGACAAACCATAATTATTTCCAGTAAAATATCTCCCCCTTTCAAGCAAGGTGATAACACTGTGATGGAAATTCTATTGTAGGACCATTATATTTCATATCTCTGTTGCAGGCTAAAGAGTACTGATAACTGATATTTCCAGAATGCATTGAAGGTTTTGGCTTCAGTGATTTTTGATGGCCAGACATTAGGTGCCTAAATCTTCACTTATTTTGTTCTAACATGTAAGGATAAAGAATTTCAAACCATCTCCCTCCTTGACTCCTGGTTAATTTTGTGTATTTGCACATTGCACTCTTTACAAAAATGTTCCTCCTTGAAAAATGGCAGGCATTCTCTTCAATGTTTATGAGATCGCAAGCTGTGAACTTGTGTCTTTTGAGAATCATGTTCACAGCCATTAATAGTTGAACATGACCCCAAAACCTGCTTCTTATGTCAAATAGTACCCCAACCACAGGAGTGGGAATTGTTGACTATAGTGTTCTCCCAGTCATGGGATGTGTTAAAACAAGCACTTGCAGCTGGACCACATGGGATCTCTCAAGCCGCCTGTCCAATGTACTCAGCAACCATAGGAGAGCACATCCTTATTTATTTGTCATATTTATACCCCACCTTTCTAAGCTGAGCAGGGGGACTCAAGGTAGCTTACAATGGCACATACACAGTGCTTCAAAACAACAACTTCGCCTAAAAATAGTCTAAAATTACAACATATTATACAGTATATGATTAAAATACATTCAAAGTTAAAAACATACCATCCAGAGTTCAAGGTCTACGGTCGTAAATGAAGCCTGGAAGCAAAAATATGAAAATAAATACAAACCAGTAGAGAAAGCTTTGAAAGTACTTTCCAGTCTATAAATGTGGATACACTGTCTGGTGGTAGCTTGTAGGTTCCAAGTTAAAGGGCATAAAGTTCAGCATCTTCAATGATGCATCAAAGATTTAGATTAAACTAAAACTTGGAGCAGATTCAGAATCTCATTGATATAGCCCATTAGTTGCCATTTCAATATCTATAAAGTCCACCTCACTCAAAGTTGGGCATCTTTTCTAAGAAAGCAATTTTCATGCTTCCAGATTTTCAGATAATTGTTTACCTAGAATTCCTTTTACATAACTTTAATTTTCACTTAGGACTTTAAAAGATGGACTGGGGAAAACAGGGGGAAATGGGTGAAATTATCTTCTTGCATATAGTATCATCTTTTTTTGCGCGGGATTCCGTTTTTAAAGAAGATGAAGAATTTATTTACCCCCATCACTCAGGATCGTCTCCTCCTGCCTAAACCATCTGCTTAGAGGAGACCCAATGAACCGTTCTTAAGACAGACACCACTTCAGAGCTCCTTGACTTTCCCCCTCAATCCTGTTACTCTAGCAGAGACCCAAGGAACAATTCAACACAGGCAAATCTGACAAATCCTATCTCACATGTTTCTCCAGCTTCCTGGCGCATCGGAAGCTCAGAAGATAATTTTTCCATATTTCTCCACACTTCTGACACAGTTCACTGACAAATGTCAACCGGAATTCTGTCTGCATCATATGATGGGCTCCATGATACTTCATGTATGAATTGTTTTAGAAGTGTGTGGAAATGGAGGGGGGGGGATTGGGCCTTGCTTATGTCTGCTTCTCTTACATACCCAGCTCTTTCACGGGATAAAGAGTGGTATAGTGGCTTCCTATGTTTCACCCATTATGTAGTGGACTGACCTTGGCTATCACAGTTAACTCTTCCTTTTCCAACTCAAATGTTGGTGGCAGGAGCAGCAAAAATGACTGACTGTATTCCCTGAGTTACAAACATCCAATGTACAAACCACTCATAGTTGAATGGGGGTGAGGCAACAGGAAGTGAGAGAAATCTGCTCCTTTGAAGATAAATTCTGAAAGAGTTATTACGGGGAAATAGCTCAAATGAAGTATTATCACCAATCCTTGTTTACACAACAAGCCTTTTTTTCAAAATCTAGTTATCACAGGGAAAGAAACGGAGGTGAAATCTACTGAACAGGAACACAGATGGCAAAACAAACACCGCGAGTGTGTTAACTCTTAAAAGCTTTTGAAAATGTGGCTGTTCCAACTTACTGTACATACAAATTCAACTTAAGAACAAACCTATACAACCTATCTTTTTTGTAACTTGGGGACTGCCTGTACTACCAAAAGTTGTTAGAGACTTGCCAAAGCAACATCTTGAGCATCAGGAAGTTATTTTCTTTTAAAGAGAGACATCTGCTAGCATTTAGAGATGCCTGTCATTAACATTTGAGAGGTCATATCTCAGAACAATATGCTATAATGTCATTGTTGTTTAAGAGTGTCTAGAAAATATGTGTACATATTTGCTGGCTATAATCAAGTCAGAGAAAAGTCTTAGGCTGAATCTGAACTCCTAGTGTATACTGATATAGTATTGTCCAGTTACCAATTGGAAGGAGTAAAGAAGACTGTGATTTATCAGCCTATCTGTTAAATTTGTATGCTCAAATGCATCATGTGCAAAGATGGATTAGCTGGACCCTGGAGGAAGTAACATGGAGATGGCATGTAGATGGCATCATACAATCATTAAATATAGGAAAACAGCAATAATGGCAGCAACATATTTATTTATTTCGAACCTCTTCCTACAGTTTAAGGTAGGGAGCAACAGATTAAAATATAGCACCAAACAGACACATAACATTGTTAAAAACATACAAACACCAATGAAAAATAGCAATCAGTTAAAATAACATCATCAGTTTTGAACTCATAGGAATTAAAAATCAATTCATAATTCACCATATAACTAAATATGTTTAATGCTGTTTTAAATCAGCACATCCAGCTGTCAGATCATTCCACAGTTTGAGGGCAGGTGAAGCAAAATTCTCTAGTTAATAGTTGCTGGTTGATTGGAGTAAATGCCCCCTGCTTTGAAACAGGCAGCCTGTTTTGATTTTTAGGTAAGGTTTTTATTTGTGATTTTATACAGATTGGTTCTCAACTCAAACCAACACATGAATCCCTGATTCTGCCCATTTTCACTTTGTAATAATTTTCCATGTAGGACCTCACTGTATCCACAATGAATTCTAGAACGTATACTTTAATCCACACTTCCTTCCATATATCATCAGACAAGACATTCCTGCAATAGATGCAGGCACATAGATTAGGGGGAATGTGACAGCAAGTGAGATTTTGGGGTACATTGTTGTGTTAGACCAACTTTTAAACTCTTTCAAGAAAGTGGAATATATATTTAATTGTTCATTTATGTCTGCATTTGACTTAATATTTCATCCTTCATGATGATCTGTGTAAGGTCTTCTGTCTAGCATTGTAGTGTGCTCTTGGATTTCCAACGCTTAAAAATTAAGATGCTTGACTGCCAAGGCTCTCATAATAGCCATAGCCTGTACTTAACTGTTGATGTTCTATTCTGTATGCAGGTGCCCTAACAGTGAGTTGTGCGCATAAAAGTCCAGTGCTGTTTCTAATATGTTTCATTGCTTCATTAATTCTTGCTGGAAGGGAATGATGACTGGACTGGGCCACAGTACAATCAAATAAAATAGTTTAGAAATGAGATCCTGTTTTAGCTTGTTTTAGTGGAAACAATTAAAACATAATTGAACAATATTTTCCATTTGTTATCTTCAGCATATTAGTCACCCTTCTTGTCAGTCTTTAGCAGGGGTGGGCAAACTACTGCCCGCGGGCCAAATGCGACCCTTTGGGTGATGCCATCCAGCCCACAGCTTCCTTCCGGAAGAGAGGGGATGGGGGAGCAGAGTGCCTCTTCCTGTCCCTTGCTGTGGCTTCCGAAGAACTTCCTGCTCGATGCCGCCTGTGACTGACATGGCGGAATCCCCCTCTGCTGCTGCCTGAGAGTTAGTTCTCCTGGCTCGATCCTCGCCTGCTGGAGCCAGGCGGCGGTGGAGCAGGACTGCCTCAGCCTCCTTCCCAAGAAAACCCTCCACCAGGCAGGCTCCCTCCCTCC
Organism: Anolis apletophallus; assembly: GCA_030556195.1. Lineage (NCBI taxonomy): Eukaryota > Metazoa > Chordata > Lepidosauria > Squamata > Anolidae > Anolis > Anolis apletophallus. Next base: position 92,581,427 of record JARBWK010000012.1, on the reverse strand, counting down.
CTCGCTCTCTCGCTTCTGGACTCCGGGTACTGTTCCCCCATTTCCAGCACAAGGTAAGCCCTGCCGCCTATTCCTCTCTCACTTTGGTTGATTATTCCTTGCATCCAAAAGGCGAGCAGCACCCGAAGTCCAGAGGCGACAGAGCGAGGGAGGGAGCCTGCCTGGCCGAGGGTTTCCTTGGGAAGGAGGCAGGGGGAAAAGCAGAGGCTGGCTGCATTTTCTCATGGGGAGGACTCAGTGGCCTTTTGGATGCAAGGAATAATCAACCAAGCCCTCCCCACGAGAAAACGCAGCCAGCTTTTCCCAGGAACTTGTGGGGTTTCCCAAAGAGCTTGAGTGTGCCTGCCTCTGCTTTTCCCCCTGCCTTCCTAATTCAGATTCTTTTTGTTTCGGAGTGGAAACTCCAAGGGGGAACCGGAGCCAATAATCTATATATATATATATATATATATATATATATATATATATATATATATATATACTATGATATAATAATTATGATATTAATACTAATAATATATGAATATTTCTTGATATATTGATATGTTAATATTAATTATGTGTAATATATAGAAAATATAGTAAATAAATAAATAATGTAGATTAGAATAGTGCAGCCCTCCATAATATTTTTTGGTTCTCGTGTGGCCCCTTGGAAAAAATAATTGCCCACCCCGGTCTTTAGTGTTGTACAATTGTACATAGGAGTTGTGGGAAAGTTCCACTGATTAACCTGGCACCAAATAAAAATATATTAATTTAATGTCAGTTTCCACCAGTCATTCATTGTCTATTTCCTGTTTATAGAAGTCTCTTTGAGGTGGAATGAGAAGAGGAAATGTTTTTATAATACAGAAAATCACAATTTCACAGTGATTTCACAGGAGTTTGTGAATATCAGTTCTCCTGTGTTGTTCCTCCTCTTTGCAATTGCTGGTAGGGTTTTTCCCCTCCAAGAACCAATTAACAGTAATTTGATTTTTGTCGTATCACAGTTCAAATTAGGCTAATCACATCCTCAGGTAATCTTATATATCAGTTACATATGTGATTGCTAGCATTCTCTTGTATGCTACTAGAGTACAGTGGTGAAATAATAGGCTTGGTTCATCTAAAGTTAAGACTCACATAATTTCTATTGCTTACAAATCAATTGGTCTTGTGATATGGCATTAATTTTTGGTGGATTATACCAAATACATACAGATGCTGCTGAGGCAGTCAATTATGAAGACCTACAAAACTCTATTTTATGCTGTTAAAGCAAGTTAATTTGAAGCTGCATTATGCTTAATCAGACTATTGATAACTCTAGCCAAGATTTTTCTCCCAATTCAGTGCTTCCTGAAATATATGATGCTGGTACCTTGGAAATTGTTTTCCAAGGTACTGGGGACTGGTACCATATTTTTCATCGATTACAGTTGTTTCTTTATTGCTTGGAAACTCTCCAGGGACTGGCAGCTGATGGCCATGGATCACCACTGGCTCAGAATCACCACTTTGAGTAGCACTCTCCCAGCTGACTCTAGTTCAGGGAGGAATGCTTTTCCATCTCCACTACTTGAGATCTACTACCTACTGTTGGCAGGGATAGGGCACTCAGTACACTAAGCAGATCAAGAAGATGGGGCAAAGTTGTTTGTGTGTTGCATTTGGAGAAAGTGGTAAATCTGTGTGTTGTTGTAAGAATATTCTAAAGGACCCCTAGTACATATATTTGTATTACTGCTTGCTTTCCTGATCTTTTAAGTACTGGCAAAGGATATAAAATAATCATGGTGAGTTCTAAACACATCCTTAGAAATCTGGGATCTGATTGAGTTTTAGAATTTTAAATATAAGGAATCACAGGAAAGATAATTTGAAATGTTATGACAAAGAGCAGCAATAACATTTTACAAATTTATTTCATTTGCTTCAAACAGTGCAAATAGTAGGGATTTTCCGCAAGTGTCTAAAAGAAGTTTGTGTGCATTAGCAAGTACACAGATAGCAGTAGTATTTCTTTAAAAATTAAAATGTTCAGCTTGAATCTTTTAAAGTAATGTGTGTTTGTATGGTATTTGTTAAAGTACCAGACGCAGGCGTTTCTTAAAAATTATCCCAGCTGCAAGATATATATTTTTTTAAATGATTTTTTGTGCTCTTGGGATCGTATTGTTATAATCAAGCCATGAGGAGGAGGTGGCTGGAAAATAATAGCTAGGTAAAGACTCACACAGGGGTTTATAATGTCTGCATGCTTGTTCAGAAAACAAAAAATCGGGCTTCATGGCCTCTTCCATCTTCTTATCTATTATTATAGATAACAGGACTGGAAAAGGAGCCCCTTTTAGCCTACATCTAGCCCTTAGACTGGATATTCCTCATGTAGAAAATTATAGCACACAATTCTTATCTTAAATTACTCTCCAGACAGTCATTCTATTACTAGAACTTTTCCATTAGAATCTCACTTGCTCATAGCAAAGAAGGAGGACTCTTTCAATATAGTTCTTTAATCTATAGGCATTTTGATCAACTTCTATGTAGAAGACTATGAGTGAATGACATACTGACCAACAGAGCTTTGAATATAGACTGCAAGTAATGAGGTGCATGGCTTTAAAAACATCAAGACAGAAAATCCCACAATATCTGCTTTGAACTGGGTTATCTGAATCTACACTGCCATATATTCCAGTTCAAAATAGATAATGTGGGATTTTATTCAGCTGTGTGGAAGGGGCCAAGAACTGGAGAAGCTGAGCCATTGTGTGCTTTATCCATATCTCAGCAAAAAGTTTTGCAAATGGAAAGACAAGGGTGGCGAAATCCCTTATGACTGGAGAGCCAATGACAGCTGTGCTGCCACTTTTTATTGCAAAGCTTTGGCATCATTCCCAGCCTTTTGCAATCCAGTGCTTTTACAACTTACTGTCTGCACCAACTTCATATCATTCCTTGTCCTGTACATCTCCAAGGATATGGTCTTTGTTCTGCCAAAGAAAAAGCTATTTTTTTATTTTAAAAAGTCTCTCTAGGACTTTTGAATTATTCTTATAATTTGTTCTGGTACTATCACTATATCCATCTATGCTCGGGGGGCTCAGTGAAACCAGCATAGGAGCACTGCTAAAACTGTAGATTTTCTTTTTCTACATACATATCATCAGTTTTCTTCAATGCCTTTCCTCACAAAAGGAATGCACAATTGAGGACAAAATATCAGTGGTGCAACCATGGCACATTTTACTGTTCCTATAACATTTATAGTAAGTGTATTAAAATTCTACAGAGATTTTTTTAAAAAAAGAAACAAAATGTAATGATGTATTTGGTAGAAATGGAAAGAAACCATGGAGGTAGAATTAAAAGACATCACCATGTTAGCCTGGAATATCAGTATACAAAGGGATCTTGTAATACCTTAGAAATGAGAATGAAGTTGATAGTAGAAATGTTGATAGATTCAGTTTGCTTCCTGAGATGTATGCCTGAGGAAGTAGATTAGTTTATGAAATGTTATGCTACCAATTTCATTCTCTCGGTCTAGAAGGTCCTTTTGCAGAAGGAAACCATGTGTAACGCATCTGGGGGCCCAATGTGTGTATGTTAGGGTACATACATCTCCAATCTTAAAACCCGCATCACAAGTATCATGCTTACGTAAATCTACTGTAAATGTTTCACTTTTTTCTGAGGATTTTTTTAAAAAAAGGTTTGGTTGAAGAAGCAACCAGAAGAAACAAAACTAACAAGATACTTAAGAGTTGGAGACAAGAAAGTCGGAATGGTCTGGTGGTTTGAGTGCTGAATTAGGACACCAGGAAACCAGAGTTTGAAATCTTGCTCAGCCATGGAAGCAGACCAGATGATCTTGGGAAACCATACTCTCTCAGAGGAAGGCAAAGGCAAAAAAATGTCTGAGCAAATCTTGCCTAGACAATTCTGTGATAGTTTTGCCATGGGATTGCTATGGTTAAAAAATGAGACATAACAATAAAAATGCAGCAGAAACTAACAATCTGGATCAGCCCTTTATCGAAATATTCAAATATATTGTTTGAGGTATCTTCAATAGCTTTGGGTTTTTTTCAGTAGCTGAAAAGGGGGTGGGAAACTAAGCATGTATAGTAAAACGTTGTCATTGTTGCTCTAATTTGCTTTGTGCCTGTTGAGTTTACAAGTGGAAAATTTACTAGCTCATGGCTCATTTCCAGCACACATGTAGTTTTCCCACTATGCGTTATTTTGATGCATCCAGCTTTGTTTTCCTAGCATGGAGGGTTTTTCCAGAAGGCAATGTTATCTGATCAATAGAAGCAGATTCAAATTGTTATAAAAAGTACAGTTGACAGTTTAGGTGCATGTTAAAATCAATAAAGTAGAGCAGATCTTAACAAACTTAAATGAAGAACAATTATCTACTCCACCTAAATTGCATTGCATATTGGATCCTTTGTAGCATGGGGAGTTGGTAGGCATGAAACCAAGCTGTTGTGGAAATTAAGCAGTTGACGTGGAGACAGATGGGATATACCAAGAAGTTGATTTTAACTAGTGTTCATAAATTAGATTTGCAGTTACACAAACTATCACAGCCATAAAAATGCTTTGAAGTCATATCAATATTAAAAAGTAGTTAAATGGTTATGTTCTTTCTAGAAAGCTCCTGGAAAATGGTGATGTATTTTCTCCTTTCAGTCCTCTACCTTAATAAACTTTCCCAGTATCTTGATTTTATTCCCTGGAAAACAAGGCACTGGTAAAACAAGTAAGATGAAACAAGAGAAGAATCAACAAATTAGCAGTCTGTGAATAAGGCTGCAGAGTAGGCCTGGTCAAGTTCATTGGAATGCTTCTAAAATTGGAATGAATTGGGAATAAATTCCCTTTTGAAGCGATGTAAGCAACCCAGAAGTGAATTTACCATTACCAAGCCGCTCTGAGTCCCCATCCCCCTCAGGGGTTGAGAAGGGTGGGCTAGAAATACTGTGAATAAATAAATAAATTTCAAAGCCGCCGCTGCCATTTTTGAAAAGGAATTGGTGAAAAACGCCTATCTCCGCCTTCTCTCTCCTTCTTTCTTTCTCCAAAGTCAACGCGGGAGAAAGAAACTCCAGAGCTTCCCATGGCAGCCCCAACTTTCTTTCCCTGAGCCCACGGCCACTTCCCAGTTCTCACCTTGCAGTTCTCACCTCCTCTGGAGCAAGTGGCTGGTGAAGCCAAACACAGCGCCCCGATCTCCAGCAGAGCCAGGTTTTTCCTTGTGGCGTTGGCAGAAGGCTCGGGGAACTTGGGGAAAGCCATTCTGGATCCTGTTGGCTCTCCCTTTGACAGGACAATGTTTTTTAGAGTGTAGGGAGTGAATGTCCAAGGGAGGGAGGAAGTTCGAGTGGGTCTGCTTCTACTTCTCCATGGCACTTTGGCCCCAGGTGCTCCTCTGTGGCATCTGGGGCCACGTTTTCCATGGGGAGGGGCAGCAGTGCCTCCTTTCAGAGGCCCCTCCTTGCAGCACCCCCTTGGCCATCAGAGAAGACGTGCTTTGCCAAGGTCCAGCTTTTGCCGCAGTTCTCACCCCAGTTCTTACGCGGAGGGAAGAAATCCGTGTCCACAGTGGGTGTTTAATAATAATATAATAATAAACTTTCTTTATACTCTGCCCCCATCTCCCCAATGGGGACTCGGGGTGGCTCACATGAGGCCAAGCCCAAACAACAAATTACAATAAAATAAAATCAAAACATCAACAATAAACACAATAAAATACTTACATAAAAATAAAAAAACCAATATACAATGAGATATCTAAAATCACAAAGACAGGGCGGGCTGCAGGCACACATATAAAATGTTAAAAACTCAGGGTGAGATAAGCGGAATAGCATCCTTTATGGGGAAAAACATCCTTTATGGGGGAAGGGGGATGGACTCCAAGAACAGGGGCATTGAGGAGAGCAATGGTAGAAATTAAATAACTACTCTCCAAAGGCACAGAGGAAAAGCCAGGTTTTCAGATATTTTTAAAGGTTTCCAGAGTGGGGGCTCTCCTAATCTCTCTGGACAAGGAATTCCAAAGTCGGGGGGCCACAGGGGAGAAGGCCCTCTCCCTTGTGCCCACCAGACGAGTCTGTGAGACTGGCAGGGGTGACAGGAGGGCTTCCCCTGAGGAGTGGAGGGTTCGAGCTGGTTCTTCCCTCCACGTGAGAACTGGGGGGACAGCTGCATTAAACGTGGCTGTTTATAGGATGTTCTGCAAACATGACTGTTGCCCCAGTTCTCATGCAAAGGGAAGAAATCTGCATCCAAACTGGGTGTTTAACTCAGTTTAGAAACAGATTTCTTCCCTCCGCATGAGAACTGGGGCAACAGTCATGTTTGCAGAACATCCTATACTTTCAGCTTTGTTGGCTAAACATTCCCTTCCACTACTTCATGTACAGGTAAAAATGAGGACATTCAATTTTATTAATTATATTCCATAAGAAAAGATCTGATATGAGAAATAGATGTTACAGCTGCTTCTCACACATGAACTGGAACTTTTTTCTATTTACTAAATGAAGAGAGAAACATAAAAATGTGTTAATTGCAATGAGTGTTATGACATATCTTTTAAAGTACTCCCATGAAAGTTTATATGGTAGGCTTATGGGGAATGAAGTTTCTCTCTCTTTCTCTCTCTCATACTTTTTTCTTTCAGTCTTTCATGCATGCATACTTTACGAAATTAACATGAATAGATTTGGGATTTGTGTGTGTGTGTGATTCTAACATTGTGCATCATGATGTGTCTACAACCTAAGGGAAATTTCATTTGTTATTTTTTAAATTTGGCTCCTGAGATTTCCTTTGTAAAAAGAAGACTTTTTAATGTGTTTTCTTTGTGAGGTTATAATCTCAGACAGGGAGATTACATCCTGAAACTTCTGTGTTATTTAATATAGGTCAGCTCTATGAGCATTTCAACTTCTTCTCTCTAGTGAACACATTGGTGGTACTTAATTCTCAACTTAAAACTTGTGTTTTAAGTATGATGACAGTTGACTTCTTTTCACCAAGGGTATGGTACCTTTTGCCCTCTAGAAATGTTAGACTCCTGCTATCAAAAGTGCCATATGACATGGCCAATAAGGGAATACAGGACTAAAGCATCACAGTCGCAGAGATTATGCCATTCAAATAAAAACACAAAGTGCACACACTTTTCAAGGTACCCCTTTTATCCCATGATTCCTCTGTCTCATTGTGGCATTAAAAAGAATATTAAGCCCTGACTCTGGACCAGGTCCTGAGATTTGGAAATTTTATTCTGGAATCATTCATGTAATGTGTTTGTGAACATTCTGTGGATGATAGCTACCATTGTCATATCCCCACCCCCCTCTGATAGCATAGGGAAGGGTTAACACCCATGTGGTGTTTGTTTTGTTTTTCACTTTCTGTCCCTGTGATAACTGGTAGTCTTCTCTCACTTCCTGTTGTCTCCTCACTTCCTGTTGTCTCACCCCCATTCTTAACTATGAGTCATTTGTAAGTTGGACATTTGTAACGCAGAGATTGTCTGTATTTTTAAAAAGTATGATGAAAAAAGAGCACCAAAGGGAAAAATAACTGACCCTTATGGAAACTTACTGCTACTGACTGGGGCACTGTGAGATCCAGGCACATATAAAAACTGCCGTATATCAGATCAGTGTGTGTGTGTGTGTGTGTGTGTGTGTGTGTGTGTGTGTGTATGGAAATAATCTTGTAGCAGCTTTACGTTTAACAAATTTATTTTAGCACAAGTTTAGTCTCATACATTTGCAGAAGCGGATTGCAATGCACAATGCATTAAGCTCATGCTAAAGATGCCAATGTCTCACTTCTCTTTCCCCTTCTTTTCATACAGTGACAAATTAACAAGGCTATTTCTTTGAAAAATATCTTATCTGACTGACACAAGAGCACTCCTTGATCTATGGCAGAGGCCTTTCACATTGCATGCTACCTGATATGCTTATGCAGACAGGACAGTCTGCATTTGTCTTCCAACCCCCCGAAATAATGAGACAGACACATAATATGGATTAAAAATTTTGGGCAACTTTATTGTTACCTATTTAACTTTAACTCAACTAACTTTAGGTGTCAGGTCAACTTGGTGTGTCAAAGCCGAGGTAGTGTCTTGTATAGTCTACTCTCAGCTATTTAGGCATAATAACTCGGTCCCCTGGAGATTTAAACCTGGACAACCTGTAAGGGAAACATATGGAGAGATCTCTCTCAATTCTTGAGACCAGACTCTCTTCATTTCTGCACCATTCTAAGTCACCTCACCCCCTAAAATTAACCTCTGGGCAAGGCCATAGCCAGGATTTTGATTCGGGGGGGGCTGAGTTTGGTTCGGGGCTGAGACTGGGTGGAAGAGGGTCTACCCTCGCAAACCTTTTGTATTGTTATCCCAATAACCCCATTAATGTGGGATATAATGAGCATGGTGATCAGATCATGATATGAATAAACATAACAGTTTAAATAATGTACCAGTAAGGCCTTTTCGCGGACCACCCTGAGAATTTGGGGGGCTGAAGCCCCTTAGCCCCCCCCCCCGGCTACATGCCTGCCTCTGGGTGAGTGTTTGCGTAATGGCCCATACCGTTAGGGGGTGCCTTATGTATATATCAACCTTTGTATTACTATCTATTTATGCCACAGATTGGGGGCAAATGTCCATTTAGCTCCCATCCCCCACCAAGCCATCTATTGCTGACTGAACACCTATCTTTAAACCATGTAATTACATATTAGCTGAATCTGACATATGGATTCCATCTGCCCAGTAATAGTGAGGCTTGTCGTGTGTGATCTGGCTGTGAAAGATGTAGAGCCCCCATCTCCTGCAAGCCCTGCAAGTAGAGAGCCATACCTTTCCACAGGCCAAGATCATTGCCTCCTAGGTGAATAATCCACACGTCCGGAGGGGGCCCTCTCCTGGACTGAAAGAACAAGGGGATCAAACCATCTTTTTTTGTCTGTAACTGACTTAGAAAATACTGGCTGGTTGCTGCTTTTTTTTTTAACAGAGGATTGGTCTGCACTTTGAATTCAAGTTATTTTTATTCATACCAATTGTTCTTTAGATGTCCACGTGCAAAACACATCCCAACCTGTTTTCATAGCTGGGTTCTAACATGACCCCAAAGCACATGTTTGCAGTGGTATTTGAATATTTCCTTCCTTCCTTCCTTCCTTCCTTCCTTCCTTCCTTCCTTCCTTCCTTCCTTCCTTCCAACAAACTACCTGTTGGGTTACTGTAAATACATTTTCATTTCCAAATGTTTTGCTTTACTCTGAAAACAACAGCAAGACCATTTGCTTAACGGGCCTAAGAATTAATATTATTGCATGATATTTGTTCAAGTTTAAATCAGCCATCAATTATCATTAGCTTCTTGTGGTTACTGGGAAGTTTTTGCATGCTCTAAGCTACCTTGTTGTTGATCAATTCATTTTTCTAACATCCCAACCATTTCTATTTCTATTTTCTCTGTTGCAGGCTATATTTCTAAACAAAATGACGAACCAAACTCTCAACACAAAGGACCGAAAGTCAGCACATACACCCACCGAGGACCATTTTAGATATACGTCAGGCAACCAAGCATCCTCCTATGAAAGCAAAAGCTGCCAGCGGTCAAGTGTGTGTCTCGGCAATCTCTTGAATGAAAAAGAAAGAGTGGAAGGCATCAAGCACACAAGAGACACTTATGAAACCTTCACTTCAGAGGTCAGTCAGAATGGCATAGCAGCAGAAGCGCAAAAGACGTCCAAGTTGACAGTCCTGGCTGAGAGTAACCGAGTTTTTTCTGGGGCTCTGAAAGAACAAGCTCCTGTCCCTCGACAGCATTCTACTTTCATAGGAAGGCTGGGGCAGCCTCCAAGAGGACCCATCTCTTTACACATGTACAGTCGAAAAAACGTTTTCTTACACCACAATCTTCACACATCTGAGCTTCAGTCTTTAGGCCAGCAAGATGGGTAAATGGAGTCAGCACATTATTTATTAAAGACAGAACCTGGTGGTTAGTTTAAGGGGCCACCATGGTCTTTTTTAAACTGACTTGAATTCTCTTCAGCTGCTACCTGCAAGTTTTTTTAAAGGTTATTATTGTTGTCTATGAAATCTGAACTTTTCCTCTAAAGGTGGCTTGGGAGAGGGGAGGGAGGGGGTAGGCTCGCATGTTGATGTAAATGAGTAATTAAAATGTCTTGTGGAATTCACCAGAGTGTAATGTCCCAAAATTAAGGAAAGCAAGTACAAAGCTTCAAAGGAAATGAATGGGAACAAATCCAGTGAATGTCAAAAAGGCCTAGTTTGGTGTCTGTCTCCTCCTTCCTTCCATTAATTTCTCACTTATGAATTTTTTTGAAGATTTCAAATAACATTCTATTCCTTTTAAATGATGTGACTGCGAAAGTAGATGTGAAGAAAGGGTAGAGGATTAGATTGCAAACTCCAAAATGGGTACAAAATCAAAATAAATGGTATTTGGGATTTTCTGTCCATATTCTGCTTGGTTTTGCTTTTGTAGTTTGCTTCCTCATCTGTTGGAGGAGAGCCTGCTGGCCATTTCCATGCTTGCACAAAAGATAAGAAGAACCAGAAAAACATCATAAGTATATATTCAGAACATTTCATTGAGATTTCCCCTGAATTATTCCATTAGTAAAGGTAAAGGTTTTCCCCTGACATTAAGTCCAGTTGTGCCCGACTCTGGGGGTTGGCGCTCATCTCTATTTCTAAGCTTGTCCATAGATACCTTTAAAATCATGTGGCTGGCATGATTGCATGGAGTGCCGTTACCTTCCTGCCAGAGTGGCATCTATTAATTTACTAAAACATACAGAGTGTAAAGAATATACAGCAAGTAACAAGTCTTTTTTTAGTATTCAGAAGTGGCCCAGTGATATGCTAAGGCGGTCCAGTGATAATTCCCATCATTAATATGAATTGATATCGCTACTGGGCTTCGCCTGCAAACAACTCTTCGACTCATCAGTCCTTTGTATTTTCAACACGGCTTGCCAGCTCTCCCTTCGAAGGAGAGCCCACCCGCTGGGCTTGGACACAACACGTTTGTGTCCCCTCCCCCCTTCTTACTTACCTAGAAATCCACTCTTACTCAATGAACCCTTGAACTTTTCCCTTTGGATTCGAATTATCTTGGACATTGACAGACGCTATTGGCGTATGGGGTAGGAGCCCTTTGCGGGCATGCTTGATATGTATATGTTACTTTGAAATTTTGATACTTGTATTTATGAATGTGTATTATCACTTTTGAATACTAAAAAAAGACTTGTTACTTGCTGTATATTCTTTACACTCTGTGTGTTTTGTTGCTTCTTAGCAACTCCCCCTCTGTATTGTATATATCTATTAATTTACTCACATTTGCATGTTTTCAAACTGCTAGGTTGGCAGAAGGTGAGGCTAACAGTGGGAGCTCACGCTGCTCCCTGGATTTGAACCTGTGACCTTTCAGTTAGCAAGTTCAGCAGCTCTGCTGTTTAACCCACTGCGCCACTGGGGGCTCCAAATTATTTCATGGAATGATTTAATATCAAGCCTATTCCTCACCATCAATGTCACCAACACGCAGGATGATACGACAGTGATTTATGCATATTTCTTAAGGATCCAGTATTTTCAGTTGTGTTGTCCCCACATGTTAAAATCTGATTTATTAAACAAAGCTAATTGACAGGTATATTTTAGGTAATATTAAAATATGAAATGTAGATGTGACCTTTTTTTTTGCTACAAACGTCAAAATCTCTCATATTTTGGGGGCATTGATATTGCCACCATCCCCACACCATGCAGGTTAAGCATAAAACATCTTAAACATAAGAGTTTTGTCAAAATTTATCAGTATAAACGGTTGCTTAACAAGTGAGTCTTAGTTGTCCAAAGTGAAATATACTGACCAATTTGTTGAGCATAATACCATATGCTGCAGCAGCATTCTGCAACTGAGGGAACATCTGCAAAGAGATGCTGTGTCAACATTGTAGGCTAAGATGTAGGATTGGGATGCTGGATGTGTTCATTAGCTGTAAGCACTTGCTTTGTTAAAGCATTATGAAATGGCAGTGATGTAATCACTAATCAGTGCCACCAAATTTAAGAATCCCACAGACCCTCTTGCTGAATTAAAGTCATGTAAGACAGGAAGGAGGCTTCAAAAGAAGGCCTTTTATTGTCATTATATAGCATCTTACATCCAGATCAGTGCAATGGCACACAAAGTATCAGCCTTAAAGGAATTTGAAATCATTTTGCATATGAGGTCTTTATTAGGGTATTAAAATGAGTAGTTTAGTTAAGGTGGACAATGTGCAATACATAACATGAAGCTTTGTTGTAAATATTTGTGGTAGATTCTTACCTGAGTTCTGAAAGATGAATCTGCACTGAGATGTGGGTTTCTATTTCCAGATCCTCTTTTTAGGTGCACTCTATAAACAGAAAAGTATTACATAAAAAGAGAAAAGCAAACACCTCTGGAATCCAGTCTTCCAATCTGCTAATGCTGAGTTCGCATTTGTATCTTTAGTAGTCCATGAACATATGAAGCTTTCTCAGTACTCATCAGCTGTTGGGAAAACGGAGCTGAATCTAGCTCACCATTTTCTCATGACTGATGCTATTCAGTCTGCTTGCAGGTAGGATATTTATATGTGCATATTTAGATTTTCCTATTAACACACAATTATGGGATTTGGCAAGTTTGAATACATTAATGCATTATATCTCACACATTAGAAAGGACTCTTGGGGTTAATAGATTTGCAAGATATACCACACTCCAAAAACTGATTTGTAAAGGAGAAAATTGAATGTCAAATTATTGTAAAACTTCCACACTTCTGAATAATGCTCAAATTATTCAAATTCTGCAACCAATACCTTGAAAGAATTCCTGCTGAACAAAGTGGTGGTTCCTTTTGAGTAAACATTCATGTGATTGATCTGAACAATGTCTTTAAAAGACTCAAGACTAGAATTTAGTGCCCATATTTTTCTCACCTGATGCTAGTAAACTACTGTTTATGATGCAAGATTAGCAGAATGACTCAAATTACTGCCAATAACATTTAGTGTACATAATTCTTTTTAGTCATATTCTCCCTATCGTTGATGACTTGTAAAATAAATCCTATGCACATTTACTAAAAAGTCAGTCCACCTGTAATGGGGCTTTCATTTAGCAATTTTGTTTAGATTTGGAACATTTCTGTGTGATCCTAAATATACTAGGATACAACCAAACATTATGCTTAATTCAAGAGATTGCATAGGGTTGCACAACTTGGGCATGGGAAAATAGTCTCTTCCTAACCAAGTCTCCTTCCATGACTGAAGACCTCATTACACAAGGTGAAATCATCATCCTAGCATGTTGCCAGACACTTACCTCTCAGAGCCCACTAGCAGTATGGTAGGATGCTGCTGTTAGAACATGGGAGGCCAGCATGGGGGCAAGCCACATGGCGATGCTTCCACAAGTGTGAAGGCAAGGTGGGGTGCAGGGCACTGGGATTGCCCTGCTGCCCACTGATTCACCATGGAGGCTGTCAAATTGTGCTGCAGAACATCATCAGTGTTGATGAGGTCCTTAGACTGGATCTATACAGCCTTATAATGCAGTTTGGAAGTGATTGTATGGTCAGTGTAGACCCTTATAATGCAACATAACTGCATCCAACTGCATTATATGAGTCCACAATGACCATGTAATTCAGTTCCAGATTGAATTATATAGTAGTGTAGATGCTGCGATATTGTTCAAGAAGTATGCAGCTAGGGAGGGATAAGACAATTCTCCCATCTCCTGGTAATAATCCAGGCAATGCTAAATTGCAAATGTAGCTTCAGCAGATGCTGCATTTCATTAAATTTATGAAAGACTTCCTCAATCAGAACCTCTGTTATGGTTCTTGCTTCTCACTTACCATTGAGAATCATGCTATACTTTCCACCTAATAACATGTCAGTATATCTTGGGTATACACTGTCAATTAAATTATTTCTGTGTTGAGATCTCTGTATTCATCTGTTAATGTAGAGTGAAAAATATATTTGATGGCTATTGATTTGGATTTTCCATGTCTGTAGAAAGTGTTGCTAGTTGGAACCCTATTTCAACTCTGGCAATTTCGGCTTATCATTCCACAATCAAGGCAATTGTTTCTGGGATGCAAGTGCACTATTTTGCAAAAATGAAGACCATCTTCCATTTTATACATATATAATGCTTGTTTATTTCTTGGGCAAGTACTGTTTTAAATTACATTTTGTAATGGGGGTGTTGTTTAAACCTGAACAAAGAAAATTGAAATCCTACTATTTTCTTGGAAATTTGTTTTACAGCTACCATTGAAACAAAAACTTTGTGAACAGTAGAACAGTTTAATAAGGTATATTGGTTAGTCATGTCAACTTGTGCCTGTTTTTGTATCAGTATTTTCAGCATTGCTATAGTCTTTATTATAATACTAGCAAGTGAATTCCCCTCAGCAGAAAGGTGGCATTCACCTAATATTGTACAGTAACCAGACCTTTAAATGGGATACTTTTCAACTTCTGCTTGTGTACAGTGCAAGTCATAAAAAATGATGTGCAGACATTCGTTCAATGAATTCTTTTGTACTGAAAAATCTCTAGTTTTCTAAGACAGTTCTGTGTATAAAAAGGATTTATACATCATTCCAAGGCTGTACATACCCAACTTTCTGACATCACACAAGGGAAAAGAGCTTCTCATGTTTGGCAAGAATGTCTTTCTTTTTCTTTTCTTTTTCTGAATGTGTCTGCGAGATAAAAACGGAACTCTTGCAAAATGCCAATAGCAAATTGCTTTTTCTAAGATGGTTGTTGCCAAATATGACTTTCAGAGGATCATGACAGTTTCCCTGGTATTTTAAGATGAACCCAATCCTTTGAGGAGATGTTTTGACTACAATTGGTAACTTGCTTTTTTCCCCCTCCCAGGTGAAGCTCAGCTCTGGCATGGCAATGAGTTTTAAATGTGCATGGTTGAAATCCTGTATCAGCTACTTAGTTAAGTATATTTAAGTGTACATATACAGTAGCTTACAATTAGTTTAGTATACTTGGCCTGGTCTTCTCTCCTCAAACCTTACAGGAGCATCTTTCACTCATGCTTGGATCACTGGCAGAATGGATATCATTCTCCTTATACAACTGATGTCTTATAAAGTTGGTTTGAGGTAGAGTTGTGATCATGGCAGTAGTGACACAGTTGTGAATAAGTACTGATCATGAACACAGAACGGTTGTCTATATTTATTTATCCATAATCGTTTTGTATTCCTGATAGCTATTTAGTCATGGGGGTGGCACTATTGTCACAATTACAAGTCGTCTATAAAACCTACTTTCCTATGCATCCAGCTGCATGAAGATGAAGACAGCACCAATTCAAAATTTGCTCCTAAATATATTATAATCACTGAAAAAAGCTGTAGGCTCTCAAACCCTTGATAAATTTAAGAATGTACACTTTATTTATTTATCGCATCAGGAGCGAAGCAAACAGTTGTATTGTATTTTTAAAAACACACACACAAAGTTTGCAAACTTGGCATTCTATTAAATGTCCTTTGACCAGTAGCTGGCCGCTTGGGGTGCCTCTGGTGTTGCTATAAGAAGGCCCTCCATTGTGCATGTGGAAGGATCAAGTTGCATTGTAGTAGATGGCCTGTGGTTTGCTCTTCTCCACACTCGCATGTTGTGGACTCCACTTTGTAGCCCCATTTCTTAAGGTTGGCTCAGCATCTCGTGGTGCCAGAGCACAGTCTGTTCAGCGCCTTCCACATCACCCAGTTTTCTGTTTACCCAGGACTGAGTCTCTCATTTGGTATCAGCCATTGATTGAGGTTCTGGGTTTCAGCCTGCAACTTTTAGACTCTCGCTTGCTGAGATGTTCCAGCGAGTGTCTCTGTGGATCGTAGAAAACTATTTCTTGATTTAAGCCATTGGTATGCTGGCTGATATCCAGACAGGGGATGGGCCAGAGATGTCACTGCCTTGGTCCTTTCACTATTGTTTGCTACTTCCCGGCAGATGTCAGGTGGTGCAATACTGGCTAAACAGTGTAATTTCTCCAGTGGTGTAGGGCACAGACACCCCGTGATGATGCAGCATGTCTCATTAAGAGCCACATCCACTGTTTTAGCGTGATGAGATATGTTCCACACTGGGCATGCATAATCAGCAGCAGAGTAGCAAAGCACAAGGGCAGATGTCTTCACTGTATCTGGTTGTGAGCTAGTCAGCTTTTGTATGATATTATTTCTAGCACGCACTTTTTGCTTGATATTCAGGCAGTGCTTCTTGTAGGTCAGAGAACGGTCCAGGATACCTCCCAGGTATTTGGGTGTGCTGCAATGCTCCAGTGGGATTCCTTCCCAGGTAATCCTCAGAGCTCAAGATGCTTGTCTGTTCTTAAGATGAAAAACATGTCTGTGTTTAAGATGGATTAGGAATCTGCTGGTTTCCCCTGTAATAGGCAGTATGTCCACTGATATAGACACATTGTCATGCCTTATAATTTCTACCCACTGGTGGCTGATGCCTTCCAAGTTGGTGGAATTATTGATTGCTCCCACGCCCCCATCCCACCAAGCTTAAACCAGCTGCCCCATGTAGTTTTCTCCATCCCTATGTATAGTGAAGCCACTGACCACCACACTGATCTTACTAGTGCTCCTTTCCTACTTATTTTTTGTTATCAAAATATGTTTTGAGGATACATTTAAAGACTCCTTGTGGATAATAGAAAAAGCTGTATTTTGACTGTACTTGGGCCAGAAATTTACCATAGAACAGCACAGAAGGATCTAGAGAGGTCTTCAAACACTTCCAGGAGGGAATATATTTTGGAATGTGGGTAAATGAAACTGTGGACATAGAGTCCATGGGCAAGGTGTCATACTGTATATGAAGACTGTAAACTCATTGAACATGGGGATTTTCTTTTCTATATTATCCTGTGAAGTGTCATATCAATCAGCACTGTGTATAAATATTAAATCTGGAATAGTTGAAGGGGAGTGAGGAATCATTTCTAAACCTGCCTAAGATGTATATGATACCCCTGCTGTCCTTGTTCTTCATTCAAGAGCAAAAACAATATAGGACAACAGGCAATTTGTCTGCCTCATACCAGGTCAAACTTTTAGTTCCAGTCACCCCTTTGAAGTGTGTGCATGTGTGTGTGTACACAGGCACACAGGCATATTCCAGAAGAGATATTTCACATCACCTTCTGTGACTTTTTAAACTTGTTTTGACAGCAACTAAACCAGAAGCTTTCTGGATACAAAGTGTGTCCTTTGCTACTACAATCTCTTCCCCTAGAAAAGAGTTGGGTGTTGTTTTTTTTAAAATGAACTCCATGACCTAAACCTATGAGCCACTGTGCAAATAGATGCTTAGAATGGAGTATAATGGCTGTTTCAGCATTGCAACATCATGACCTGTCACTTTTCACAGAGTGGCACAGCACATAATTGGGCAGATGATTTCGTAATTATTATGCAGAATGGGTGAATGAGTGTTCAACTCTTAGGAAAGCCAGCAATTTAGAGCTCATAAGCATATACTCTTCACCATTTTGCATTGCAGATTTACCTCTGGAGCCTTTAGCCTAGCAAAGGCATTTTCATACCATATCCTGTTTAATTGCATTTTATATTTTTTATCATCAGGGTTGGGTTGTTTTTAGCTTTGTCTTCTTTCAACCTTGTTGTAAACCACCAATAGAATCATATATCAAGATAATTTTGCTGCTTAGAAAAATACATTTGTTGAGGAAAGAAACTGGCTATGAACCTTTTCCTTGATGGTCTTATTCAGAGTTTGGAAAAGTTACTTTTTCAGTCTCAGGTTTCAGATTCTCCCAGCTGGTATTGCTATTGCCCATGCTGATTGCATGATTCAGTAAAAAAAAAGTCCTGCTAAATTGCCAGGCTTTGTTTTCTGTCCCATTAGTTTCTTTCAATAATTGCTTGCTCTTTCTTTTTATGCCCATACTCCCATTATAATGGTTGTCACATACCTTACCATACAGTTCCACACTCCCTCCCATTACCCATTATGTTATTGAGTTTGGCAAAAGAATATTACAAATACAACTGGGTATGTGCTGGCATTTCCAATGCCATTAAACTAAGACTCAAGACAAAACATGCAGCCCAGAATAAGTGAGCAACAGATGTTCTGCAGAAGCCTGATGGAATGGATAAGAATGACAGATTGGTAGTTTGTTCTCCCTTCTGACGATAGCAGCTCAGAGTTGTTTTCAGTCATATTTGCAATTAAGCAGAACTATAGATATAATGTTTATTTATTTATTTTAATCACCCAATTTGAATTCCATCTAAGTAACCCTGGGAGAAAAGAGGGGAGCTCCAAGGGAACAATACAATACATTTGGTTTGGGAGTACAGATGCATCCCATCTCTCTGCCTACTATATCTCTGATTTTTGTATAGTTTCCTGCATAACCATACTATTAGAGTTGTAAAAGAAGTTTCTTTAAATTAAGGCAATGTGAAGTAAGACAGATTGTGTAGGGGATGCAAAATTGCGGTAGGGACTTGAATTTTCTTCTTCCTAAAATCACATTCTCGAGCTTTCCTGAAGCTCCTATGGGTGCCTTGATCTTAAGCACAAACTTGGGGATTTCACATTTAGTGTGCTTTCAGAGATTTTACACAATTCTCCCTTCCCTTCCAGCTATGAAACAAACATAATTCAAATGCTAGGGATGAGATTCTTCATTAATCTTATTCTCAAAGGAAATAAGAAGTACTTTTAGCAATTTTATTTCTGCTGTGGGATTTTTTTTTTCTAAAAAAGCAGAGTTTTAATGAATATTTGTAGTTCAGGATTTTTCTGCACAAAATTTTTAGATGGGCATTTGCTCAGAAGAAAAACAGTATTTTCTATGCAGAATGTCTTTTTTTCATGCAATAAAATATTGGGTACTGTTTCATTATCTGGGTGGAGACCACCAAGGGGTACTAGAAAGAGAAGGACAGACCAATTTATGGGAAGGAAGAGTTGATGAAGGAAAACTATTTTCCCCATTTTTGCTGGTTATTCCCCCTCCCCCCTTCCCATTTCATAAATGAGGGTTGTTTCCACAACAGGGACATGAGTGGGGGAATAACAGGAAACCATCATCATGTTTTGATGAACTGAACTGTTCTCACATAATTCAATACCCTGTTTCCACAACTCATCCTCAGTTGCCAATGTAAAGAAAGTGAGAGGTGTAGTGTAGGGCATCATATGATACATGGAGTTCATTTGAACCTTTTTTAGGTGCCACAAATATTTTTCTTTTTCTGCAATTTTTTTGCCCTTTTTTCTGCAATAGACTAACATGGCTGTATCTGGAAGTACTTACAATCCATATACAACTTATAATCACCACTTTTAGGAGGAAATTGGTTAATTCTACTGGACCTCATCACACTAGAGAATTAATCCACTTTAAATCCGGTTGCTGCCTCCTGTAGAATTCTGGGGTTTATAGTTTAGGAAGGAGCCTTTAACAGCCTCACTAAACTTCAAACCTCAGAATTCTGCAGGAGGCAGAAACCAGATTTAAAGTGGATTAATTCTCTAGTGGGATGAAGTAT
The DNA here is from genome assembly GCA_030556195.1 of Anolis apletophallus. NCBI lineage: Eukaryota > Metazoa > Chordata > Lepidosauria > Squamata > Anolidae > Anolis > Anolis apletophallus. The sequence continues at coordinate 92,561,717 of JARBWK010000012.1, read as the reverse complement.
ATGAGTTTATGGGATTGTTCATTTGGTGCAAATTGAAAAAATTGGAATGGGAAAATGAAGCAAAAGATTATTTGATTACATAAACTAGGAGAGAGACATGGTGTTGACTAGATTCTCCAAGTAGCCCTAGGCAGCACAAGTATAACAAAGAATTGCTCACAAGTTGTAGTTCAGGAACATGTGGAAGGACCCACGATTTTTATGCCAATATAAAGTGAAATACATTTAAATCTATATGATATACCTTTGAAAGACACACTATGTGGGATTTAGGATCAGAGTATAAATAACCTTTTTCCTCTTTTTCCCATTCATCACACTAATTCTAGTTCTGTTTTGATTCAATCTGTCCTTTGTCATGCATTTGTGCTTAGATGTCTAAATAGAACGATCTGTCTCAAACAGGAAACTTCTAACCATCTGCCAATAAATGTGGTTGAGGATTATTTGCTTTCGTATTGTCAATCTGCCACTGCTCCTTGCTCAGTTCCTCATGCAATATGATACTATTTCAAAAATGTCTCATTGTTATCCTATTTATCAGCTGAATTCATCAACATTGCGTAACTTTATTAAAGAAAGCCAAACAGAGTTTTGCCTTATCTCTAAATTGCTGCACTCTAACCTTCTCAATGCATTGTGAGCTTGTTTTGTTCTTTTAAAATCAATTTTGGAATGCAATTTAAGACAGTGAGTGACTACAATGTTGCCCCCCCCTTTCTGTTTAGTTGTAATTAATGTGTAATATGTTTTGATTGATTCAGCTTCAGTTTACAGGGGCTTACTTAAAATATGGACTGTGCAATTAGAGAGTTTAGTTAGACGCAGTTTCATCATAGACTTTAGTCAGGGTAGTTTGCATGTAAACAAATTCACAGTGGTTTGTTCCGTGTGCACATTGAAGCTTGGGTTCCATCAATTACAAACTACATTTTAAATTCATTTCATTGGGAAGACGTTGTTGTAAGCATAAAGAAGAACATGGAAACTATGATCTGCAGACAGCATGAAATGCCTCCAGGCACATTTGCAGTTCCCATTTCCAATGCCACCACTCCCCAAAACATTTTTCACTAAAAACGGGGAGCTGCTCACATTTCTAAAGCTTCTAGTGTAATACAATTAGTCATTTTGTTCCATTTCCTCATGACCTCTGAAGTCTATACATCCTTTTTTGTCCAAAACAGCAAGTGACCATTTTGTGACTGTCTGGTCATGCCTATCCCCCCCCCCCCCAAAAGAGTTACAGGGGCTTTAAATGGGCGAAGGGAAAATATGAATGAAATAAAACAAAGTGTTCCTTCACCAGGAGGCACTGGAGGATATGACACAATTGTTTTGTAGAAAAATATTATGGGTTTTTTTGGTGGGGGAGGGTTGATTTTGTATAGGAAAGGAAGTTCAGGGCTGCACCTCTTCATGGTGTAGCCACAAGTCCCTCTCCATCCCTGGAATTTTTCCACCCCTGGTACAAAATGATGCACATCTAAATGTTTAAGTAAGTAAATGGGAATGTCTATTTGTATAAGGGCTTAGTGTTCACACTGGCCAGAGATCTAGACTCATAAATCTGGATCAGAAGAATTGTAAGTAAAAACAGTGATAATTTGTTGTATTTCCTTTTCTTCTGATGATAATCCTGAATTATAGGAGAGTTGTTTTAAAGGGCTTTTTGTGTATTTAATCACACATCTTTTCTTTATTATTTAAAAAGTTGGCATGACCTTGTATATCATTATATGTCATTTTCTTCTATTCATTGTAAATTTGAGGGGAGAAAACAAGAATGTTATTTTCAGATACTCAGAGCAACATTTCTGTTATAACACCCTATTGTCAAGCAGAATGCAATGGTGTTCATGTATCAAAGAGTTGTTGATGTTTATTCTAAATGGCTTTAATTTATTTTTTATTTCCCCCCAAGGTTTAATAAAAGCTGTTTAATAAAACTTTTGTGCTACTTGGTGTTGGTTTCCTCTTCTCCTCCAGACACCATTAATTTCAGAAGCAATTGTTTCATAACTTGAAAGAGGATATATAAAACAGCTTTTGATTTTAGGATGTAACTGCCAGATCTTGTTTACATCCATTTGATTTCAGGTACCATTGTGAAATGAATCCACATTGAGTCCAAGGGTCTGACAGACTCAAACGTCTCACACTGTCTGTGGATCAAACACAGCTTCTTTTTAGAATCCTCAAATGGACAGATGGCTGCAGACTAAAGATGAAAATATTTGTATTATAAATACTTTTTAAACATGAAAAAGCATTTAAAAGGTTCTTTTATTTTTTTTCACAATGAGACAGAGTATACCACAGAACAATAAAGAGAAAGAATGTAGACACACAGACTCTACAGCTACATTGGATACACAAACATTTCTACACAACATTTCTACTCAACAATCACATTACACAACATTTTTACTCAACATTCACAGTCATCTTTCACATGCATACATCACTATTTTCCTCTATCATCTGGAGGAGAACAGCTCAACTTAGGCCAGATTGCGTTCCCTACAAATCTGCCACTTTTCCAAAACTTCCAATATACATTTTTTCACTGTCTCTGAGAAAGAAGCAAGTGACCAGACTTCTGCTTTCCATTGCAAATCTGCCATTGTCCCAAATACACCAACTCTCTCTCTTTCCCATGGAGAAGAGTGGTGGGTGGGCCAGATTCCTCTGGTCTGTCACACTTTTTGGAATAGTGAAATGTTTCTTGTATAGCATTATTTCTTGCTGATGTTGTTCCAAAGTTGTAAATCAATGATAGGTCTTTTCCCACCTAAACTCCTGGATTTTTCTTAATTGGTTTGCCTTCTTTACATTTGCCTTCTTAAGTTGTGTTGGTTTTTATTCTTAAATGTAAGAATACAATAGCCATTGTCTCTGATAATGTAAACAAGTTGTTTTTTCCACAAAGAGTTCAACAGTTAATCATTTGTCTGATCATCAACAATTCAGCATTTCTCATCAGCTACTTTTAATTCATGAACTGTAATATAGGTTTCCAGGCCTCATCCCTTAGGATGACATCTCTAGCCTCTATATATCCCAACCATACACCTTTCATAGAATTCCATTCAAATCAGAAATCATATTAATCCATGACAGTTACTCACTTCCTTCAAACTTTCCACTGGGTGAAATTTCTAAAATTTTTGAAAAAGCTTGGGGTGATTTTTTTTCAGGATTTTCTCAGGGTTTGTGTTTTGTGTGAAAGAAAGCCATGACCTGGCCTGCCTTCCTCCTAGCCCATCTTAACAGCTAGCAGCTATATTGGATGGAGTCAAGCTGCTACTCGCAGCACAAGAAGGATATTTCCAGTCCCTTCCTACTGGCAAGTGAAGTTGTGACAATCAAAAGCAGGGCTCACAGTGATTCCTCATCACAATCTCACCTGTTAGTTGTAGAGGACTGGAAATATCATAATTCTTGTGCTATGATCAGCACCTAAATAGACTTCTTTTGGACACTGACTATTTAGATGAGCTGGGGCAGACATTTATTAATTATTTTAATAAGACTATGCAATCTTACTGAATATGTAGAACTTACAGAATTGTAACTTTTGTTTATGAATCTGTAACAATATAAATTGTCTTCCAACCCCCCGAAATAATGAGACAGACACATAATATGGATTTAAAATTTGCACAACTTTTATTGATAGTTACCCATTTAACTGTTAACTAATTTTAGGTGTCAGTTCAACTTGGTGTGTCTAAGCCAAGGTAGTGTCTTTTACAGTCTACCCCTCAGCTATTTAGGTGTAATACCTGGGTCCCCTGGAGATTTAAACCCGGGCAACCCGTAAGAGAAATGTCCGGAGAAATCTCTGTCAATTTTGAGGCCAGACTCTCCCGATTTCTGGGCCATTCTAAATCACAGAGGCTGCAGCCTCAAAAATGAAAAGGTAACAGCAGTAGTGAAATAATGGTTTCACAAAACCAGATGCAAAGTGTTGAACATAAACTGTCAATAAAGCCTCAGTTTTACAGTATACGTTGAACCTAGTCTCATAGTAAACAATGTCCATATACAAGTGTGTAATACATTACATTAAAGAGAAGCCTGCCCCAAATGAAATCATGTATAAAAGTATGCAAAACCACAACGCAATATTACAAATGCAGAGAGCCGGTCTCTATCTGATCCATCCCCTGGTATGAATGTAGGCAGGAATATCGCTTACGTAGAGTGGTTATATAGAGATCATGGAGGAGTCCAAGAAAGGCTCCAAAGTCCAAATGGTAATGATGATAAGTCTTAAATGAATCTCAGTAGAAGAAATGAAAATAATCCAGACGTAGAAATAACATCATTTAGGCCAGTGACATGTCTGAGGGAAAACAAATGCAAAACTATGTAACTTTGAAAAGTGCTCAAAGAAAAATGTGCTATCTTTATATGTGGGCAAAATGATGCTACAGTAGGTTTTGGAAATTCAAGAAATACGTACACATTAAAATGCATGAAAAATGTGTACATTTTTTAAAAATACAAAAGGAGATGGGTTTTGTGAGAGATGGGTTTTGTGGCTCATTTTTAAAAAGAGAATAAATTATTCTAACCAACAGCAAATAAAATGGAATCAGCAAATTGTCACTGTGGATATTTTTTTTGTATATTGCTTCTTCTTATTTATATGTGTGCATTTTACTATGTTATTGTTGGTTATTGATTTTAATTTTGTTGTGATTTGTTGTTTGGGCTTGGCCTCATGTAAGCTGCCCCAAGTCCCCATTGGGGAGATGGTGGCGGAGTATAAATAAAGATTATTATTAGTATTATTATTATTAAATAGAACATGGAAATGAAAGTGGCTGTAATGCCCCATAAAGGCTCTTATTGTTTTCTTCATTGAGCCTTAGTTATCCTTTATTTAGGATGACTTTAGTTCCCTTTATGTAGTTTTCTATGTGGGGGAGGGGGCTTAGACCTGGTCTCTTTAAGAAACATCCTTCTTTATAACCCAGAAACCCTCTCTGCTGTTGGTTTTCTTATGGTGCCAAAGTCTCGGGAATCTGCAATAGCTGTCATATCTAAGGTCTTTGTTAGACTCTGGGAGGAGTTAGGGTTCTTCAGCATAATTAAATTCCTTTGTTAACTGTTAAACCTTTGCTGTGAATTTCCTACACTGTTCTAAGTACAGGGCACCATAAAAGAGTTTATCTGGGGAACAAAACAGTGGCAATCACAAACTTTCTATTATATTTGCATTGTTACTTCACTAATGATGCTTTCTTAGCAACCCTTTTACAAATAAAGAAATTCATTCACTTTTCTCTAGGAACACTGATCTAGAATTCCATGCACAATGCACCCAGACACACATGTGATGCTTCTCCAAAGAATGACCAATACACATGCACCAGGAATATGCAGTGGCATCTTTTATAACTCATGTTATACTTCCTGCATCAATTATCATTCTCTTGCATCCTTACTAACCCTTGGATTTTGGACACTATGATCATGATCCTACATCAAGCAAGTGGGGCATGACAATCACGCATATATCTGTGTACTTTGCCTCATGACTACAGTATCGAGAGTTCATTTTGCAAATGTGAATAAAGCATCACAGATCAAACTAGTACATTTTTCCAGTTTTGTTATCAATTGAGCAACCTCACCTGAAGGTCTGAAGAGTTTTGACCAATCCAAAGTCCTGCTCAGTCCAGTAGGACAAAAGTCAGTGAGCAATAGTGCTCTTCTCTGTATCTCCTCATTTCCTCTTCCTCCCTGCAAGCATGTTGGGTTCATATTTGGCGACTAGATAGACTGCGAACCCAAGGGTTCAGTATCTCTTCTAATCTTCTACATCATGCTTCTATTTCAACCTTTTCCTGTGTTTGAGATGTGGACATTTCTGTGGGGCATGCCATCACAGAAGGACAAGGTTTCCCCCTGCAAGAACACACTTTGGATTTGGCTAAATGTCATGTAATAAACGTGAACAGTGTATTGTCTGTGTGTGACTTCAAGCTACCTGTTCATCCCAGCCTTCACATTGATATTTCATGAGGAAATATGATAAATCTGTATGTGATGCTTTATGTAAGCCACCACCTTGTACTGCAGTTGGGAACACAGATATGCCAAACAGGTATAAATCAGTAGTGTCATGAGTGCTGAAACATATAGTATACTTCAGTGCTGCATATGAAGAGTTTTGCAGAGAATATTCACAATTGTTTCCTTTCTCAGTGAGAAAGTATGGATTGATGCATTGGGAAACATTCAATTGGAAAAGTTCTCAACAACTGTGAGATAGTTTTACCCTCAAGCAAGGTTGAAAAGACCAGCATTTTGTTACCAGCAGCAGTGATGATAATAAATAAATAAATAAATAATGCAAAAAGTTAATTTGCAAACACAATCTGAAAAAGATAGGAAACACAAGACTCTTGTGCAAGGAACCTTCCATTAATAAGATCAAGGCTTATGTAAAGGAATAGGAGGAATTATATGTGTTCATGTTCAGTATAAGGGGACTGTGACTTGTTTTCTTTCCCATGTTTGTTTCAATCTTCACTGCTACAATGAGAAAGGTTGGCCTCATTTTAAAGAAGATTTTAATTAGTCTTACCAATTCCAAAGCCAATTTTATCATCCCCCCACTCTACATAACTCTAGGTTCATTTACTAGTGCTTTTCAGGCCTAAGTACTCAGTCTGCTAAGTGCTATGAAATGAACCTGCAATTATCTGTAAGTGTGAAAATCAAAGCTCACTTTGAAAAGGAGGCCTTTTAGCCTATTGTTATGTTTTCTAATTTGGCTCCCAGTTAAATTCTACTCCCTTGACATTTTTGTAGTGTTGCAAAATCACTCTGCCTCTCTTGTGAATTTCAAACAGACCTCTTAATATCATTATTCAGGAAACGTGCTGGCACCCTCAATTGCCACCTGATCTAAAAGTGACAGCAGGGAGACATTTGTAGGACAGATTGTAATGTATGCCCTAATTGAGACACTTGGAATAGATACTCCAAATATTTTCTACTCTATGCCAATTGTGCACATGTTCAGCCATGAGATCTTTATGCAACAGCAGCAGTAGTCCCAGAATATGAGATAAAAAAGTACCTACAACCCTTTAAGATTAGCTCATGGCCACTGCTAGTTGATGGGCTTGCATTCAGGGTCAGAAAGGGTTGGGTCATTGGATACTTCTGAAACAGTATTGTTTCTGCATGGGTAGGATCAATTTCAGGAGGCGGGGGATATAAAAATTAATTGAATGAATAAATGATTAAAATAATAAAATTATAATCAAAATTCTAGCAACACAAAAATCCTTCTTCTGTTAGCCCATTTTTAACCCCAGAACTTCGGTGCCACTAACCATTGGATCTTGTGTATTTTCCTCAATGGCTGAAGTGGGTGCTAGAAAGAATATAACATAAAAGCTGACTAGCACAACCTGAGGATCACAACCAGACACAGTAAAGACATCTGCCCTTGCATTTTGCTACTCTGCTACTGAATACACATGCCCAGTGTGGAACACATTGCACCCCCTTAAAATAATTGATGTGGCTCTTAATGAGACATGCTGCATTATCATAGGATGTCTACACCCCACACCCCTGGAGAAATATTGTTTAGCTGGTATTGTATCACCTGACATCCACAGGGAAGTAGCAGCCAATAATAAAAGGAGCAAGGCAGTGGTCTTGGGGCTCCTGTGTTGCAGTGGCTTTACTCCTTCCTGGAGGATCGCACCCAGCTGGTGAAGATAGGGGATACCTTCTCAGACCCCTGGCTATTGGCCAATGTTGTCCCACAAGGTTCTATTCTATTTCTCATGCTCTTTAACATCTACATGAAACTGCTGGGTGAAGTTATCCGGAGTTTTGTAGTTTGGTGCCATCGCTACGTAGATGACACTCAGTTCTATCACTCTTTCCCACCAAATTCCAAGGAAGCCTCTTGAATCTTGGACCAGTGCATGGCAGCAGTGATGGACTGGATGAGAGCTAACAAACTGAAGTTTAATTCAGACAAGACAGAAGACCTCCTGGTCAGTCGCAATGTAGATTGGGGTATAGGGTGGCAATTGTGCTCAATGAGGTAACACTCCTCACAAGGACACAGGTCTGCAGTCTGGGGATCCTCCTGGACTCAGTGCTGACACTTGATGCCCAGGTGTTGGCAGTAGCCAGCAGGGCCTTCACACAGTTAAAACTTGTGTGCCAGCTGCAACCGTACCCCGAGAAGCCTTACTTGGCCATGATGGTCCATGCCCTAGTTATATCTAGGCTGGATTACTGCAACACACTTTACTGCTTTTGAAGATGGCATGGAAACTGCAATAGATACAGAGAAGGGAGAGGGCCTTCTCTGTAGTGGTTCCCCCGACTCTGGAATGTGCTCCCCAAGGATATCAGACAAGACCCCACTCTGGCAGTCTTTAGGAGGAGCCTGAAGACATGGCTATTCCAATGTGCCTTCCCAGAATAAGTAAATGATGCCCTGCCATGATCATTTTCTGCAAGATCCTCAGAAACACTTTAATAATCTGTTGTGTGTCTGCCCATATTGCCCTCCCTGCTATATGCAAACTACCTCTGTCGGCACCCAGTGCTTATTTATTTTAAAATTTTAACAGTCACATGTGGCCCACCTGAAATCGTTTTAAATTGTCTGTTACTGCTTGTGTTTGAGTTTTATTGATTGTATTATTTTTATAATTTGCTATTGCTTCTTATTGTGTGTTATTGGGCTTGGCCCCATGTAAACCGCCCCGAGTCCCCTTGGAGAGATGGGTGCAGGGTAGAAATGAAGTTAATAAATAAATAAATACTAACTGGAGCCTAACTATAAGGAATGGACAATGTCCCTATTAAAGCAGTTCCACTGGCTAATTTTAATTCAGTGCAGGTTATCCTCTAAAAAGCTCTAAATAGTTCAAGTCCTGCCTATCTTCACGACTGCATTTTCCCCCAAGAACCGGCATGGATCCTAAGATCTGCTGGGGAGGCCCTCTTCTCACTTCCATCACTATCACAAACACGGTTGGTGGGGATGAGAGAAAGGGCCTTCTCGGTGGTGGTTCCCCGGCTCTGGCACTCTTTTCCCAGGGAGATTAGGCTAGCCCCTACTCTGTCTATCTTCCACAGGGACCTCAGAACCTGGATGTTCCAGTGTACATTTGATGATCGTTAGTCCCTTGTTCATGAACACCCAGTCCTAATTGACAGGAAGATTGTACTCAGCACTTTACCCTCAGCCCTGGCCCTATAGTTTGTTTTTTTGGACAAGCTCATGCCCAGCCCTCACTAATTCTGATTATACCCATTGTATTTCTGGTCACTGTTGTCGAGGTTCACTTCTTATACATTTTAATGATGTTTTATACCATGCTGTTTCTAATTGTTTAATTGGAATGTGATATGTTATAATGTTTTTAACTATGTTTTAGTTGGTAAATTTTGTTGTTGTCCCTGGGCTTGGTCCCATATGTAAGCCTCCCTGAGTCCCTTCAAGGAGATGCTCATGGGGTATTATTATTATTATTATTGTCACACAGAAGACTGAGTGACTTGGAAGGTGCTGAACAGACTGTGCTCTGGCACCATGACATGCAGAGCCAATCTTAAGAAATGGGGCTACAAAATGGAGTTACAACATGTGGGTGTGAAGAAAAGCAAACCACAGGCCACTTACTACAATGCAGTCTGAACCCTGCCACATGTACAATGGAGGACCTTCTTAACAGCAACATCAAAGACACTCTAAGTGGCCAGCTTCTGCTCAAAGGAAATTTAGTATAATGCCAAGTTTTTTAAACTTTGTGGGGTTTTTTAATACATTACTAGCTTGGGGACCCGGCGGTGCCCGGGTCATTTGAGAAGTGCAGCAGGATGTAGAGAGGGTCATGGGGGCTCTGTGTGCCAAGTGTGGTCTTGATCCATCATTATTGGGAGTTGCAGTGGTATCATGAAATTACTGAAGGTAGTGCAAGTCCCATCATCTCTGGTTCACCCTCCCCCAAAGTGTAGTAGGATGTAGATTGGGTCATGGGGGCTCTGTGTGCTAAGTTTGGTCTGTATTGTTGAATGGATGAGGGTTGCATTGTTTGTAGGAAGTGAGTGAAGGTACTTCAAGTCCCATCATCCGTGGTCCGTCTCACAGAAAACTGCAACAGGATGTAGAGTGGGTCATGAGGGCTCTGTGTGGCAGGTTTGGTGATGATCAGTCATTGGATTAGGTTTGTAGCAGTCTTGGAAACTGAGGGAAGGTACTGCAAGACCCACCATCCATGTTCTGGCCCCCTCCAAACTTCAGTAGGATGTGGAGTGGGTCACTGGGGCTCTGTGTGCCAAGTGTGGTCTTTATCAGTGTTTGTTGGGGGCCACAGTGGTCTGTGGGAGCAGAGGGGTGTGAAAGTACTACAAATCCCATCATCCATTGTCAGTTCTCCCCCAAACCTCACCGGGACATGAAGGCAGTCATGGGGGTTATGTATGCCAAGTTTGGTCTCGATCAGTGATTGGATGAGGGTTGCAGCGGACTTGGGAAGTGGTACTTCACGTCCCATCATCCATGGTCCACCCTCCTCCGAACTGCACCAGGACGTAGAGTGGGTCATGGGGGCTGTGTGTGCTAAGTGTGGTCTATATTGGTCCTTTTTGGTGGCCTCAGTGGTCTGTGGGAACCAAAGTGTTGGAAAGTACTACAAATCCCATAATCCGTGGGTCATGTACCCCAACCCGCACCAGGACGTAAAGGGGGTTAGGAGGGTTATGTGTACCAAGTTTGGTGCAGGTCCATCACCCGCGCTGGTCGTTGTGGCCTGTGAAAGTGGCTGCCACATATCCGCCCTTCCGCCCTCCTCACACATACATACATACAAACATTCCGCTTTATAAAGGTATGCAGATAACTGTATTCTCAATTCACTTCTGACATGATAAAGAAATGACTGATGTAATGCAATGAATGTAAACATGGTGACAGAAATAAAAAGAGATGTGAGAAGTGATTGTTGGAAGAAAAGAAGCATTGGACCTCTTCCCTCCCTTGCTTCAGCCCTGGGCTCCTAGCCAAATATCAATTGTGCCAACTGAACACTAGTGAATGTGACCTTAAATATCAAGGACAAGAACTAGTACAGTACTATAGAGAGTTATCAAAATTCAAATGCTTCACTCTTCACAGACTTTTCTTTTTAGAGGCATCATAACAGAGGTAGCCATGGAGACACCTAGAGATAGCTGGACCTCTTGTTCTGTGCTGTTTCTTTTACAATGACAGCTTAGTCAGATGGCTTCTCTAGAAAGCCTCATTGAAGAAAATCCTTCATAGGAAAACCGCACATGATTGGCTAATCCAGGGAGCCTTGCTGAACCAACCACTCATTCCTTACATTTGCTACAATGAATGTATAATGCTGTCAATTTTTTTTAAAATGCTGGCCTAAATCCTGACTAAAACGGAACAACTCAATCAATTTAATTTATCAATGTGTTGATTCACCATTCAGTCAGTGACAGAGTGCCTTTATTTGTCATGTAACTCCCTAATATATCAGCACTGCATGAGTGCTTTTGGAAAGACTCAGCACACCTGAAGCTCAGTTGAATCTGCTCCAGCCCTTTTCAATGACTATTAGGGACTCTTCCAGGCAGGCCCTATAGCCCAAGATCTGATCTCAGGTTTTCTGTTTATCCCAGATTATCTGGCAGTGTGGACTCATATAATCCTGTTTAAAGCAGAAAACCTGAAATTGGATCCTGGGATATAGGGCCTGTCTGGAAGAGCCCTTAGATAGGATTTAAAATATTAAGGTTCTTAAGATCAATTCAGTGGATGCTGTGGTTTTAAACCTTGAATTTGTTTTAATGATTTTAACTGGGATTTTATTTTTTTATATTTTATCCTGTTGTAATGTTTGTATATTAGTATATTTTAAATGGTTTTGTTGATGCTTTTATATTAAGCTGCTTTTAGTCCCCTTTGGGGGAGATAAAGTAGGGTATAAATAAATATAAGAAGAATAAGGATACATTTCTGTTCAGGTAGTGCCAATTTTTTATATTGTCAGATATTTACTACATTTTCTCATGGAATAGTATCATCATGCTTTCGTGAGTTTTGGATGGTGCTAATTTAGTATAAATTTCAGGAACTGTAATTGCTTTTGCAAGACAGAGGTCATTGAAACTTCTTTGGAGAAGTGCCCGATAGCAGTGGAGATTCCCCAGATGACTGCCTAGCATACAGAATATTGTTCATATGAAAAATAGCAATAATTTTAACCTGCAAAGTGGTTATTTATACTGTTTAATATTCTGTTCAATACACTATAGAATGAATGTTACAAGTGAATGAGTAGAGGTCAGTCTTGCAGCAGCAGGCACTGACCTTTGTGCATTCATTAGAGACTCATGCATGTACAGCTCTATGTGTGGAGGACTCTCGTCAACCATTCCAATGAACACACACAGGACAGATAATCTAGTCTCTGCAGCTCCAGAGAATAAAGCATGAACCAACTGATTCAAATAACAAGAAAAAGTATTTCATCTAAACATCAGAGGAAAACTTCTTGACTATGAGAGTTGCTCAAGTGTAGAATAGACAGCCTCAGATTTCTTCAACACTGCCATAGAAAATCCAGATTATATCCTTTGAAATGTATTATATGGCAGTGTAGGATGGGGCTCAGAGGGCAAAGAAATCTTTCTTTGGAGGTTTTAAGAAGTTGGATAACTGACTACCTCTTAGGAGTACTTTCCTTGGGTATTCCTGCATGCCAAGGCCATTGCACTTGTTGTGCCCCATAAAAAGCCTCTCTGTTTATCCCTAGTTAAGCATTTTTAGTTAAGAGGGATTAATATTTTATGTACACTTTCTGGGGGCATTCGAAGCCGCCATTGCCATGGAAGAGTTTTCCTTCCCTAATTTTTCTAATATTTGATAGCTTTAGTATATTCAGAAATAGAAGTTTTGTCTCTTTTGTAGTAAATCTATACTTTATTGTGCATTCTCTTATTTCAATTTAAGAATCTTCTCAGAGGTGGAGCCTCAGGCAAGGCACTTTTTGTTCTTTATTTATTTATTTATTTAGATTTCTATATTGCCACTCCCCAAAGGCTCGGAGTGGTTTACAAGCAGAATAATAATACGATTTGTGATTAAATAATAAAATCAAAGTTAAGAACAATTTATACCATCTTAGCCTAGCTCAAAGGCCTGCTGGAATAAATGTGTTTTACATGTCATCCGAAAGGTTGGTTGGTCCAGGAATGCCTGGGCTTTGGCAGGTAGCACATTCCAAAGCGTAGGAGCCACAATCGAAAAGGCTCTGCGCCTAGTGGCAGTTAGATGATAGATCTTAAAATTCGGAATGTCCAGCAAGTTCAGATCTTCAGAACGAAGTGATCTCTGGGTTCTGTAGGGGGCAAGACGGTCCCTCAAATACACTGGCCCTGGACCAAACAAGGCCTTGAAGGTAAGTAACTGTCAGTTGCACCCAGAGAAAGTTACATAAACAATGAACTGTCTGGCTACAACTGGCATCTGATAAGAAACCATCTGTAAAGGACAAACCATCTGTAAAGGGGGAGGAAAAGAAGGGGGAAAGAAGGTAAAGAGAGAGAAAACCCAGAAAGTTGACAAAATAGCATGTCCAGTTGGAGCTGTATTCAAGTCCAGTCAGAACTGGCTTTAATGCGCGCAACGCACGTTAGTTCCCAGGTGGCGAGGAGGAATGAAGGGGATGCCCTCCACTCCTCCTCACCACCTGGGAACTAAGTGTGTTAGCTTTAACACTTGGAATCCCATGCCTTACCACTGGATCTGAACGGGGCATTCTCAGGCGAAGGAAGGAAAAGCCAGGGAAGGGAAAATCCTTTCTGAAAATGGCGATTTCTTTACGAGAAATTGCAGCAGTGCCTTCAAATTTGGTAAATCACTTCCGGGGTGCTTGCAGCACATTTAAAACATTTCTAAAGTAAGTTTAAAACAAATTTAAAATGAATTTCGTAGAGATACAACGAACCTAACCAGGCCTAATAGTCCCAGTCTTGTTGTGATTGAGCACAGCAACTGGATTTAGAATTGTCCTTTAAATTCATCCTATTTAAAAGGAAAAGGGAGATAATGGGAAGAAAGTAAGCAGGCAGGCACTTGCAGGAAGCTTTGCAGAGAACATTTAGCCCAAAGTGAAGTCCTGGAGCTGCATGCAACCTTTAAAGCTATTCCTTTAGCTCCCAAACATTTCAATTCCTTTTCTGTTTCCTCCCTTTAGTATCTTTCTGCTTTCTAGGAGCATCCAGATGCAGTCAGGGACTTGAAAATGTCACAAATCTCCTTTGCACCTGTTTAACATCCAGAAAAGCTCACAATCTTTGGATCTTTTAAACTAGAGCTGGCTGGGCACTTTTCATGTGTGCCATAGTTTTGCATTACACATAGTAGAAGATTGGACTAGAAGATCTTTGTGGTCAACGTTTTAAAAGCATAGGTTCACTTTGCTACTGATCTAGGCTGAAGTTTCTCTTCTACTTTCTGCATTGTTGGCATTTCATACTCTGTTGTATTCAATCTTCCATCTATTTACAAGTCAGAATAGCATTTAACACGAACAAAATGAAACTGCACCAGATCTGTACTAGCAAAACATATGGGGCATTGTATTAAATGCCTTGTATGTTCTAGACAATGGGTGAACATACACCAAGTAGGTGGGTGAGGAAATTAATTCTTTTGTATTTGATTCCTGTCTTAGTTTTCTATGAATAATGGAATCAATGGCTTTCCTGCAAATGGGACTAAAATAAGATAAACAAAAAAAAGAAAAGAAAACAAGTCCAGAGAGTCATATATTTTCTTCCTATTTCAACTTGCTAGTAAGAGGATTTAATTTGTTATTATCTGATTTTTTTTTAAAAAAAAACATCTAACCCTTTCCAAATTTGTCCCAGTTTTTCTATTATCTTTGAACTTGGCATGTTTATCCTGCACAGAACATATTCAGAGGCATAGTGCCATTATGATTGACTACTAATCATTATTCCCAGTGAATGTGTCTAAACCCTTTTCAAATCTGAGACAATGGCCATATCCACCATTTTTGGGCTAGAAAATTCCATACTTTAATAATTGTATTAATAAGTCCTTCATTTTGTTGTTTATGAATCTCAGACCATTCTGTCTCTCTGGATGACTAGAATTCCAGTTTCATGATAGATTTAGGAAAAAGAAACTATTTCTATCAATTGTCACCATAGCATCTAACTATTAAAAATGGGAGAAGAGATCTTATATAAAGACATTTGTTCTCTCCTTTTATCTATGTATGCTTCAACAGTGTGGAAACGTCAGTCCTCTCACACACTGTTTATATTTCATTCTTTGGTACAAAAAATGTTAAGTATATCACCCTCTTTCAAAATGGCCACTGGAAATCATGTTTTGATTAATAAAGGATAAAGATCTTAACATGGTATCATCAGTAAGTCTAAATTCTACTCTAAATTCCCAAATACCCCCAGAAAAAGAAAGGACTTTAGGACTAATACTTCATTTCTATTTCTTATTAGGCCAAAGGGAAATAAAATACATCTCATCCAAACTTTACTCTCCACTGCTAACTTCCTATAGCTGTTTTTTTTAATTTTCAGAAATGCAATCTGTCAAACACGTTGAATCGGTATCATCGTTATGGCTGGTTAAAAATGGCTTGGACAGATTAGAAAATGTTAGCAATTTCTTGAAGACTTTAAAGGACTTGGAGAATCTAGCAGTTCTGGGGAGAAATTGCCTGAGGGTCACTATTATGCTTTAAAAAAAAAGATTGAGAACACATTCTAAATGAAGAAATGAAGACCAAGAAGTTGTT
This sequence comes from Anolis apletophallus, assembly GCA_030556195.1. Classification (NCBI taxonomy): domain Eukaryota; kingdom Metazoa; phylum Chordata; class Lepidosauria; order Squamata; family Anolidae; genus Anolis; species Anolis apletophallus. The sequence continues at coordinate 92,545,851 of JARBWK010000012.1, read as the reverse complement.
TGGTCGTCTAGTCCTCCCCTCCCCCCTTAGGTTGAGGAACAAAGGCTGTCATCTTTCTCTAAAAGAAATACAACAAATGGTCTCCAGAAGTGTCAAATCATATTTTGAGCGTTCATCTTTCTTTTAACATAAAGATTAAAATTCCCTGATGAATTAGCAGCATCCTAATAGATTCTTTGACCTTACATTTGCAGTTATACCCTCCTCTGCCAGGATGACCCCCAAGGATTACTATTTCTGTATCTTCACAGAAAATGTGCTGCTATTTTAAGCTTTTCTTTAAAAGGCAGTGAAGATGCAAAGTTTGACACTTTCCTGTATTAATTTAGAAAGATGGCACTTATAGAAGATAGAAGTCCTTTTGTTAGCAATCACTTGAGGTAAATCTGTCACTTCTCAGGTTGTACATGAAATTACTCTTTCTATCCAGAATTTTAGTTCTTGCTCTTGTTCCATTTTTGAAAAGATATTTGATATTTATACGTTCTTGTATTTTCTGAGGAAGGAGCTAGGAAATCTACCTCAGCGTATTATTTGCCAAAGAAAGCCCTATGAAATTCATGGGGTTGCCATAAGTTAACAGCTAACTTGAAGGCATGTACACTAGGGCTGTGCAAATATTTGTTTGGACTCAAACTGATTCGGAAAATTGAATGATTTGGTTGCTAAATCCCCCAAAACAGGATGGGTCAGGAGGAAATGAAAGGCTGGATAAAACAAATCAATAGGAGCTGGTTCTTTCAGCTACTGGAGATTATGGGGTTAACTGCACAGTTCCTGAGCAAGAGGTCTGTCACAGGGGCTCCTTCTTTTCTTCCTTCTCCCTGACAGCATCTTTCATATTTTCTGGAAAACTTCCCTATGCCCCACCTCTAGAGAGGGCCATGCTAGGAACTCGCTTTCCCAGCAACACTTGCCTGAGGTGGGCATTTAAAACCCTCTGAGCTCCTCCTGGTGCATGATAGGAGTTGAAGTTTTTCTCTCTGTGTTTCACAGCGAATAAACGACCAGGTTGTGTCCATGTTCTGATTGGCTGAGAATGGACACAACCGGCAACTACAATTCCCAGAACTCTCTCTGGTAGTTTGTCTTATTTGTAATAATTTTGAGGTAAAAAATTAAAACAATTTCAAAAAATCATTAGATTAGTGAATTGCTATGAAACTTGGCTGGCCTGCACTCATTAATGTGGTCTACAACTGATGTAAGTTTCATGCAGATAGGCCTAAAAATAACTGAGAAATAAGCCTCTAAATTTCTCTATTTTAGCCAGTGGACCGAATCTTTCCAGAATGAAAATGGCAAACACCCCCCCCCCCCCACTTTGACAATTTTCCAATAAACAGAATGAGGGTTTATCTGAAAACAGGACTGGAAAACAGCATGGGTTTGTGAGAAATAACACTTTCCTAATGTATACACACATATCTTATTTCTACTAGGCATGTAGTTTTAAAAGTAATTGATATTGCATAATGAGGTGGAGGTAAAGGGACTAGCATAGCTTTTGCTGAATTTCCCCTGGGATCAAATAGGCATGAATGTGTATAACAAGCAGGTTTTGCCCTATATGCCAATAAAGCACGGCTTGGCAATAACCCAGTCTTGGGCTCCACATACACTCGTCATCTTTGGTAGATAACTTAATGTGCTTCTTCCCCCACACATCTTTACATTCTTTAAAATACCCCCTTTACTTCAATGTTTTCTCTTATCTACCTTTTTTCCAGCTCCAGGAAAGGATTATTTCCAAAACAAAAGTAGAAGTCACGTATGAGCTTAAAAAAATGGCAGATGTATCAAAACATGGCAGAACTGCCATAAATATGAGAGCATTTTCGATAAAACACACATAAGTTTGGGAATGAGTAGTGGGGCTAAAGTTACTTTGTTTCTCCTGTTTATACTAATCAAGATCCTCTAAAACAGGGGTGTCATTGGGGATTGCCTGTGTGGATGCCTTTAAAGGGCCATTGAATCAATGGGCTGAAAAAACATGGATACAGAAGGAAAAATATATAGATTTGGTTTAATGAGTGCATCACATTGAGAGGGGAAATCATGGGAAATCATCCCTTTAAGAGTAGAGAAGCACCCCTCTTATATCATCAGCAGTCTGGTTTCGAATTTTGCCTCCCCATCACACTCACACATGGAAACATAAAAGCTGGCAATACATTCATCTTACATTTATCATATTATCAATATAACTTTTTTGTTTTTAATCAGGAGAAAAAGTAATATTCCTAAACCAAGAGATCCCTTGCCCTGCCCAAAGCGCCTTACATTAAAGGCAACTGACAACTGTTTAAAACCACTTCTTTCCAAGGAAAACTAATTGTTCTGCCCCAAACTCCATAGCATAAAAGAGACAGAGATTTGGGTTAAACCAATTCATTTCCATGGGATCCTATTGTTCTGCATCAAACCCCATGGGATACAAGTGGCAGTGATCAAAGTTAAAACCATTGCTTTCCATGGGATCCTATCGTTCTGCATCAAACCTCATAGGATACAAGAGATTGCTGACACAGTGATTGCAATGGGCAATGAAACAAGATGGGGGGCAGGTTGTATTATTATTATTACTATTATTATTATGTTACCATCCCACCTGTTTTTCAGTTGTAAAGATGTGAGTAATGTGACTGGCTCATGTTCAGAGGTCTCTTTTTTCACGACATTTCTGCCTCTTTTCAACCCTGGAGCATGTGATCTGCTCCATGTTTGAAAAGAGGCAGAAAAGTCCTTCCAGGGGGAAATTTCTCAATCTTACGGGGTCGATTGCCATAGTTCCCCCCTTTCAGCACACTTCTGCTCTTTTCAACCATGGAGGGCTATGCATGACATCCAAAAGTAGATTAACATGTGATGAGCTCAGTGCCTCCCCATGTTTGAAAAGAGGCTGAAGTGTCCTATGAATGGGAAATTTCTCAATGTGATAGATGTAGATGTAAATGTAGATGTAAATATAGATATAGATACAGATATTGGTTGGTTCTCTTAAGTTTTTACCCAGTTTGAGTCCCCAAATGTTATTCCTGAGAGCATAATAGGAATTGCAACACAAGAGCACTAGTGGCTGTGGGGTTGGGAAAAGGTTAAATGACATTTTAAAGTCAGGCATCATATACACAATATACTACATTTCCCAATATCCTGACTCAACAGAACAAATTGTAGACTTCTAGAAGTTACTATATCACAACTCATAACTCCCATCAACCCAGTCATTATGTCTAATCATGTGGAATACAGGAGTTGTAGTACAACATTTAGAGGGCCACATAAAATGACATAGTGGACTGATTTCAGCCTGCAGTCCTAGTATTTGACACATGTCTTCAAAAATATGAGTGGAATACATCTCTGCCACTCATTAATTTGATAGCTTGGAGTTTGCAGTCTGATCTGATCTGGCCAGTTATGGCCATAACCCCACAGCTGTTGTTGTGTTGGAGACATTCAGAAGGAGGTACCAAGTCTTTATATTGAAAATATGTACATATGCAAATACATACATACATACATACACATGTGTATGTACATTTAGCCAGGATGTTGTGTTAGTGTATGCTACAAACAAAAACCCATTCTCTATTTCTTGTTAGGGATAGGTGCCCATTTATAGCTACATCAGATGGGCTGTTACTTAAACATATGTTCTAGCAGTTTGTCCTGAGTTGTCCTGTTGCAGTTATCTTCAAAGGTTTAGGGAGCTTTCCATGGTTAAAAAGGAATGGAATCAGACCCTTTTCCAATGAAATTATGGAAGCCTCAGTAATTGAACTACTGTCTGTGCCAATTCACATAAAAGCTTGAGATCACTTACTATATGTGATCTTTTAAAGTTGTGTCCCTCAACTCAATGCCCTCAAGATATTTTAGATTTAATTCAAATCTTCTTTGACTGTCAGCAGTGTTGGGTAGGACTTAGAGGAGCTGTTACTGTAATACACAGAGGAGAAAACTATATTAAAGTGATTGAGACACTTTAAGTTCTCTAATGAGTGTAATACAGAATTCTATCTCATGCTTGGTCACTGACTATGCAAGATCAGAGCACTTCCACTGCAATAAAGGAAACTGGACATTTATATGCAGGGTTTGGGGGGGGGGGGTTGCACAAGATTCTTCTTCAGCTCCTCCTGTGTTTGCTATGTAATATACATGTGTAAACTTGTATGTGATTGTCGTATTTTTCATTGGACCATCAACCCATTCTTCCCTGCACTTTAGGTCACTGTACAAGCCCATCTCCAAATAAAACTGTTTTCTCCTCAAAATCTGACCTCTCTTCTTTAAATAAGTAAATAGATTCAAATTCATTTCAATTTTGGTTTGTGTGGGAAAATTTCATTTAATACATATAAGTTGTTGTAGATGCTAAGGCAAATTAGTGTGGCAGGAGGGACCGTTCTTTCCCTATCCCACCTTGCTACCAATAATTATTATGTAGCGGATCACACCCAAACAGACTGGGCAATGTATGACAACAAGGAGAGTAATTAGGAGGTATAGGTAGTGTAGCTGTGGATGAGCAAATTAATTATTTGTTTATGTATGTTTGAGTGAGTGAGGTTTGTAATGTTGGTGTGAGGTTTGACTTTTTTACCCTAAGGCACTTTAAAATGGGTACACCAATACCATAAACCAAATCTTTTCTTCCAGATCTTCAGCTGTCCTCCTCTGAGGTAAGCCTTCTCCTAAATAACTGGACACAAGTCTTTATTATAATAAACTGAACAAAGAAATATTTATTCAATGATTCTCAGGCATAAAAAGCTTAATGGTTACTCAGTATTTCTTAGATGTTGTTACAACTGATTTCTGTTATCACAGACACTTGAAACAGTTTCCAATATAACTCACAGAATGGTTTATCCTTTTACCAGACTGGCTTAAACTTATTTAACTTCAAAATATTATTCATTTTCAGTCTCCTGGCTGACATTTAAAACACTGGCTTGCCTTTTACTCCCTTCAGCTATCCCACCGAAGTTACAGAGTTTTACTGGGTTTCCTTTCCCCCTTAGCTCAACAGCTATTTACTAATTCAAACAGGTACACAAAAAACCAGGCTGACAACTTAAATCCCTTGATCCAGCTCTAAACTAGCCAGAACCAACCTTCTCTCTGGCTCTCCAGCCAAAGACTGATTTTTAAAATGTTTGCGCCACTCCAGTTGACAGCTAGCTCCACCTCCTTTGGCTCCTGCTCTGGATGGATACATTTCTATTGCAAACTATGTTGCAACGCAGCCAACAAGCAGCTACAGTATAAACTGGCCTGCTTGCCATATATATTCCTTTTAATAAACATTTATAAAAACTCATAATATAATTAAACAATTAGCTACAGTTGCTTTCAAAACATAAAATAACATTTGTGTGATTTTCTGCAAAGAAATATTATTTTTTTCTGCAGATAACAAGTTTTCTGTACAGTAAAAAAAAACCCATGTGTATTTTTCACATGAGAAAAATCCCATACTACAAATAATCTCCAAACAACTACATTTTGCAAAGAGTAAAAAACAAGTTAGGTGATTTATTTTTGACTACACGAATAAAATTTATGAAGAGATCTTACAGGAAAAGAAACAAGCACCAGGATTATGGTTCCTTCCAAAGATTATTTAGAGTTCGTGTTGTTGCAGGTAAAAGGGCGAACCACTAGAGGTCAGCCATCTCTGAAGAAGGAGCAAGACCAAAAGGGGTGCCCTTTTGTTTTATTTTTTAAAAGATCCTTTAAAAAAATATGGCAAGCATCTGGATGATGTGCTTTTGTACTAACTCAGTTCTATGCGAAATTTTGTCTCACCCGTTCATCATTTATGGCATCTTAGAACAGGTATATAAATTTAGCTGCCCTGGTTTTGCTTTATTTTGGTTATCATTACCTTTTTATTTGTTTTTCTAAGCCAACGTGTTATTTGGGGCAAATCAGGAAAACAACATACCTATTTTTGGTAAGTGAATCATGCTTTAATGAAAAATGACAAGTTTCTAATATAGGTCTCGTCTTCCCCCAGTGTATAGCAAATATGGAACTCAAATTGTAAAGATATTTCTCTCCTGATTCTAGCCTATCTGTACCTTCATGGGATCAAATAATCATAGAGTTGGAAGAGATCCCAATGGTCATTCCATCCAACCCCATTCTGCTATGCAGTACTATATAATTAAAGCAATCCTGACAGATGGCCATCGAGCCACTTTTTAATAACATTCAGAGGAGGATATTCTGTTGAACAATTCTTACCATCAAGAAAACTTCCCTGTAGTTTGAATCTGTTTTTCTGTGTCTTAGTCTCTGGAGCAACAAAATACATTTTTCCCCATCCTCAATTCTTTCAGATATGCAGATATGGTTATCAGGTCACCCCGTAATCTTCTCTTCTTCAGGCTAAATGTACCCAAGTAAGTCATTCCTCATAGGGATTGGTTTCCAGAACTTTGACTATTGCAGTGACTGTCCTATAGACATGTTCCAAGTTTTCTATATCCTTCTTGAATTGTGATGCTCAGAATTGAACATTATATTCCATGTGAGGTCTAACCAAAGCGGAATATATGCTCTTCTCCAAGCATAACTGTCCCAATACATTGATTGAGAAGTGGCAGTTTGGGAAATTTTCCAATGTGTTGAATATATTTTGGAAATAGAGGCCGAAACCTTGGATAGCTCCCTTAAGGATCAGTCTCAAAGCCACCAGCTGTTACATCTTCACATATTCCAGTGTGAATGATCAGAACAATGTGTGCATTAGTACTTAACTAAGCAGCAGATTTCACACTTCTCCAGATGTTGACTCTGTTCTTGGTGGTTTCAAAGATTCAAAATACACATTTAACACTGAATTATAAAAACACACTTTGTAATGTGTATTTTAGGAGACAACATATATTTAAATAATATTGTGAGAGGAAAATATACATTTTAATATGTATTTGAACAAACTTGAGCAATTTTAAGAAGGAAATAAGTTTTATAAATGAAATGGAAATAGAGGTAAGAGATATATGAAAGCTAGATGAGCTGAAAACATACATATCCATCTATCTCTGGTGACAGTAAATATTTTCTTCAATACTGAAGTTTAAAATGTGGGACTGGTATTTTCAATTTGGTAAAGCCAGGGCACATTTTGATGCCTGAAGCAGAACAGCAAAGAGCTTCAAAAGTCAAGGTTTACAGCACTCTAGCCATATTATTTGGGCAACTGAGCCAGAAGATGCACAAAATCTTTCCCTTCAGGGCATTGCAAATAACAGATGGCATCCTGTTGTTGAATTAAAATTCACTTAATTAGAGTTACACCATTGCAACTTCCTTTTATGGTCATTGTGGAAGATGGAATTCTATACTCCCCCCCCCCCTCTTTTCTGGGAAAAACTTTACTTTTGAGCAGCACTGTCATTGCCATGTTGTTAGATACCAAGAGAAAAAATAGGAATTCTTGTAGTGATTTTCTTGTAGATAAATGTTCTTCAAGAATACCATTTGAACCTATCTCTCACAGTCCAACCCAATGGAAGTTCTTGATAATACCTGTTGCAATATATACAGTGACAGGAAAATAGTTGGAAGTGTCTCCACTCTTCCCTTGCTTTCTGATGGCAGCCTTACTCTACCTAACGGTAATGCCAACAACAATGCAGTATATTTTACAGCAACAGAATACCCCAATGTTTCTCTCCCTCCATCATCGCCAAAGCCACACAAATTCAAACTGAATGGAACTGAAACCTTTGCGTCACCTGCCCTTCAGCAAGTCTTACAAAATTGTCACCACTCAGCACCAAATTTGCTTTTGTGTCCTTTGTGAGTGCTTTGTAGGGATTCCTGACTGAAAGCCTTTGATAGTGCAATTCTGAACATTTAATAAGAAAATACTTTCCCTAGACCTAGCAGACAAAGCTTGAAAATCCTGCCATCGATCATTCAGCAGTGCCCTCTGTCAGCGTCTGCAACCTGTAAATTCTGTTGCTGTGTGTTAAGTCCTCTTGTGACTGGCATGATAAAGGAGCTATTGCCACTTCTGAAAAAAAATGCATCTAACATAGAGCATGGGATTAAATGTGCTGCCTTTAAATTGTGCATTTGATTTCTTATTACAATTTCATGCATACACACAGCAAATGGAAAGGGGAAGTACAGCAAGTTTATGGTTTAGCATAGGGTGAAGTGGAGGAAGGATTATATGGACTATCCTGATGTTGTTGAGCTGCATCTCCCCAAAGCCCTATCCCACACAACCAATAGTGAGGAATACCAGGAGCTGTAGTCCAAGAACATATCACATTTGCATGCAGAGGACCACAACCATCCTATTCTTGTCATCTTCATGTATAGCTATGGAGTACTGCAGTCTAAAACTAGAATATACCTTTCAGGAAGCATAGATCAGTGGTTTCCAAGTTCACAATCTTCTTAGGGTGTTATGCTAACGTAACTTCTGATTCTTTGTTGTATACACTGTTCAAACACTTGTGTCAGGTATCCAATGCCATATTCCCCCATTCTTCATTTCATCATTCACTTACAGTGAATGACATGCCTTCACAATTTTGCACTTCATCCTATGATGAGAACATACAAGAGTATGGACAGTATTTAAGAAGCTACTAGGCTTACTGTTCACACCAGATGAGGTTTATTTTCTTTTTTTTTCATTTTCATTAAGAAAATGATTATGGGAAAACCAAAAAATGTCCAATTTTTCACCAGTGCCAGGCTTTGAATGCTTAATTCTTAAAGGCACAACTTTGAATCCCTGGTATGCAGTTCTGTCAATATTGCTACACAGTTAGAACAGTTTCTTGCCTCACATACTTTTTGTAATATTCTTTCTCTATCATACGTTTGTTTAATCCTGCTCACAACATCTGGCATTTTGAAATGGAAAAACTAATATTCTTTTATTTAGATTTTTCCTAATGTGTGTATTGTATATGCACTTATGCCTTTTATACAGGTGTTTATATGACATGTTTTGTACATTATTTCCCCCCTGTATGAGTTTAAATTATTTTGCTAGTTCTGACTATAATAGAATCATTGAATTGACTGAATGCATCTCTATGTTGATTCACTTTTCAGCAGTTGATTCAGTGGGGTATACATTAGCCGAGACTATCCAACAATACTCCAGCTACATATACATTTTCAATTGAGCATTAAACATTAGAAATGTGAAGGTTGAAAACTGTAACTTGCTTTCATTTCTCCTGATGGATTAGGCAATATAATTTGACAAGGTCACATTACATTGAGGACTAAATGTATTTCTACTATACTAGACTAGGGACTGTTTCACATGGCCTTTTTGGGTTGTGCCATTGTGGGGTAGCTCATGGCAACCCGTGTACCTCCCCTCCGTCCCCCATCACATGGTGAGAATGGGACAAAGTTTGTTGGCACCAAGTCTCTGTCCCCATCAGATGGGAGAAAGAGCAGCAGCATGTGTTGCCCCACTGCCCTTCCTCCCATCATATGGGGAAAAGGAGAGGAAAGTGTGAGCAACTCCATCGGAGCTACCCAAACTACACTTTCCTCTCTGTAGTAGAAGAGGAAGTACCTTTCAGCGCTTCCACCCCACTTTGGGAGGAATGTAAGCGGGGCCTGCCATACATTATGTGATGTCACATGGCAAACCCTGTCCTTGCTATGCAACAAAGTGACAAAATGGGGCAAAAATGTCCCATATGAAAAAGTGGTAGGAGAGAGCATTTGGGGTACAAACACAGATCAAAGAGAAAGAATTGTTAAGTCTCAAGCCAGTCTCCTCACTATTCCTAATCAGGTCAATTCTTACATATATGTATGGTGATATAAACATTTGCCACTTTCTGAGGGATGCTAGGCAATATCAACAGTGTAAGCCTTTGCAGTGCTGTTGTCAAAAAGACTGCATATCTTATTAGACTCATATTCTTTGTTCATTAAACTTAAAAATGGCCTGTTTGAATAAGTCTTCCTTCAGAAATGACATGAAGGCAGCTTGACATACATTTACCAAGTTCCCATTAGCAAAACTTCCCTGATTTCATTCCTGCTCATTAGAGACTGTCTGATGCGCTGTGGAAAACAGGAGAGGATTAACGAGTTAAGAGAACTGGAAAGAAATGGAAGGCAAAGAAAATTAATACACCACTCTAACTGGAACAGTCTAAGAAAAGTAGTTTAAATTGCATGTCCCTTGTCCATCCAGTCATTTGTTTTTAACTTCAGATGACATTTAGAATGGCTAAAGAAAACAAGAAGTGAAATTGGAAAGACAACACAAGAGCTCTGGTAGCAAATTCCAATTATTGTATTTAAAGCACCAACGTCAAGCCATGGGATATAGATAGAATCCAGACAATGCTCATACAGTTGTCTCTTTTGGCTTTAAGGAGAATATTTGTGAAGATGGCTTTAATAACAGAACTTGATTTTAACAAGTCAGTTTTGAGTCAAAGGGTAAAAGCATTTTCAAACTCGGGTCTTTTAACAATATTGCACACTTAAATGGTAGGCGGGGGAGACTTGCATATAGATTTGTATGGAAAAGATTGACCATCAGTATAAGAGGGGGGAAACCATTCTGGCTAGGGAGTTAAGCCACTAATCCAATTTGAAGTCAACCTGAATCAATGTGACACATCTAGGAGCAACATTTATGGCATTAAAGAACAATTCAGGCATACAATTCAATTCAATCCAATCACACACATACAGAAGTTGAAACTATGATTTCAGATGTGGTGATGAAGAGTAATCTCATAAGAATACTTTGAGTTATGAGCTATAGAGCATGCTGTCCATGCATATTTGAGAATGTCATGTAACACTCATGTAAAAGGTAAAGTTTAGGAGACTAATTTTCAGATTGGTCTCCTAAACAGGCACCAATCTTTCTTCTCTTGCAAGGCAAACATAAATGACTAGCAAGATATGATTGTGTTGAATCAGAGGTTGCATGTTTAGATGTTAACTTTTTAACATATTAGAAGAGGTTCTATTCTGAGATTAATCAGTTATGAGGACGGTCATGTGTCTTATATCTTAGCACACAAATATAAGATGAAAAGTATGATAGTAGGATAATCTAAAGATTGTTGGGGGTGGGGGAGTTCTGCTGTCTTCTGGGTTGAAAGGCATTAATTCTTTCTGATATAGTCTTTCAACAGAATAAAATTTTCTTATACATGATCATGGGAACAAAGGATAGTAAGACAGACCACTTCATCACATTAGCTAAATTCCACTGAGTTTACACTTAAGATCTGGTAACCCATCGAGTTCATCACATTAGTTTTTGTTAAAGTGTAGAGTACAGCATTATTTGAGTTTTTTTAATGTAAGGGGCAGCATTCTTTTCAAACATATAAGGAGAAGATGCGGAATGGATTTTTCTCAATAATGTTTGCCAAGTCTGTGTTAGCATTCTTTGCTCTCAAGTTTATGGTTGCCCAACTTATGGGAGGGAAAATTGTGGGAAGAGCCAAAATAACCTTGTTAGGACAATCTACACCATTACCTTTTGCTCACTGGGTTTTTACTTTTCTAGAAAAAAATCTTTTAAAAATAGCCTTTCTGGATCCTTCCCTTCCCTTTTCTTCTCTTCCCTTCCTTCTGTGATATGTCTGTGCCTTGTGTTGCATGGGAAAGCTGAGAGAGAGAAATAAGGATGCTGATCAAGGCTTTCCTTCTGTTCCTCCACCTTCCTTGCAGCCAAGAGAGGGGGGCAAGAGAAGGATGGCTGCATCACAGCTTTTCCTCCCTCCCTCCACACCAAGAAAATGGGGAAGCCAGGAGAGAAAGATTATTATAGTTTCCCAAGATCCATACCCTTCTCTTGAAGACACGTAACAGCTGACATTTCAAAGAGATGAGGTCCCCCCCCCCCCACAATAAAGATAACGGAGGAGGCATTGTGGGTGGGGCCAACAGTCTGCAGTATGATGAGAACTGTACTGAAAGAATACTGAAAGAATACTAAGTAACACACATAGATTTAACAGTCTGATGAAGATAGAGAAATCATCCGTTTGATTTCAAAACTTAGTCAGACTGAGCTCTTCTCTACTAAGAACTTCTGAGCCGGCAGAATTAACCCAGTCTCTACCTGATTTTGATGGGGAATCTTTAGTTCAGTCTGCCACTGTTAGAAGCCTTGGGGTTGTGTTGGATTAATCGTTAACTATGGAGGCCCAGATCACTGCCATAAGTGGGCAGGCCTTCTTCCATCTCTGCCAAGCGAGGAAATTGGCATCCTATTTCCCGATAGAGGCACTGGCAACGGTGGTCCATGCAACGGTCACCATAAGGTTGGACTATTGCAATGCCTTGTATGCTGGCCTCCCGAAGTCAATGACCTGGACTTCGGGATGACCCAGAGGATCCAGAGTGTCCAAAATCCTTCTCCAGCTGCCAGTCTCGTATCGAGATCACCTATGAGGTCCCATATTACACCGATCTTACGGCATCTGCATTGGTTACCAATAGAACAGCGGATATCTCAGAAGATATTGATCCTGTCATTTTAAGCTCAAAATGGTCAAGGACCTTCATATCTTAGAGATCGCCTCATCCCTCCTCTCCACCAGCAGTCGCCTTGACCTGCTCAGGAAAATCTCCTATACATACCGGGCCCTAGGGAGGTGTGCCTGGAAGCTACAAGGCGCAGAGCTTTTTCGATCAATGCTCCAATTCTGTGGAACTCTTTGCCACCATATGTTAGAGCTATGTCGGAATTGCAATCCTTTGCACAAGCGCTCAAGACCTGGCTATTTGGCTACACATTTAATTTGTAATCAGATCTACTTGTCAATAGCCACTGTTTGGTTTAATGCTTTTATACTGTGTAATGCTATTTTAAATTGTAAGTCACTCGGAGCACTCTGGTGGAGAGCGACTAACCAAGAAATAAAGTGAATGAATGAATGTGATGAAGTGGAGAGACTGCTGTTAAAACTACTTGTCACTAATCTAAGCATGAATTCCCTACATTTGGATCTAACTGTATGATTTGTATGTTTGACCTTCTGAACATAGGCCATAATTTGGATTACTAAATACACAGTAATACTGTCGAAAGGTTACTAACAAAATGAGAGGAATATAACTATCAAAAATATCAAATATAATTCTAGATAATGTGCAAGTGTAAATACAATCAATAGAACACCGAAATCACAAAAGAAAGCAAGCTCATAAGCAGCATATATCACAGTCCAATAATATAAAGTACAAGGATATCATAGGAGCACACAGAGGATGGGAAAATGTGGAATGGAGTAATAGAAGAGTTCAATAAGGGGTGGCCAACAAAAGTCCTTAATAACAGTCCATACTATGAAGACAAAGCCAATACCCCAAGCAAGTGTGAAATTGCTGAACTTCTAGCTAAGATATATAACCTTTCTCTAAGATCAGGCACTGTACCCGAGGACTGGAGGGAGGCAAATGTAACACCGATCTTCAAGAAAGGATCCAGAGGTGATCCAGGAAATTATAGACCAGTCAGTCTAACCTCAGTTCCAGGCAAAGTGATGGAAACCATTATTAAAGAAAATATTACTAGGCACATAGAAGAACAGGCATTGCTGAAAGAAAATCAACATGGTTTCTGCAAAGGCAAATCATGTCTTACTAACTTGTTAGAATTCTTTGAGGGTGCAAATAAACACATAGATAAAGGGACCCAATTGATATTGTTTACCTTGACTTTCAAAGGCTTTTGACAAAGTCCTCACCAAAGGCTCCTAAATAAGCTTTTCAGCCATGGAATCAGAGGACAGGTCTTGTCCTGGATTGGAACCTGGCTAAACTGTAGGAAAAAAGGGTGGTAATAAACGGACATTTCTCTGGGTGGAAAGAGGTGAGAAGTGGCGTACCCCAAGGTTCAGTTTTGGGTCCATTACTTTTTAATTTATTCATTAATGATCTGGATGTAGGAGTGAATTCTGAGGTAGCAAAGTTTGCAGATGACACTAAACTGTTCAGGGTAGTTAAAAATGAAACTGATTGTAAAGAGCTCCAGAAAGATCTCTCGAAATTGAGTGAATGGGCAACAAAGTGGCAAATGCATTTTAACCTAAACAAGTGTAAAGTCATGCACATCGGGGCAAAGAACCCCAACTACACCTACCAATTGATGGGGTCAAAGCTTTCCGAGACAAACCAGGAAAGGGATCTTGGGGTTTTGGTGGACAGTAGGCATGGTTTAGAACCCAAAAATAGGAAATCGAAAATCTAATGGGGGATTTTATTTTGATTAGTAATAGGAAGACTTACAAAAAAATTCCAAAAATTTCTAAAATGTAACTTAATTACTAACGAAATTCGTTAGTAGTTCGTATGCCAGAGCATGTGCATTCCAGATGGTTTTGGCCTACAACTCCCAGAAATCCTAACAGCTGGTAAATTGGCTGGGATTTCTGGGAGTTGTAGGCCAAAACTTGAATAAATCACACTGAATTCTAGATGGGACTCTCCAAATAGGAAGGAGGGAGCAAAGGAGGGAGGGAGGGGGTATTCTATTCTTGGAAGCAGCAAAAGAAAAGGAGGAGGAGCCCCCATGCTCCTCGCTGCCTCTCTCTCACCCCGATCCCGAGGAGCGAGGGCCCAAGTTTGCCCAGGCTGGTCATATACCTACATTCCATGCACATGCAATAATACAGCAGTAATAACAATGGGTATAAGAAGAGGTAAAATTCAAACCGAAGTATTCTGACTGGTCCCTGCCTCATGCGGTGCAAACGGGCTCTTCTCTGTGAGCCCTTGAAAAGCCAGCGTTTTCTGCTTGGGTGCACACACATACAAATTCTTGGGGGGGGATTTGCGGCAGAAACTTCTCTATGCGCCCGGGATTCTGCAGCAAATCCCCCAAGAATATGTATGTGTGTGCTCCCAAGCAGCAAACGCTGGCTTTTCCGGGCTAATTTCCGGGCTAATAAGAGAAGAGCCCGTTTGCACCGCATGAGGAGAGACCAGTCAGAATACTTCGGTTTGAATTTTACCTCTTGTTATTGTTATTACTGCTGTATTATTGCATGTGCATGGAATGTAGGTATGACCAGTTGGATTACTTATAATATTAGGCACTTACAGTAGCATTCATTCTATTATACATTAGGTTGGTTTCTCACCCCAATACTCTTTGATGCTTTAGATCCTGGCAGGGCAGGAGAGGCAGGGAAGCCTGGAAAAATGTAAACAGAGAGGTTTACTCAGAAGTAAATCCACAAAGGAGGGCCCTTCATCCAAAGTGCCCTCCTTTGCAGATTTACTTTTGAGTAATCCTCTCTGTTTACATTTTTTCCAGGCTTCCAGCCGAAAGAAGGAGCGAGTTTAGGGCTTGCATTGCCATAATACTTATTGGCAAGGGAGGCGGGAGGGTGGTGAGAGAGAAGGAGGGTGCCCCCTTACGACCTAATAACGACACTTAAGAAAATCCTGGCCCCGAAGTTCGAAAAAGAAAGTCCACTTCCTGGTTGGCGTTCCAGGTGTGGAAATACTCGAAAGTAGCATTTCTTACGACGTTCTTACGAAACGAATCATTTTCATAACTTTTTTCTCATGCCTAGTGGACAGCTCAATGAAGATGTCAACCCAGTGCGCAGCAGCAGTGAAAAAAGCAAATTCTATGCTAGGCATGATCAGAAAGGGAATCGAAAATAGGTCAGCAAATGTTGTATTACCTCTCTACAAATCTATGGTAAGGCCACATTTGGAGTACTGTGTACAATTCTGGTCTCCGCACCTTAAGAAGGATATAACGGAACTGGAAAAGGTACAGAAAAGGGCAACAAGAATGATCCAAGGGATGGAGCGGCTCCCTTATGAAACCAGGTTGCAACGCCTTGGTCTTTTCAGCCTTGAAAGACGGCATCTAAGAGGTGACTTGATCGAAGTGTATAAAATCATGCATGGGATAGAAAAGGTGAATAAAGAAAAATTATTTTCTTTGTCACAAAACACTAGGACTAGAGGGCACTCCCTGAAGCTCCAAGGTAGGAAAATTAGGACTAATAAAGGGAAATATTTCTTCACCCAGAGGGTCATTGGGTTATGGAATTTACTTCCAGAAGAGATTGTGACAGCTGTTAGCCTGAACAACTTCAAGGCAGGATTAGACAGATTCATGGATACCAAGTGTATCGGTAGTTACTGAAAAGGACATTCAAGTGCCACCTCGGAGTTGGTTGAGGTAGGCAGGATATCCCTGGGTACTGGTTGTGGGGGGGTCGGGAGCAGGTTAGGGTTTTGCCCTCCCTTCTGCTCGAGATCCCCGTGTACAACTAGGGGCCACTGTGTGATACAGAATGCTGGACTAGATGGGCTGAGGTCCGATTCAGCATGGCTCTTCTTATGTTCTTATGTTCTTATAGAGGGTGCCTCTGTAGTTGCGGGCCCATCCAAAGGTGACAAAAGATACCAGTTGGTGATTGTGTAGATAGCTGCAAATGAGGCTTGTGCTAAAAGAATGTTCAAAGCCGAGTGGGCCGCAACGGTCGAACTGCAAGACCCGATCATGTTTCGCCCTTAGTAGGGCTTTCTCAAGCGGCAGATTACAGGCAAAATATTGGCATTACATGTGGATTATCCACCTTGATATTTTGGATTATATGGCAGCCTAGAAGAGCCCACATACTACTAAAAGCCAGTAATTTGGTATTGCTGGCAGAAAAGGTTTAAAATGGCAACAATAATAAACAGCTAACAATCTTTGAACATTTGAAAACAATTCAAATATATCAATGGCAGCTTCCCATCTTTGGCCAGTTGGAGGGCTGGCCCTGGTTCTTTAGTTCATTTGTCCAGTTCTTTTCATTATTACTAAATGCATCTTATCCCACCTCCAAAAATTTCTGGAGGCATTTTAGGCTAAAATGCTTGAAGGCCTATTAGTGAGAATCCACAGATGGCAGGCTGAAATAAAGTTTCTCAAACTCAAGACTTGATGCATTTACTTTATAGAAGCATAGCCATATTTTCATAACCCATAGAAGATACTACTGTATTGTGCTCCTGCCTCATTTATTTCAGTTATTTTTGAAATTCCCAGAGGTACTTGGCATATGACTCATAAGAAAATCTGACAGCCCTTAAAATGCATAAAGAACCAATCCATGTAGAGTTATTGCACCATTTTGAGTTGTTTCATTTGACATCCAAAGTGTGTTTTGAAGTCTAAGTAAGAGTTTATTAGACTTTTTATTCTGAGGTTGGTCCAAACCTAAGTCGTATATCTAATAATTCTTTTTTTAGCCACTATCACTGCAGGGGAGAATAGAAGTAGTAATTTAATATCAGAAACATTTTGGGAAATGCCTCACCTGAACATAGACGAAAAATGTATTTTGTAGGAAGGTCAAAATGAGCAAATAGTTGCTAAAGAACATAAGGTCACCTTTCAGTATAAATCAGAAAAATACCTCTAATATCCGCTGAACATGCACCAATCCAGCTGGGAAATCAGAGCTATCAGCAATAATCAACCAGGATCACATAGTGAACAAACTACTTTTAAATTAATCTTTGTACCTTTAAGATATATCTCCAATGTAGTTATCAGCTAGAGCTGTAATTCTCAACATAGACTTTTTTTATATTTCTTACTTGAATTATTGTCTGATCTCTCCTTTACTTTCATAGGTTACATTGTTGGGGCACAGGAGCAAAATTCTGCTGGCTGGCAGTACTTTGAACCTCCACGTATTAAGCCTAAACTCAAAACAAACTATACACATGAGACCTCTCTGCTCTCAGCTAAAAGCCCCAGTCTTGCATGAGTACTGCATTGTAGAGGTTCTTTGACTAAGTACAACACAGGAGGCGAAAACATGCAGTTACACTCATATATATTCGGGGATATAGCTACTGGAGCTGGCAAAAAGTTGGCATTGTCTCACAAATAAGAATCACTTCTCTTTCACCATGAATTTTTCCTTCACTCTCCAAATTTTTAGTATGACTAAATTAGAAAATAGAATTTTTCATACTTGGAATCCTTACATTTCCTGTGTTCATGTTCCCTTAGTCACTTTACTTGTCCTTTTTTGGAACTTATTTCTAAATGTTCAGCTGAAGTTACAGTGATGAAAACTTATGAAGCTACATCTTTCTAGATATCCACAAGGCCTTTTCACACACCTTAACTTACCTTGACTGTCTCTGCTTGAAAAAACAAGCCCTCCAGAAACCTCACCCCAAATCCAGCTCTGGTGGCAACCTCATGACAATAAGACATTTCTGGTTAGCATCCAGAGTTTTTAGCCAATATTTGCTTCATGCCAAGCAAAGTCAGGGGATAGTCTGGAGGTTGCATGAAATTCTGGAATATCTGTGGAACTTGGAATCATCTTAACAGCTGGACTGGGTATGTTTTAGTTCTCCACGTGCTGACACCCTATGCTAGTCATGATCAGTGCAGAAAACCAGATGGGCCTTCTTCATGTTGCTGTTGCTGGAACACTCATGTGATCGTGTGTGTGTGTGTATGTTTGTGTGTGTGTGTTCCAGCTTACCAATTCATGTACATTCAATTTAAGAATAAACCTACAGAGCCTATCTTGTTTGTAACTTGGAGACTATCTGTGTGCACGTGTGCATGTGTGTACATGCATGTACTGTATGTGTGTATCAGCTAGAGCTGTAATGTGTGTATGTACACATGCACACACAGAGACACAACAGCCATGTTTAAAAGAAGCATTCCCAGAGTTATTTGGAAGATACTATGATTTGGAGTGGAACTTGGAATATTCAGTTTGCATTCTCTAGTAAAATATGACCTCATTTTTTTACTCATCCTGACCTTTATAGGACACAGATGAAGTTAGGAAGAAAAGCACCATGCCTGGTGTCAGGATTGGGAGACCTGAGCTTAGGAGAAGTTCAGGCTCCCAACCTGCCATGAGATTGCACCGACCTTTGCCCCAGTTATTTGGTGACCTTGGCTCCAGCTGCGTGGAGCCTGTGCTGAGTCAAGTGGGAGTGACGTAACTTCCAGATGTGTGTGTGGCTCCGGAGGGAAGTGAGGTAACTCCTCCGAGCCTGGACACTGGACAATTGGACTCATAACGCTGACTCATGGGGCCATGAGGTCACATCCCTTTGGACTATGGGATATGCTGAATCACCGGATATGGTGCAACCCTGCTTGGACATTGCATGGGCAATGGGGAGGGGCTCGGGGTATATAAGGTGTGTTTGGGTGGCGGGACGGTGCTTTTGCTTCACATGTGTCGTACCTACAATAAAATCGTGTTGGACCGTGCTTCAATCTACGCGTGATCCTTACCGAGTATTGGAGAGTCGTTACACCTGGTTCATTGAACATGTTAAGGAAATGCAGAATGCAGGTGTGACTTAAATAATGACAGGAATTCTGATAGTGTGCATACTTACATTTCCTTATAGAAATTGTACAATGTTGAATGTGGAATATCTGTACTTATTTCCATATTGTGGAAGGAGTGCCCCATGTGTTGAGGTGTTCCAAATGGATAGGCATTACTCATAGCCTCATATTTGCACATTGTGAATGGATGAGCGTTTGCATGGATGCACCAATGGGTGTTTATTAGGCATGGTTTCAAACCCAAAAATGGCGATTCTAAAATCAAATGGGGGGGGGGGGGGGTTGATTAGTAAAAGAAAGACTTACAAAAAAATTACAAAAATTTGTAAAAAGTAACTTAATTAATAACGAAATTTGTTAGTAGTTCGTATGCCAGTGCATGCGCATTCCAGATGGTTTTGGCCTACAACTCTCAGAAATCCTAACAGCTGGTAAATTCGCTGGGATTTCTGGGAATTGTAGGCCAAAACTTGAATAAATCACACTGAATTCTAGATGGGACTCTCCAAATAGGAAGGAGGGAGGGAAGGAGGGAAGGAGGGAGGGAGGGAGGGGGTTTTCTATACTTGGAAGCAGCAAAAAAAGGAGGAGGCCCCCCCTCGCTCCTCGCTGCCTCTGTCTCACCCCAATCCTGAGGGAGCGAGGGCCCAAGTTTGCCCAGGCTGAGAGGAAAAGGAAGAGGCCTGAGGCTGTGAGGAATGATGGGAGTTGAAGTCCAAAACACCTACCTGGAGGGCTGAAGTTGGCCCCTGCGATGGGGCAAGGCAGAGCAATGGGGAAGAGAAGGAAGGGGGGGAGAAGCATCTGAGAGCACAGGGAGAGAGAGGAGGAGAAGTGTGTGTGTGAGAGAAGTTGGCCCCTGCGATGGGGCAAGGCAGAGCAACGGGGAAGAGAGGGGGGGAGAAGCCAGCAGGAAAGAGGAGGACTACACTTTCCAGAATGCATTGCCTAGCAGCAGCGTCACTTCCAATTCCCCATAGAAATGCGGGAAAAAGAAGAAGCTGAATGAAGGCGGGAAGGAAATGAGGGGGAGAAGACAGGGAGAAGTGAGTACGTAGTACAATAATTAAGAATTTATTGCGATCATAACGCAAATTGTTGGCCTCAAGGACCGTAAAAGAAAGTCTACTTCCTGGTTAGCTGCCGTGATGCGTATAAACTAGAAAGTCCCATTACATACGAATCACTTACGATTTCTTTTGATTTTCATAACTTTTTTCTCATGCCTAGTGTTTATGTTGAAATTCTCAAATGGGTCTGTGTTGCACAACTATGATAAAAAAATACATGTTCTGGCTCCTCACTGTATAATTTTCACCATTATGGGTTTTCTTTCCATGTAAGTGTCATAGCCAAAGCATTATCACTGGTTATAGACCAAAGTGAGCAACCACATATGCGGACTGATATGAACATGATTTTATTGGTGATTTGGCTTATATGTATTTTACCTATATGTATTCTAATCTTGTTGTAGCACCCCAGTTCTTGTTTGTGCCTGGGGGGCATTGGACAGCGCCAGGGGTCCCACTTGCATTAGAGCCAGCAGCAGCTGAGATAGATTCTGAAGAGGATTTAGAGGGGCTGGAAGAAGGAGATTTTGCCATAGCTGGGCCTTCTTCTCCCACAGAGAGCCTAGCCTGGGATGAAGGCTGGCCTGATCCTTACGAGGATATGGAAAGCCAGCTGCAAACTGAAAGCAGTGATAGTGAAGAGTATGAATGGCTGGGGGGGGGGGGGCGAGGATCGCAAGAAAGAATGCATGAAGACCTGGAGGAGGATAGCTGGGAAGTAGATAGGGAGTTCGACTCTCATGGAGATAGAGACCCAGGTGCTGGGAGGCAAGGCCGAACCTTTGATAGGAGACGGAGCATCGAGTCTAGCAGGAGGGGTTGGTTTCATAGCCTAGACAGAGGTCCCGTACCAGATTGGAGAAGGTAGAGCCGGGGTCCTCGCCATGAAGATTGGAGAAGGACGGATCCTTAGAGTATCCAAACACTGGATTCCTAAAAGATATTGGCGAGGAGGGGTCAACTCAACCCCATGAATGTTTCAATCCCTTATAATTAGAATATCCAGTAAACAAAATAAGGAGTTCCTGGGTGGGATGAAAGGTGGAGTAACGGTAAGTTTTCTAAACCCCAATGGGTATTTATAATCCAACCCGATGGGTACCAATGGGAAATGGAAGGCAGGCCACGTCAAACCCTAATCCTATGCAGACGTGTTAGCGTCCCCAATGTGGAGAGCTGGTTTTTGGTGCTAGTGGCCTGCCAAGGGGCCTTGGATCTTTTCAAGGCCAAAGTATTGATTTTGTTCACATGAGTCGAATCTTTTGCTCAATAGGTGGGGCAAATGGATCTTGTACCTATTTTGTTCCAAGCTTTTTTGGAAAGTTTTTTCATGCCAAGTTGCTTTTGGACTATACTTATTACTTTGAATGCTTTTGCATTTTGGACAATTACCTTTTCTACTGTTTTTATTCTTCAATAAAGTAGTTAGCTGAATACTGTCTCTGTGTGTGTGATTAAGGGGCCGGCCCAGTCCGTGCATTGTGACACTTGTGTTGTTGTAGGATGTTTTAATTTGTATTAGTAGCATTGAATCCTTGCTGTAAGCCGGTCTGAGTCCCTCTATGGAGGTGAGAAGATCGGGATATAAAAGTTTTAAATAAACAATAATAAATGAATTGTTTTAAGGAGTCATATGATAGTGTGGGAAGGCTATTTTTTCCACAGTGTGAGAATACTATTATTATACCTTACTATTTCATCAGTAATTATCTGTATAATGGGAACAAATAAGAACATGGTTGCATGATTGAATAGGAGAAGTAATATTTTAGATACACTTAAAACTTTACATGAAATTTCTAATAAACTCATCTGAAAGAGAAAATCTGTGCTTAATTTTGGTTTCTCCAATCATGTAAGAGATTTAAGAAAGACTGGTCTACTTATGTACTCCACTTATGGTGGAAATATTGCTTCATAGCAAGAAAGAGATAGGATTCTAAATGAGATGTCAGGTTTTCCAATAAGACTTATTCCATTTATGACTCTAAAGGGATGCATGAAAGCAGTTATACAGCCAAGAATTTTTAACTTGTTAGGCAATCATTTTGACATTGGGAATGTTCAATTTCATGATGAGCTGGAAAAAAATAACTTAACATCATCAAGATACATGATTGACCAAAATCTGGACCCTGGTTTAAATGAGTAAAACCTTTACTACATTTTCAAAAAAATGAAATGAGATTGTTCTGCTCCAAGCATTGTTTTATGAGACTCAGAGACCACTGTTATCATATTTGAAGGAATATTCTAGTTTCATAAGCTGTGTTATAACAGCTGGTATATAAAATGTACTGTGAGCATCTGCATTAATACTGAGTTGGGCCTGAATTTAGTCAAAATTACAGCAGAACAGAGAAATCAATGGAAATTAAAGCAGTCTTAATTAACATAAGTCCCATCATTGGGATGACTTTATGACTAGATTCTAGCCATTTTTTGGACTTCTGGACCTAGTTTGAATTTCTTTTATTTGTGGGAAAATATTGAGGGAAGGAATGATTCAAGGAATGTGAAGTCACTAAATTGGGATGGGTGGGAGGAAGGGAGAGCATAAACAAATATGAATATTGTATAGATGTTAGGTAGTATTGTATTGGTTCATGCATATACATGCATATGATTTTTTTCATTTTTTATGAATATTTTTATGAATATATAAAACAAAAAATAAAAACATATTAACTAAAAAAAGAAAAGAATGTCAACCACAATTTTGCTAAAAACATGCTATAATTTTCAGTAGTAATACCCACTTTTCACTTAATGTAAATTAAATACCCTCACAAAGAGAGGGTTTCAGTCACCTCCCTATATACAGTGTTACCATTCCCCAGTGCCTTATTTCACAGGCAATAAGCCTTCGATTCATAAGCAACCTAAGTCACAGTGAGTGAGGAGTGAAAGGTGGAACCCTAGCTCCAAGGACTGAAACTGTTAAGATGAACCCTGCTATATTCTTGTTGTTGGCAATAATTGACAAAGGATTTGTCAGTCATGTAGCAGACAGATACTGACAGAGGCAACTGTGGAGGGCACATCACGCAGATGCTTTCTCATAGCTGGCCATCATTCATTTAGGAGGTGGAGCAGTAGGCAGGTTTTTATGCTCTGAATTCATTAAATTGCAGAGTTGTCAAACCTTATGCAAAACCTATTGATTTAATAGATCTCGTCTAGTTGGTGCTAACAAAATGATTAAGACTTTGGGAACTCATCTGTTGCCCAAATTTTCAGCAGATCAATAATAGAAGTTATCTATGCTTGGATGGCCTTAACCAGCTGCCAGAGGATTTACAGCTATATGCTTAAAGTTTTGTAAAATCTTAACCTTCATGACTCAGAACAGAACTAGTGCTTGCTGAGTATAGTATTAATTCTCTTTGCTTTATATGGAATCCACACTTTCAAACTATTGATTCTTCAGGAAGTTTTTTTTAATAAAAAAGGAGCTATTTCCACAGAACTGAATGAAGGCCAATTTCTGTGGAAATAAGGGGAAAATCAATTATTATGATCATCCTTATCTCAAACACCTTGCTTGATTTATTGACATTGTAGCTTTCACTGTGTGCCTGTCTGGTTTGAGAAGTAATTTCATTTAGGTTTTGCAGAAATGCATTAGTAATTATTAATATAGTTTTATATTGGGGAGTCATCTTGGGAAAAGGTGGGGAGAGCTTGGGACAATATAGAGATCAAATGGAAAATCTTAGCAAGTTTCAGCAACCAATCTATTCAGCTTTACAAATTCTAGTAAACTGGAATTTCCGCTTCCCTGGAGATGAGTCCATCCAAGCAGGAGAATTTGCTACTTTGTCTCCCTCCTGGGGGTGGTCTACAAAAATTGAACATTCAAAGATAGTCCAATCATGTCTATCTTGATGACACAATATTTGGACACTGTCTACAAAAATGTTGGAGTATATTCATCCTAAATCTACATGGCTCTTTTATGTCTACCTCCTTCTGCCAGCACTTTTGCTCTCCCTCGACCCAGAACTGCCCAGAAGGAATGTACTAGCCAAGGGAAGAATGCTAATCACTACTTGCATAGTTTAAAAGGTTGTTCAACAAGCAATCACAGAAAATGAAGTCAGAAGATTATAGAGTGGGAGTGGTTAATGGATCAATTGGCATGAGGATAATGACTCTGCTCTAAGTTTTTCAGTGACTCCTTTCTCTCTGGGTCTCCTAAATCGATATCGGTCTTGACAAGTCCCCAGTGGTTCCAAACCCTAACTTGGGTGTAAGCAACCGCCAGTGACCTTAATGGTAGTGATAAGCATGCATGCACACACATACATCACAGGCCACAGAACTCTAAAATGTTAATTTAGACTGGACAGTGAGGCAGAGTTATATGGGGACGAGAGACAGTATTTCTGAGGGCTGGAGTCCATTATGTACATGAGATACTAGCCGAAATGTTATAGAGATATGAGCTAATAATAGCTGAACCCAACAACAGAAGGTGGAAATAACCCTAAAACAGCAGCTAGGAAGAATGACCAATACTTTGCATCAGTAGATAAGAGCATGGAAAATTACCAAGGTATACTTGAACTCTTAACACAGCAAAGCAAATGTGACACAAATGGCATCACTAAAACTTGCCATAACAAGTACTCTACATTTTTCGGTCAAGTTCAGCTCTGCACGGGATATATACAGATTAGCTGCAGCTGTTTTTATGGCTTATGTTGTAATTTCCAGAGAGGTTTTTTAAATACATTTTTTCTGTCTGGATGTTTACTGCAGTGCACATTGGGGGTATGTTTTGTGGATATCCCAACCTCATGGTGGCTTTCAATTGCATTTTAATGCTTGCATGGAACCACCTCAAGAAGTCACTTGTCTACTTCTGTACTTATCCTAAAACTGTCTGTGAGGTTCGGAAACATGTTTAAAATATGTCTTTCAATGTTCTTTAGATGGTCTAGATGGCATTCGGGTGCAAAAGAAATCTACCTTAATTGGTCAAAAATTTCCATTCACATTACCAATCCATGATTACCCATGCAAGAGTTTACCATGAAAGTCCTTCTATAACTTCTTGGCTTGAAGATGGACACAGCTGGATAGTTACTAAATTCAGTAAAATAATAATAATAATAATAGTCATAATAATACCCACCTTTTCCTGCAACTCAGGGTGGGATACAACATTATTAAAACAAGAGATAAAACACTATTAAAAGAAATAAAACAAAATACAGAGTTAAAATACAAGTTAAAATCCACTTAAATTGACTGCACAGGCCTGCCAGAAGAGATGGGTCTTTAATTGTTTCTTAAATTCTTACAGCCGATCTAGCTGTCAAATCTTTTCTGGCAGGTCATTCCATAGTCTTGGGGCAACTGATGTAAAGGTCCTCTGGTGAGGTTGCCAGTTGAGTTCTGACAAGCTGGAGTATATGCCCCCGGACTTAAATGTATGGGGTCAATTGTATGGGAGAAAGCGATTCTGTAAGTAAGCTGGATCCAAACCAAATAGGACTTTTAAAGTCAAAACCAACACTTTATAATTTGCCCGACTCAGGACCCCTTAGAGAATCTGCAGCAAAGAAGTGAAATACATACATTCACCTAAAGAGAAAAAGCAGCAATTCCCATGTTTTGTGGTTCAGTACAGAATAGTATGTACTTAGTAGGCATGGGTTGGTTCATTTGGAATCTTTGTTATTTGGATTGAAATTGGAATAAATCAATTTTTGAATTGATTTCGAAGTGATTTGGGAAACTGGAAGTATTCTTGCCCTTTTGAAGCCGCTGTCGCAATCTTTTTTCCGATCCAGGAAGTGAATCGGAAATGAATCAGCTTTGGAGGCAAGCAGCTGCTTGCATGCTGGGATGCTTGCTTCCAGCCAATGAGGGGAAACCACCTCGAAGGGGTGAGGTTTCGGCAAGGCAGCCTTTGCCCTTTTAAAAGGGCTGTGTATACCTCGTGGGCTCATTGCGAGCTGGGGACACGAAGGCAGAGGGACTAGGGCAGGTTGCTTGGGTGGGAAAGGTGCCCCGCTACCGCTTTGCAAGGGAATTCCCCTTTGCTGTTAATAATTCCATTCCTGAAGCAGGGAATCCAATTTCTAAGGGTTTTTTTTCTCCTTGGGGTTTGACTTCTGTGCTTTGGAAAACCAGAATTCCTCTTTGCTGTTAACAATTCCCTTCTTGAAGCAGATAATATAACTTCTAAGGGCTTATTATCTCCTTGGGGTTGCAATTTGTACTTTTGTAAACTAGAAATCTCCTAATCCAATCTTGTCCTTGAAAATCAACACAATAAAACTTTGGAAGGCCCCTTTCCTCTCCTTGCAGTTACACGTGGTACTTTGGGAAACTACAAATCAATTAATCCAATCCTTTTCTTGGGAATCAACACAATGAATACATTCCTTGGGGGATTTCATGTGTCCACCAGTTTCTAGAGGGGGTGATCATGGTGGAACACTGGCATCCACTGGGCAGGCAAATGGTCAGTCCTCTGGGGGATTTGTCCCTCCTGGTCTTTGAGGGTTGGGGCAGTGGGGTGGAATGCTTGCCAACACTGGGCAGCCACAAATTGGAGGGCTGGAGTAAGATGCTGCCTCCATTGCTGGGAGGGGCAATGTTGAACAGTGCCTTACTTTAAAATTGTCAAGAACCCAGCGATCGTCTAAACATGTTGACAGTTAGTATGCTGACAAAGGAGAATCTTTTCTACCAATGTGGCAAATTTTTTCAGTAGCAGTCTAAAACCGAGGGAAAGGGATTCCCCCAAGTTTTGCCTGTCCCATTTGCAGGTTTTCGTGCATTGCACAATTGCGCCCGCCATTAACAAAGCAATTCAGAAATTTCAAAAAAGTCCGACTTTTTGGGAAAATTTTGGAAATCATTTTGGAAATGAATCGCCAGCACTCTCTACATCCTAAACGAGTTTTGAACCATTTTTTTCCTTGATCAAACAAGCCTGGTACTTAGTATTAGGTACCGTGAAAAAGCATTAAACAATGTAAACCCTCAGTGATTTTCAGATATGCTTCCATTCTGAAAGCTACTTGACATATGTAAAAGAAAATTAAGCAACCCCCACAGTTTGACACCACAATTTATAATGAACTATGGTGCATAGATACCACAATTTTCCAAATCTGATGCATATGGAATGCTGTAGTTTGTTGTAAGCTACATTGAGAAGTTCCTCATCTCCTCATAAAAATGTTACATCTTCTCCTTTACAGAAACATGGGCATATGAAGTAGAAGTGATATGAGAGCACCTCACCTCCACCAAAGGATCCTCCTG
The DNA here is from genome assembly GCA_030556195.1 of Anolis apletophallus. Classification (NCBI taxonomy): domain Eukaryota; kingdom Metazoa; phylum Chordata; class Lepidosauria; order Squamata; family Anolidae; genus Anolis; species Anolis apletophallus. Next base: position 92,518,134 of record JARBWK010000012.1, on the reverse strand, counting down.
CTTCTAAACTCAATACAGCTGTGGCAGAAATTGTTGTTTTGCCTTTAAACAACCTGTCATATTTCACAGTAGAATCTCAGTCCCCAAAACCCAATCTAATGAAAAGGCAACACTTTATTTACCACTGTCGTGACACATTTGGTGGTTATTGCTACAGCAGTGATGAAATAATTGATCACATTTCAATACTGAGAGTATGTCAAGAGTGAAAATGCAGCCTCTTGCCACAATTGAAAAATTCACCATCTTCATTTAGAAGATGGCCCAAATGTAGCCTTTGTCAGCTGACAGTAATCAATATCCATGATTTCATCATCATCTAGACCAGGGGTGCTCAGAATGGTGATCGGGATCACCAGGGTGATCTTTGGGCCTCATCCTGGTGATCTTAAAGCCCCTGACCAGGTTTTTTGCTGTTGGTCCTCTTCACGCGCCCCTGCACACTGCAGAGAAATCCTCCGTCGTTGCTCCTCCCTGCTCGCGCGCCGCCTCCAAAAGCTCCAGAGTCCAAGAGGCAGAATGGGCCCCCTCTTTTGGATTCCTCCTCCTCCGTCCGTCCTTCTCCAGCCACTCAAAGTTGTAGGAGACCAAAGGGCCTGGATGACGCAATGCATGGCTGGCCCCGCGCGCATGCGCAGAAGTGCCCATTCTGCCTCTCTGACTAATCGTGAGCTCTTGGAGGCGGCACGCATGCTGGCGGCGTGGAAATAGGAGCAACGACGGAGGAGGAGAAGGACGCTTTGGGGTCATTTCCTTACCGCATCTCAAAGGTCGGTCTTTTTACTTTGGGGTGGGTGCTTGATTGTTCTGTGGCATGTCTCTTTGTTTATTTTTAATGTTTAAAAATGGCTTTTTAGCTCCAAAGCCTCTCTGCTTGCTTTGTTCCTTGAGAAATATATGTTGGGGAATATGGAAATGTGGGAGAAATGGGGTGGTTGGATGTATTTTTGCATGCCCCTTTGTTTACCTTGCTTAGTATTAAATGGACTTGCAGTTCAACAGCCTCTCTTCTTACTTTCTGGCTGATAATATGTGTGGTTATATGGCAGTGTGGGAGAAATGGGGTGGTTGGATGTATTTTTATGCTCTGTTTTATATTGTTATTAAATTGAAATGTTGATGTTTTATAACTTCATTTTATGTAAACTGCCCCGAGCCTGCTGGAAGGAGCGGTACATAAAAATGAATAATAAATAAATATAAATAAATAAATAAGAAAATAGTTATACATTTTACATTTCTGGGCAGGTGATCTTTGGGACTTGGTTTTTTAATCAGTAACTCCCATGCTGAAAAAGTGTGAGCACCCCTGATCTAGACTGTATGTAGTTTGCAAGTGTTACATTTGCCTTAAGTTTTCCCATAGACCTGTTATACAGTCAGTTATACTCCCCTCCCTTTCTGCATTGCCAGCTCCTATGTGGGAGCTTCTAAACAAAGCCTGTTCACTTCATCATTCATCAGATATTAAAAAAGAGAACCTTCAACTTTCAAGCCCAATATGTTTTTGTCTCCTCTCAAAGTACAAGTTCTGATTCTGCAACTATGATACACCATCCTTGTCTGTTCTCTCCTCTCTGTATTCTTGCTTTCCTGTTAAATTTTTGATTTGTTTGTTTTACTCTTTTAAACTCCCTTCTTAGTCACTCACCTCCGTCCGCCAACTCATGTTGCTGTTCCCACTCAGATCAAAATCTCTTTATTAGAAGCTCCTCTGTTTCTTTTGTAGTAGAATGTCACTTCTCAACATTCTGAAGTCTCTGAAGGTGAAAAGAAGAAATACAATCCAAGAGAAAAATAACAGTCAAAATGTCTGTTTAGGCAGGCTATTTTAGGATAGAAGTGCTACTGACATACCATTCTTTCTAAACAAAAAATACATTGTATAGACTTTCAGATATTCAGCCCAGGGGGAATCCTTTCCAGGAACCTTGGCAAATTTGGGTGGGCTCTCAACAACTGCTTTCCAGCAAGCACCCATTTTTTATTCCTCAATGGTACTGGTCAATCTGCTTGTTTGTTTATTTTGCTTTAAAAAAACATTTTACTCTATTTGGCCATTCTTCTTCCTCTATGGCCAATTATCTCTCATCAATCTTAAAGTTATCATTGTCACCCCCATGGCACAATGGGTTAAACTCTTGTACTGGCAGGACTGAAGACCGACAGATTGCAGGTTCAAATCCGGGCAGAGTGCGGATGAGCTCCTTTTGTCAGCTCTGGCTCCCTATGTGGGGACATGAGAGAAGCCTCCCACAAGGATGGTAAAACATCAAAACATCTGGGCATCCACTGGGCAACGTTCTTGCAGATGACCAATTTTCTCACATTAGAAGTGGCTTGCAGTTTCTCAAGTCGCTCCTGACATGAAAAAAAATCATTGTTATTCAGATTGCTTTTGGGGCTACTTTTATCAGGTTGGAAGACACAGTCAGTTTTATCATGAAACTGAGGGAAGTGGTCAACAAAGGTAGCAGGACTCCAGGAGCAGTAGATTTGGGTTTTTTTTACTCCTCAAAATCATGACAGGGTCTCTGTTACTCTCAAGAACCTTCAACTGCATGACATAGTTCTTCACAGCTGACTGTCTGCCAACTGTGAAGGAATCCTCAGAGCCATGCTATAAAAGTCTGCAAGAGAGCGGTTAATTTTTCTAACCAGTCTTAGCAAAGAATTACTCAGGAAATATCCAACTCTCTGGAGTACAGCCCTGTTGCCCTGCCTCCTCCTCCTGGTGTGGGAGAGAAGACATCTCCATCTCCACTTTTTCTGGGATATGGTCATGTCTGTATTAATTTGTAGACTTGTGTATGGATTCATTTTTAGAGGATCTCTTTGGCCATTCGGCTTATCCATTTCGTTCCAGTGCTCAAAACTGCAAGGGGCCAGCTGTCACGGATTCCCATCTGAAAAGGGACCATGTGGCAGCCAATTATGGCTCCTTCTCCCCTATTTGGCATCCTAGTTTAATCTTTTTTAAAAAAAAAATCCTTTATTCTCCTGATTCTTTTTATTTAATGGGACTGACTGTGAGTGGGGGACCTGAGGGACAGTGGGTGAGGTGCACACATGCATTTGGGGGCTTGGAGACTCACCCTTTTAGCTTATTTTTCTCCTTCCCTTTCTCTCCTTCAGAAAATACTTCTCAAAGATAATATTATTAATAATAATTCCAGCAAACAAAAAGAGAAGCCTACCTCTCCTTTAGACCAGAAAGCAGAAATATGCAGCTTTAAAGAAGCAAAACACCAAAGAGATTGCAGGCAAGCAGTAGAGACAGAGGGGAGCTTTAAGGTAGTCCAGGGAGGATAGCTCTCCACTGAGCTCCAGGTCATCACCCTTTCCTTGGCCTCCTTAACATGCCCAATGGAAAACTGTATGTGATGTGCTGCTGGTACTGTTGAGAGAAAGTACACATGTGCACTTTCCTCTCCTCTAGAGTAGAAACAGCTGTAAGAAGCATTAAACCTAAACCCAGTCTCCTCTACAAACAGAAGGCAAGAGTCCAGAAAGAATATCTTAACTCTGGTGCTTTTTTAAATCCTGGTCTTAATTAAGGATATGGAAGGGGAGCATGTGGGAAGTCCTCACAGGCTGGATAGAGTGCTTTCTTAACCCTGTTGCCGACACCCAGGCTCCCTTGAAGGGAAGACAGGAAAGGCTCCTGGGGAAAGAGGAGCCTCGTAAGTTCCCTATTGCCACCAATTTTCAGATGTTGAACAAAAATGCTCATTTGACACCATGTCCATTTTTTGGAGGCACAAGAAAACAGATATGGGGCACTTTCCAGCAAGCAGAAATGGATAGCTATTCACCCAAAATGCAAAAGCCTATTAATTTGTCCTCATTTTATGCTGAGGCAGGATGCATAGAACACCCAAAAATTTTGATATGTGGGGAAAATATGGTCTGAAGATATAAATTTGTAATTGAAAAGAAAATCTATATAAGATGATGTATAGTTGATATTAACCCCCAAAGAAGCTGTTGAAAATGTCCCTTAATATTTCAGACTATGTTGGGGATGTCAAGATAAGAAAGGTGAAAAGTTATTGGTCTAAGATGTGTATTTAAACTCCCCCTCCCACAAAAAAGCAATGGGACCAAAATGCTTTCGTTGGGCATTATGTGGGGGAAAAAACCCTGGGGAATAAACATTGGTTGTTTCTTTACTATATTACTAAAGCAGAAAAAAATATCATTTATTCAAACTTGGAAATGACTGAAGCAACAAAAGAAGGAGGAATGGATTGTTTAGCTTTATTCATTGGCCCAAATGGCCAAATTGATATGGGTTCCGAAGTATAAGACATCTGCAGCCTTCTACAAAAATGGCAAATCATGTACAATTTTTGAACAATAAAAAAAATCTAAAAATGTAATAATCTGTGATTATGGTTATTAGTAATTTAATGGTTCATTGAAGGATTTCATGGCCAGAATCACTGGGTTGCTGTGAGTTGGGTGGCTGTGAGTTTTCTGAGCTCTATGGAACATGGCCATACAGCTCGGAAACTCACAGCAACCCAATTTTATGGTTCCTTAATTGGATCTGCAATGGTAGAGCAATATTTTCACTTTTCATCCGAGTTTGGATGTGGTGGGAGTGTCGGAGCTCAATTTATATGTCTCTGGTTTTCCCCTTTTATTTTTCCTCATTTTCTTCCTTTTTCCTCTTTCTGTTTCTTGTTTTTGAATTTATATTAATGTGATTGTAAATTAGATGGTTTGTTTTAAAAATTAATTTAAAAGTTTCCTTGTCTGGGAAAAGTACCTCTATCCAGGTTATCCAATATTTCTGAGATGAAAGTTGGGAGAGATGTGACCAAGAAACATCACTCTGTGGTCAAAATTTCAAAATGTATTAATGCAGAATGACACCAAGCTAGGAGAGGTTGCAATATTTTGCTTTTGCCTGAACCTCCTGAAAAGAAAAAGATTCTACCCCTCCTGAGTTAATGATGTACTTTTGCACATTGAGTTCAATTTTCAGCTATTAATAGTAATATCACATAAAGGGTGAAAGGGTGAAAGTGAGGCATTTTCAAACATCTTAAGATATGGTATGACAAAGTATTCATCTGAAATGTCCATTGCAAATCAGGACAGCTGAAGTGTACACAATAATAACTAAGAGCTGGGCCAGATCATGATTGTCTATATGAGTTAAATTTCTGGGGAAGTTCTTTATTGCTGTTGTATCAGTCATTGTGACTAAAGATGGTATATGTGAAACTTGAAAGCAGTTTTTCAAAAACATGCTTAATGATTATGCTTTAGTAGGAGGAAGTATAACAAATCATTCACATATTGGCTATTAAGCTGTAGGTAAATTTGCTGGTGGGTACAATACATTCTTCAAATTGTTCACACCTCAGTTGTTGTGTAGGTGTATGTGATATCATATATTAAACTGACAATGTTTGAAATGTGGGAACTAGTGCTGGAATTTTTCCCGTGCTAAATAATTAAATAAATCATGTCATTATGCTACTTGCTGCATCACAAGGCTTGGGGGCTTCTCATATTGTAAATATGTTTTCAGCACCATAGGAAATCTACCAATAGGCTTTGAGTTAGGCAGATATGTATCCTGTTTCCATTGTGAGGTCTGTACTCTGTGCAGTGGCTACATATTCTTAAAACTTTGAATAAGGAAGGAAGAAAGAGAAAGGCAAACAAACCAAACACTACAGTTAGTAATCTGTCTGTGAATGTTTAAAGCTTTGAGGAGTAGTGTTACTAAATCTGTAGGAAGCCAAATAATCCTGAAGGGCAAAGAAGCCATTTTAACTGAGTGGAGTGTATTTCACCAATAGCAAGATCTGATGACAAACTATAGCTGCTGAATTTCAAACAACTCAGCCTGCATACTATAGCATCAGAGGTCTCAGCATGTCTACTCAGAAGTAAAGCCCATTGAATTTAAGGGGTTTACTTTCAATCAAATCTCTATAGGATTAAATGTTTTAGTTAAGGTGTTAGCCCAGAATTCTAAACATTAATTCAATAGTTATACCAAGGAGACTAGACCTCTTGAATCATTTTTTGTGCTTTCAAGATATTTCTGACCTATGGAAACCCTATCACAGGGATTTGCCTGCCCACCCCCTGAAATAAAGAGACCACACAACATTTTATTGGGTTCAAATTGGGCAACTTTTATTTAAATGTTACCTATTGTCACGATGCAAGGACTCGGCCGGCCCCTTAATCACACACACAGAGACGGTAATCAGCTAACTATTATTGAATAATAAAGAACAGGTGAAAAGGTAATTGTCCATAAAAATATTGAAAAGTTCAATCCACAAGGAAAGAGTATGTAGTAATCCAATCCAATAGCATGGCAAAGCTTTGGCAAACGGCTTGGCAAAAGGCTTGGCAAAGGCTCCGCAAAACAATGCGGATCAAGGAACAAAGCAAAGTTCAAACAGGGTCCAAGAAACTTCTTGGCAAGGCACGAGCCAGCAACTTGGCTCCGTAGTCCTTTGCTCGCTTCACTCCGCTTAGATTAGAAGTGGCCGAGCTACTGAGGATCCGTTCCCACAGATCCTATACTTAATCCCCTTGGCGAGGACCCCGACGCTCTAGGCTTCTCCGCCAGTCTGTGCTACGGGACCTCACCCCCCTCGGGCGCTCTAGGCTGCGGTGCCAGCCCCTCCTGCTAGCCTCAATGCTCCGTCTCCTATCAAAGCTTCGTCCTTGCCTCCCTGCACCTGGCTCACTATCTTCATGAGAGTCGAACTCCCTTTCAGCTTCCATGGCCTCCTCGTCCATGTTTTCCCAAATTCTCTCCTGTGACCCGAACCCACCTGGTTTCTCATAACAATCATCACTATCAACACTTTCTGAATCAGCCTGACCTTCCCAGTTATCGTAGCCGTCCGGCCATCCATCATCCCAGGCCAAGCTCTCTGTGGGAGAGGAAGGCCCAGCTAACTCATTAACCCCTTCCTCCATTTCCTCATCAGCTGCGGCTGGTTCTAATGCAAGTGGGACCCCCGGTGCTGCCCCCTGCCCCCTGCCCCCCAGGCACAAAAGAGAACTGGGTTGCTACACCTATTTAACTTTCCTTAACTTAACTCAAGAGGTGTCAGGAATATGTTGCATCCAAGCCAGGTAGCCTCCCTACCTGGTTTAATATAAGTAATTTATGGGTGAAACAGCTGGATTGCCTGATTCCAACCAAGGCAACCCTTTAAAGGAAATGAGTGAGAGGTCTATTCTCAAGATATTGAGATCAGTCTCTTCTCATTCCAGGGCCATTTAACTTTACCTCACCCATCAACTTGAACTTTAAGGTGAATGTTTAACTTAATGACCTTCACCCCTGAAGGGGGTGCCTAAGGTGCACACCAACTATGGGATTTCCCTAGCTATTTTTTTTTGCTAAGGCCTATTTATAAAATACCACCATCCCATCTAGCCCCTAAACAGTAAAGGGGTAGTAAAAAAAGCACCCAAAACGTCGGATGAGTGGGGGGAGGGGGGAATTCCTACCTGGTTCCAACAGGCACTGTTGATGGATGGGAGTGGTGGGCCAACGTCCAGGCGCAGACTGAGCCTGGTGGGGGCTGGCCTTCCACTAGGAAGGCCATGCTCCCCTCCCTGGAAGGTTCTAGCAGAATCCTCATCTTTCTCCGTGGGATGGAGGCAAATTCCTCTCCTCCCTGTTGCACTGGGAGGAAAGGGTGTTCTTTGCAGAATTGTTTTTCTGAGACAGTGTGACTTATATCTTAATTTTCCAGTTTGACTGACCTCTTTGGTGTGGCAGTGGGTACAGATATGTGATTGTACTGAGCATGTTCAGACTCAAGACTCCATTTTTGTTTTCAGTATGCTTTTGGACTTCAATGTTAGCAGTTTGCTTTAGGCCTCAGCAGAGGTGGATGCAGTATGCTTTTGGATTTCAGTGGAAGCAGATGTCTTTTGGACGAATGCAGGAATAGTTTACTATATGTTTGTGTTTACAGTTTGGATTTTCATAAGATGTACTGTATACTTAAAGACTTTGGACTATGTACTATTGATTACGAATTATGCTCTGTGTTCTCAACACAGAGAAACTACATTCTATCTATAAATGTGCCTGTATGCTGAATTAATACAAGATGTTTGTGAGTAAACAATATATGATACTTTTTAAAGAAGATTTTTTTTTTGGTTTCAGTGGATATTTTAACCTAAGATGTTTCAGGGAAGAGCATATGTTTTGGAGCAACTGCAATTTCAACTTCAATTTCAAATAAACATTTTGAAACTCTGATAAGTATGTTTTTGTGCAGTGGCATGTCTTTGTCGCTGGCAGTTCAAATACATGGTTCATCAATTTAACTGCTGAGTTACCTGTGTATCATTCCATGAATGCTTGTGAACATCACTTTTTCAAAGGCTTGATTTCTAACAACGTCAAGGTCAAAAGGTGGTCTCCAGATGTTCATGGAGATTCATATTTGCCAAAAGGATATGATACCATTTCTCTTTTTGAAAAGGTTATAAATGCCATTTCCCCAAAATTTTGTCTTCAATATAGTTTTAAAACTTGCAAATATTTTAAAGTATTAAATAGTCTCTGGAAATATTGGTGAATGGCCCAGTACAACCTAAGCTCCCTTACCTCTCCAGATGCTGTCCCATCTATGTTTATTTATATTAAATATTGTGGTTCATTCTGAGTAAAAAATGTTCATCACTTCTCTCTTTCTCATATACAAATGCTTACCATATTGTGGCGATTGCCATTTTTACCCCAAAATACTGCAACAGGGATTCCAAACATTTTGACATACCAAAATGAAGAGAATGTTTCTATTGCCACCCAGGAACAGGGAACCCTTTGCCCACACCTGATGGCCCATTACCCCATCATAATTACAGTATTATTGCAATTTACATTACTTACTGAACGTTTGCTCTATGCTTCCTGTGATACATAGCCCCTTTAGCTGATCATTTCCCTTTCTCCCTCTTTGCAATGTGTGCTATGGGGAGTGTTTTATTCCCATAGATAAATTTGTGTTCTTGTTTATCTTTGGGGCTTTTTGACAGTCAGTACCTTTTTAAAATTAATAACCATAGTTTTACTTTTTCCAAGATAATCTTTTAAGAGGATTTTCTTGTTTGCAGAACTGACATGAGTTGATTTTCAGTAGAGGTTTGACTAATGAATTCAGTCATGCAGAATTTTAAAAATAAGATGTTTTTCTGCTATATCTTTTACCATTTCACCTGGCAGGGGAAAAAATCAGAGTCACATTTTTACTGAAGTAATCAAAAGTAACATGTCTCAAATGCCAAAGAATTGATTAGCTGATGTTTGTCTAAAACTAACAGTGAAGGGGGAAGTACGTTTAAAGCTGAAGATGCCTGGCCTGTACAGTTGTGAAAAGGAAGAAGACTTACCCTATAACTTTAGTCTTTGAATCGGGAAGGAAGAATTTGTCAGCCAATTAAGGACTTGCATAAGTATGTGGACTTATGCAAAGTGGTCTTATCATTATGGACTTGCCCACTGTGCCACTATTTTCAGAGTCTGGTGCTTGTATGCACAGTGTGTAATATGTATTTAAAGGGGGGAGAAAACTGGATTATACTTAGTCTTGATTTCAACACCGAAACTAAAATAAAGTTGTTCAAAGTATAATTGGTATGGCATGTGTGTGCATGTGCATATTCACTGAAATAGGATTCTGATTAGATGTAATTCACTTGGTTAAATGTTAAGCATCAATGGTAAGTAGTATTAAGATTAGAACATTTCATAAATTCTGACCTACCAGCTCCTTGACCATAATTTAGGTGTGCAACACAAATATCTGAAGGGGAATTCCAAGCATATTTGTCTGGTTGTACTTGGAAATTATGCTAATGTGTGAAGATCAGAAGCAGAATGGGCGAGTATGGAGACCAGGGAGGTACAAAAATAGACACGTCTCCATTGTGACTTGTCCAACGTCACCTGGGGTGTTTCTATTAATAACATCACCCATTGTGCAAATCACTTCATCATATTAGCTGGAGTCAATTCTTTGAAAGTAATGGAGCTTCTCAGTCTCAAAAAGGTTTGGTCTCATTTGTTTCAATGAAACTGTTCTACTTAGGACTGAATTTGAATTTAGTCCCCTGGTTCAATCTATTTTGGTTTCAAAAATAAGATTAAATTTAGTTCATTAAAAAAAATAAAGCATCAGGAAGCCATCCTTGCTTAAACAATTTGGCCAGATATTCAGCAGTCTCTAACTGTAGCACAGCAGTTCTCGTTTGTGCCTGGAGGGCAGGGAATAGGTCCTGGGGTTCCATTAGCATTAGGGCCTGCAGCAGCAGATGTGGATTCAGAGGATGAGCTAGATGACTGGGGTGAAGCACAGGGCCCTTCGGATGGGCCTTGTTCGCCTACAGAGAGCTTGGCATGGGATGAGATGATGTTTGGGCCCTAGCATAGATTCCGATCACCAGGTGGAGATGGGAAGCAGCGAAGGGGAGTTATGAACACCCCGGGGGAGGAATTCCCAAGAGCTTGAAAGTGAAAACATGGACGAAGCCGAGTGGGGAAAGTGCTAGGGAGGAAAGTTCTCAGGAAGATAGCGACACAGCTGCTGAGAGGCAAGGTCGAACTTTTCGATGGGAGACGGGACATTGAGTCTACTAGGAGGGCTTGGTCTAGGGTCCTAGACCGACCGAGGTCCGTGAGCGGAGATGGAGACGAAGAAGCCTAGAGCGTCGGGGGCCTCGGCCGAAGGATTAAGTATAGGATCCGTGGGAACGCATCCTCAGTTCTCCGGCCACGTCTTTCCTGAATAGGCGTGAGCGGGAGTGGGACCACAAGCCAAGCCGTGGTCATCAAGCCTTGCCTTGCATTTGCCTTGCCTTGTTTCTTGATCCGCATTGGATTGCGGAGCCCTGCCTTGTTCCTGAGCCGCATTGGATTGCGGAGCCTTGCCAAGCTTCTAGTCTATTTGCTACGTTACTTTGGACAATCTTGCTTTCTACCTTTTGGACAATTGCTTATCATTGACTACATATTCTTTGAAACTGTTTTTATACTCAATAAAGTAGTTAGCCTTCAGTACGTCTCTGTGTGTGTGATTAAGGGGCCCGCCAAGTCCGAGATCGTGACAGCTGGCCAGAGAACTCCAAGAACCCCTTATCACACCACGGGACGCCGCTCGGGACGCCGCAAGAAGCGCTCCACGACAGTGGTCGCCATGGCTAACTTGTCAGATGCACAAGTGCAAGCAATGCAGCAGGAATTGGGAGAGCTACGTACCCGGGCCGGACGGCACCCGGGGGTGAGCCCACCGGCCCGTTTCAATGGCAACCCGGCTCAGGTGGACGTCTTTGTTTGCCAAGTGGAACTATACCTAGAGCAGCGCCCCAACGAGTTCGCCACTGATCGAGCCCAGGTGGTGTTTGTTTACAACCTGATGGAAGGGACCGCAGCAACGTGGGCCACCGCGTTGATCCGGGGCCCAGTCCCCCATACCAACACGCTGCGGACTTTCCTAGCCGCGATCCGGGCGACATGGGGGCTCCCCGTGAATGAAGAGCTGGCTGAGAGGATTTGGCCCGGCTGACGATCAAGGATCTATCCCTGTCCCAGTATATTTCCCGTTTTCGAGTCCTGGCTGCCCAGGTACAGTGGAACGTATCGGGCGTTGCGTTATCACTATACTGCAGGGCTGACTTCCGAAATGCAACAGGAGATGTTAAAACATCCTCGGCCCGATGATCTTGAGGCAGCCATTGCCCTGAGCCTTCGTGTGGAAGCTGGACTGCAGACCAGGAGGCGATGGGACAAGGGCGTGCTGGAGAAACCAGTGGCGAGGAAGGAAGGGGGGGCTGGGCAGTTCCAACCCCGGCAATTGCCGACGCCAGCCGGCCCTGACGACCCGGAGCCCATGCAGTTGGGGACAGTACGGCCCAAAGTGGACCAGGGCGGAGAAGGCACGGCGTCAGCGTCTTAACTTATGCTGGTATTGCGGGGGGCTGGACACTTTTCAAAGGAGTGCCCCCGAAACCATGTGGAAAGACTCCTCGGGCCTCTGCCGCCTCGGAGGCCCCAGAGGCCGAAGAGGCCCTTCAGGCGACGAAGGGGCCGGCCGGGTGTAAGAGGGTTCACTCACTCGGCCGACGTC